>JBBDGP010003029.1:1177500-1646336 GCA_037952835.1 Lithobates septentrionalis | reverse complement strand
AGGTAAGTAAAATTTTTCTTTTTTTAATTTTTTAAAGATTTTTTGATGCAATTTTTTATTTTAGGGTGGCCCTCCACTTTAAGTATTCACAGCATTTGCTCAATACTTTGTGGAAGAACCTTTGGCACCAATTACAGCCTCACGTCTTTTTGAGTATTATACTACAAGCTTGGCACACCTATTTTTGGGCAGTTTCTCACATTCTTCTTTGCAGGACCTCTCAAATTCCATCAGGTTGGATGGGGAGCGTCGGTGCACAGCCATTTTCAGATGTCTACAGAGATGTTCAATCGGGTTCAAGTCTGAGCTATGGCTGGGCAACTCAAAGTCATTTACAGAGTCGTCCCATAGCCACTCCTTTGTTATCTTGGCTGTGTGCTTAGGGTCATTGTCCTGTTGGAAGATAAAGCTTCGCCCCAGTCTGAGGTCCAGAGCGCTCTGGAGCAGGTTTTCATCAAGGATGTCTTTGTACATTGCAGCTTTCATCTTTCCCTTGATCCTGACTAGTTTCCAAGTTCCTTCCACTAAAAAACATCCCCACAGCATGATGCTGCCACCACCATGCTTCACTATAGGGATGGTATTGGCCAGGTAAAGAGTGGTGCCTGGTTTCCTCCAGACATGACGCTTGCCATTCAGGCCAAAGAGTTCACTCTTTGTTTCATCAGATCAGATAATTTTGTTTCTCATGGTCTGAGAGTCCTTCAGGTGCCTTTTGGCAAACACCAGATGGGCTGTCATGTGCCTTTTACTGAGGAGTGGCTTTCGTTTGGCCACTCTACCATACAGGCCTGATTGGTGGATGGAGTGCTGTAGAGATGGTTGTTCTTCTGGAAGGTTCTCCTCTCTCCACAGAGAAACGTTGGAGCTCTGTCTGATTGACCATTGTGTTCTTGGTCACCTTCCTGACTTAGGTGTGCGTTTATGAAGCAGTGAACAGTGGTGATCCCCAGGATCGCCTCTGATCACAGCCCATAAACAGTTTATGAAACAGAGATAATCTGGGGGAGAAGTGTTTGAACATGTTCTCCCGCCGATGATCTCCGCACACCGAGAATCCTCATTGACACAGAGACGGCCAGTTTATGAAGCTGCGATCTCAGCGCTTCACTGGCGATCTGTGTCAGAATTCACCCTCCCCGATTCATCAGCTCAGAGGTGGAGAATCGGGGAGTGAAGAGGGAATCTCCGGGGGGAGCTGAGGGGGAAAGAGGAAGATTTTTAACTTCCTTCTACCTTGTTCAGAGCCCCCAACACTGTAACCATGTCCCCTGTCATATTTATGATTGATATATATATATATATATATATATATATATATATATATTGTAGTGGAACTCGTTATTTTATTCACAACCACGCCGTCTGTCAGTGTACTGAGTGGTGATAACTTATCACTGCTTAATAAACTGACATTTCGGTGTTTTGGTGAATTTCTGGTACTGTAATCTTGTAAAGTCTCACGAGATTCCAGTATCAGTTCTCTACTGTCGGAATCGTTTGTAGATCGCTTCACTCCTCCAAAGGTGAAGCGATCAACTCTGCTTCATAAACAGGCAGGAGCACCCCTCCCCCTCCTCATTACCTCTTATTAGTGGCCACCAGTGTCTAGAATGTATCCCCTTCAGTTCTCCCACATAGAGGAGTTTGGCTCCCATGGTTGAGACAAAGGATCTTCCATTCTATTACTAGTGTAGGACCCACTAATTCGGGGTACTTTGTCGCAGTAAGTGGGCTTAGCACTATATGACCATATAGTGTGACCAAACCCCCGTATTTTTTTAATATGTTCAGGTGTTTTTAACTAGCCCTGCAGGAAATGTCATTCTTGTATGTGTGCGCTGTAAAATATTTTGTACACAGAGGAGAAAGATCTCCTCTGTGAATGCAGGAGAATGAAGCAGTGAATAGATTTCACTGCTTCATAAACGGACACCTAAGGCCCCTCTCCCTGATCGCTGAGTTTGGCCGGGCGGCCCACTCTAGAAAGAGTCCTGGCGGTTTCAAACTTCTTTCATTTACAGATGATGGAGGCCACTGTGCTCATTGGGACCTTCAATACTGCAGAAATGTTTCTGTACCCTTCCCCAGATCTGTGCCTCCATACAATCCTGTCTCGGAAGTCTACAGACAATTCTTTGGACTTCATGGCATGGTTTGTGCTCTGACACGCACTGTAAACTTTGTGACCTTATATAGACAGGTGTGTGCCTTTGCAAATCATGTCCAATCAACTGAATATACCACAGGTGGACTCCACTCAAGTTGTAGAAACATCTCAAGGATGATCAGTGGGAACAGGATGAGCTTTACCTCAATTTTGAGTTTCATGGCAAAGGCTGTGAATACTTATGTACAAGTGATTTTTTTTTTATAAATCTGCAAAGATTTCAAACAAACTTCTTTCACGTAGTCATTATGGGGTATTGTTTGTAGAATTTTGAGGAAAATAATGAATTTAATCCATTTTGCAATAAGGCTGTAACATAAAAAAATGTGGAAAAAATGAAGCTCTTTGAATACTTTCCAGATGCACTGTACTTTAATTAGGGGTGGGACATTTATTTAAAATTGTTATAGAGGCATATCATTAACCACTTCAATACTAGGAACTTTCACCACCTTCCCGCCCAGGCCACCTTTCGGCTTTAGCGGTGTCACACTTTTGCAGCATACACACGATCGGAATTTCGGTCCGCAAAAGACCAATGAAAGTTCTTCGTCGGAAAATGCGACCGTGTGTATGCTCCATCGGACTTTTGCTGGCCAAATTCCAGCCAGCAAAAGATTGAAAGCATGTTCTTAATTTTTCGGTTGGAAAAAGTTCCTATCCGAAAATGCGATCGTCTGTGGCAATTCCGACCCGCAAAATTCCTACGCATGCTCGGAAACAATTCGACGCATGCTCGGAAGCATTGAACTTCATTTTCTCGGCTCGCCGTAGTGTTGTACGTCACTGCGTTCTTGACGGTCGTAAGTTCAGCGAACTTTTGCGTGACCGTGTGTATGCAAGGCAAGATTGAGCGGAATCTCGTCGGAAAAGCCGTCATATCTTTTTCCGACGAGAAGTCCGATGGTGTGTACGCGGCAGTAGAATGACCATTACGGTCATGCAACGCTGTACACATATGAATTTTTTTTACATTTTTTCCAGACAGATAGAGCTTTCTTTTGGTGGTATTTCATCACCGCTGGGTTTTTTTAAATTTTTTTGCTAAACAAACGAAAAAAGACCAACAATTTTGAAAAAAAAATGTTTTTCTTAGTTTATGTTATAAAATTTTGCAAATAAGTCATTTTTCTTCTTCACTGATGGGCACTGATGAGGCTGCACTGATGGGCACTGATGAGGTGGCACCGATGAGGCTGCACTGATGAAGATGAAATGATGAGGGTGCACTGATGGGCACTGATGAGGTGGCACCGATGAGGCTGCACTGATGAAGATGAAATGATGAGGGTGCACTGATGGGCACTGATAAGCTGTACTGCTGTTCACTAATAAGACGGCACTGATAAGCTGCACTGATGGACAGTGATGAGGAGGCACTGATGAGACGGCACTGGTGGGCACTGATAGGCTGCACTGAAGGGCACTGATAACCTGCGCTGATGGGCCTGCACTGATAATCATGGCACTGATTCTCAGTGTAATTAATGTACTGTCAGCCTTGCCGGTTATCAGCTCTTCTTTCCTCACAACCAGACAGCGGAATGCCGATAACTGCCTAGTCTCTGTTCACATGTGATCAGCTGTGATTGGACACAGCTGATCAAATGGTAAAGGGTCGTTGGGATTGGTCCTTTACTGCGCTCTGTGATCAGCTGTGTCCAAAGGACACATTGGTCACAGAGTGCACCCGATGCGCTCCCCTGGGGGGTGCGTGGGAGGCACAGTTCTGGGGGAACATCCATGGAAGCCCTCCCAGAACTGGAGTACCATGCTGTAGCAGTCTTTCGGCTATAGCGCGGACGGGAAGGGGTTAATCTATTATGCAATTTAATTTTAAAATACTGTATCTACAGAATGATTTATCAAAAGGACAGGAAGAAAGATAAAAAGGTTTTGTTTTGTTGTTTAGTAAAAAATATTTATGTATTTGTTTATCTAGCTGGTCATACATGGCTCCTGCCGAAATTTGAGCCATAGGCGACCCTGTCGGCACCACCCAGCTCATCAACAGCTGGCTTCAATATCGAAGGAGCTGAGTAGAAAGTTATCAGCTAAACAGTGACTGCATCCAACCAGATGTATCATGCTATTAGATGTATCATCCAATCAGATGCAGTCACTGTCTGGGTATTCAGACAGCCACGACTGCCGCAATCTAAATACAATGGCTGCCAGAGGAGATTCCCCTTATCTGCATTGTGTGGATGGGGGAGAGTTGAGTGATTTCTCTCTTTTGGGGCTGAACAAGAGAAATTTTCACATGTATGGCTAGCCTTAGTTTGTACAATGTGATTAAAGTGTGGCAATCCTTGCAGAAAATAAAGTCATGAAAACCAATTACCCTGCAGACACATTTGGAATAAAATATTTAGAAAACATAATTTGACACTGACTGTTCTGCAACCTTTGCTGTGATTGTTGATGGCCTATATGTTTTTGCAGTTAAAAATAAAAATCCTGGGTAACACGATTAGTTTGCAGGTATTACAATGTGGCTAATTTTAAATCATGTAGAGCAAAGCTGGAAATCTTTTGCATATATTGTAATGGGGAATTTACACTGATCACCAATGTAATGGGGAATTTACACTGACCACCAATGCAAAAGGGAGTTTACACTGACCACCAATGTAAAGAGGATGTATGTTGACTATCATGTTACAGGAGATTGTACACTAATGACCAATATAAAGGGGAATTTCTACACTGGTCACCAATGTATTTGGGGATTGACACTGAGAACCAATTTATACACTGACCAGCAATGTAATAGGACATTTACATTGAACACATATTTAAAGCGGTTGTATACCCGCAATTTTTTTTTTTTTTTTAACCCTGTAAAGCAAAAGGCATAATGAGCTAGTATGCACCGCATACTAGCTCATTATGAAATACTTACCTTAGAACGAGGCGTCAGTATCTTACCTGGTCCACGCCGAGGGAGCTGTCATGTTGCCTCGGCGTGTCTTCCGGGTATCGCGGTTCCAGCGCTGTGAGTGGCTGGAGCCGCGATGTCATCACTCCCGCGCATGCGCGCGGGAGATTTCTTACTCGGCAAGGTCCGGCAGCTGCCGGGCTTCAGCCGAGAATCCCCTGTGCGCATGCGCCGCTGCAGTCAGCGGCGCATAGCAAGGCGAATATCTCCTAAACCGTAAAGGTTTAGGAGATATTTTTTTTACCTACAGGTAAGCCTTATTATAGGCTTACCTGTAGGTAAAAGTTACAAAAAAGACTATACAACCGCTTTAAGGGCAGACCCTACACTGACCACCAATGTAATAGTGATTTTACATTGAACACCTATTTAAGGAGGTGCCCTACACTGACCAGCAATGTAAAGGGACTCTACACTGACCAGCAATGTAATGGGGAATTTACACTGACCACCAATGTGGGGGGGGCTACACTGACCACCAATGTGGGGGGGGGCTACACTGACCACCAATGTGGGGGGGGCTACACTGACCACCAATGTAAGGGGGGCTACACTGACCACCAATGTAAGGGGGGCCTACACTGACCACCAATGTAAGGGGGGGCCTACACTGACCACCAATGTAAGGGGGGCCCTACACTGACCACCAATGTAAGGGGGGCCCTACACTTACCAAAAATGTATGGGGGCCCTACACTTACCACCAATGTAAGGGGGCCCTACACTTACCACCAATGTAATGGGGCCCTACACTTATCACCAATGTAAGGGGGGCCCTACACTTATCACCAATGTAAGGGGGGCCCTACACTTACAACCAATGTAATGAAGAATTCACACTGACCACCAATGTAAGGGGGGCCCTACACTGACCACCAATGTAAGGGGGGCCCACACTAACCACCAATATAATGAAGAATTTACTCTGACCATTAATATAAGGGGGAATTTACACTGACAACCAATGAAGGGGGGATCTCTACACTGACCACTAATGTATGGGGGGATTTACACTGACCACCGGTATGTGGGATTTCTACACTGACAATCAATGTAGGGAGAACTCTACACTGATTCCCAATGTAACAGAGACATTTACACTGACCCCAACACAACAGGTGTATTAACACTAACCACCAATGTAATTGAGACATTTGCACTTACCAGCGATGTAACAGGGGTATTTACAGCGCCCTCTGCCTCTCTACTAATCTACCTCTACCTAATCTATTAACCTTTGCACTTCATACCCATCTCTGTTCAACTCTGCACCCCAAACTCCTCCCTCCGCTAACCTCTTTACCCAAAAGTCTTGATCGGGTAAATGGAATAGCCATTTTATTTATCAAACATTTAGTTATAAGTATCAAAACATGTGAAGCAGATATATTTGGTACAAATATGTTAGAAGTCATATGATGTAACAGCTGTTTTGGTTGTGGTCAAATGCCATTCACACCTTCAGCTGTGAAAATGTCTATCTCTGGCTTCTCCCACAGAACTTGGGAAGTGACGTGTATATGTTAAATCAGCCCTCAAATTTTCCACTCGCCTACTCCCATTTTGCGAGTTGAAAATGAGGGCTTGCGAGCTGGGCTGCCTGGGAGTGTGGAGGGGGGGAGCACCGCCGGGGGGGGGGGGGGGGGGGGTTGATCAGGAGCCGTTTTCCCAGCGATCGCCCGGGAGGAAGAGAGCATAGAGGAAGAGGAGAGCCACGGGGTCACCGAGCGGTATAGCACACTGTTACAGCTTACATTGTAATTGCCTCCGCTCTGCTCACCGTCACACACAGCCCCACCTCCTCCTAACCCCATGTGATAGACAAAACACATCTGAGCATTGGACCAACATTCTGTCTATCACAGGCACGGGGTTAGGAGGAGGCGGGGCTATGTGTGTGACGGGGAGCAGAGCGGAGCCAATTTCACTGTAAGCTGTAACAGAGTGCTATTCGCGCTCGCTGACCCCGTGGCTCTCCTCTTCCTCCAGTCATGATCCGGCCACTCTCTCTCTCTCTTCCTCTGCCCTGGCAAGGCTGCAATGTTGGGCACAGTGAGTCTGCAATGGGGGCACGGTGAGTCTGCAATGGGTGTACGGTGAGGCTGCAATGGGGGCACGGTGAGGCTGCAATGTTGGCACAGTGAGTCTGCAATGGGGGCACGATGAGGCTGAAATGGGGCACAGTGAGGCTGCAGTGTTGGCCAACGTGAGGCTGCAATGTTGGCCAATGTGAGGCTGCAATGTTGGCCAACGTGAGGCTGCAATTTTGGGCATGGTGCGGCTGCAATGTTTGCCACAGTGAGGCTGCAATGGGGGCACAGTGAGGCTGCAATGTTGGGCAAGGTGTGGCTGCAATGTTGGCACAGTGAGGCTGCAGTGTTGGCACAGTGAGGCTGCAAGGGGCACAGTGAGTACTCTTTGCTTAACTATGCACCCCAAAGCCCTCCTATGCTACCCTCTGTACCCAAAACCCCTCCTCTATTAACCTCTGCACCCTAACCCCCTTGTTAATCTCTGCACTCCAAACCCCTCTCTGTTCAACTCTGCCCCCACTAAACCCCACCTCTACTAATCACTCCCCCCAAACCTCTTCTCTACTAACCTCTTCCCCCCAAACCCCTCCTCTACTAATCACTCCCCCCAAACCTCTTCTCTACTAACCTCTTCCCCCCAAAACCCTCCTCTACTAACCTCTGCACCCCAACCCCCCTCTGCTAACCTCTGCACTCCAAACACCTCTCTGTTCAACTATCCACCCCAAACTCCTTTTCTGCTAAACTCTGTACCCCAAACACCTCCTACTAACTTCTGCCCCCCCAAACCCCACCCCCACTAATGTCTGCACACCAAACCCCTCCCCACCCCCCCTCCGCTTACCTTTGTACCCAAAATAGTGATCCCTTCACTGTTTACCTTTGCACACCACCTGTTTCCATTTGCATCCCAAGCAATAACCCCCTCCCTCTACTCACCTCTGCTGCAGTGCTGTACTGCTGTAGTACCTGGTGGCAGGCTCAGTGGGCATAGAAACAGATGTTCAGTGGCTGGGAGTGGGTGACATTCAGAGGAGGGGGCATGACTTACATATGAATCCTGCTGGGTGTTTAAATGCTGACCCAAATCACATACAAGATTTATGTAAATAGTGAGTGATTTACATATGTATGCTAACCCAATTTACATACAAATGTACAAATCTGTACACTGCACACAGTGGGCAATGGTAGTGACAGACTCAGATCACGCAGGCTTTGATCTCAGGACAAAACCAGGGACACAGCTTGCAAGGGACAGATAAATACAAAACAGGACTGTCCCGGCAAATCTGGGCCTGTTGGCAAGTATAGAGTAGTCAGGATTAAGATCTCAGCAGTAGCTTTACTGCTACTACTGCGACACTATATTGCTAGACACATTATGGGAAAACAGATCCACCTGTGGTGGGCCTCGGTAACAATAGAAAAATACATTACAGAGAAAATAGTACCAAGGAGACTGAGGTGGGACATGCCAACAAGATGGTCTTAATGATAAGGACCCCCATTGAAGATTGGTTTATTTTTGAACACTAATGGGAGTGAGCTGTTACAATTGTTAATCAAATGGAAGCAATGAAAATTAAGGGGAATTGAATAACAGATTAAGGAACTGAAAATGAGACTAGAACCAACTAAAGAACAGCCTGAGTTTCTAGCACTAGCTTAGGATTTGCATTGCTTTTTAGAAAAGGTGAATATGGAAACCCAAATAATAAATATGGATAAACATGTTTAAGAGATGTAGGGGATTACAAATGAATATAGTTTTTAAATAGAAAATATCAATTAGAAGTAAATAATAGTGTTTCACAAAATACTACTCCAGAAAAAAACGGAAGGACGGAGAGCTAATCTCCCCCAAGAAAAAAAAAAAAAGGTTTCAACCAGAGAGGAAGGAGATCTACAGAACACCCAAAAGAGAGCAATGGTAGATGGTCAAGTATGACTGCATCTACTGTATTGCCAAATGTTAGTATATGTGTAGTAGATTGGTATATAACAGTGGTCTCCAAACTGCAGCCCGGAGGCCAGATGTGGCCCTTTGCATGTCCTTTTCATTGCCACATAGTAATAGTGCCTTGGGGCGCTATTACTCCCACTGACATCAAAGATGGGGCACTATTCCTTTCACTGACATCAACGATGGGGCACTATTCCTTTCACTGACATCAACGATGGGGCACTATTCCTTCCACTGACATCAACGAGGGGGCACTATTCCTTCCACTGACATCAATGATGGGACACTATTCCTCCCACTGAACCCAATGATGGGACACTATTCCTTCCACTGACGCCAACGATGGGACACTATTCTGCCACCAAGGATGGTATTCCACCCACTGACACGAACAATGGGAGACTATTCCTCCCACTGACACCAATGATGGGGAACTATTCCTCCCACAGTTACCAATGATGGGGTACTATTCCTCTCATGGATGCCAACGATGGGGCAGTCATCCTCCCACTGACACCAACGATGGGACACTATTCTGCCTACTGCCACCAATGATGGGGGACTATTCCGCCCACTAACACCAACAATGGGTGATTATTCTTCCCACTGACACCAGGGATGGGAGACTATTCCTCATACGGTCACCATTGATGGGGTTCTAATCCTCTCACGGACACCAATTATGGAACGCTAGACCTCCCACTGACACCAAGGAAGGGACACTATTTTGTCCACTGCCACCAATGATGGGCAACCATTCCTCCGACTGACACCAACGATGAGGCACTTTTCCACCAACTGATACAAAAAATGGGGCACTATTCCTCCCATGGTCACCAATGATGGGGCACTATTCCTCCCACTGATACCAATGATGGAGCACTATTCCTTCCACTGACATTAACAATGGTGCATAATTCCTGCCACTGACACTGACAGTGGGGCACTATTCCTTCCACTGATATCAACGATGGGACACTATTCCTCCCACTGACACCAACGATGGAACACTATTCCTCCCACTGACACCAATGATGGGACACTATTCTGCCTACTGCCACCAACGATGGGGGACTATTCCTCCTACTGACCCCAACAAAGGGAGACTATTCCTCCCTTTGACACTCACGATGGGGGACTATTCCTCCCATGGTCACCAATAATGGGGTACTATTCCTCCCACAGACACCAACAATGGAGCAATATTCCTCCCAGGGACACCAATAATGGGACACTAGACCTCCCTCTGACACCAACGATGGGACACAATTCTGCCCACTGCCACCAATGAGGGGGGACTAATCATCACTCCGACACCAACAATGAGGCACTATTCAATCAACCGACACCAACAATAGGGCACTATTCCTCCCATGGTCACCAAGGTTGGGGCACTATTCCTCTTATGGACACCAATGATGGGGCACTAACTGGCCCTTTGTTTAGAAAGTTTGGAGACCCCTGGTATATAAGATCTATACAAGATCATGATATCCATTGATAGAGGCTAATGGTGCTGGTTCACTGGCATTCTGTGATATAGCTTCTGCATACTAGCTCCATAGTTCCCATGTATTGTTTTTTTGCATCCATGGAAACCATTGGGGAGGATGTGTTATATGTAGCTTGGTACGCCTTACGCCCACCCACCTCTGAAGAATTCCAGTTGTGATGAAACGCGTCCGTTGAGAGTGGCCGTTTATACTGTGGATCCCAGGCTGCAGGGTGATCAAGACAGGAGGTGGTTCCTGGGACTGGAGGTTTCTGGCTCGTTTATCTCATGTGCTTTTGAGCTCCTTATAATATAGAGTGCCAACTGTGAAGGTGAGGGTTCACCCGTATGAGCACTTGCTGGTGGAAGCAGCATCACCCTGATGAAGATACGTCATTTCCCTTGTATCGACACGCGTAGGGGAGGGGACTGGACGGTGCAGGAGACAGCTGGTCTGTGGTATGGAGTAACAGCACACGACCTCATCTCTCATCCCGGCGATTTTAAAGGCACATTATAGAGCGGTGCACTTACACACCAAGTCCATGTGAGTACCCTGTACTAGGGCTTTGTTTGCATAATTGAAAAAGTTTTTTAAATGATATCACACTATGGAGTTTCTTTTTGCCATTTATACGTGAGGAGACAACATCATTGAGCAGTTTGGGACCTTGAAATTAAACCTGGAATCCATTGGTGCTGGCTCACACAGGGGTGACTTGTCAGGCGACCTAGTCGCCTGACAAGTCACCACCCGTTCTGTACAATGGAACCGTTCTAATAGGAGCAACGCAAGTCGCTCCGACTTAGAAAAAGGTTCCTGTACTTCTTTTGGGGCGATTAGAGGCGACTTGCATAGACTTCTATACAGAAGTCGTTTTGCAAGTCGCCGTGGATGTCGTGTGCAGGTCGCCTCGGTGAGGCGACCTGCAAGTCGTGCTGCCCCTAGTGTGAACCGAGCCTTAAGGTGATTCACAAGCATGTATTGACCAAACTTAATTGTGAGGTCACACGCTCTGAGGTGAGCGGCAATTACCTAAGGGTAGGGAGCACCTGAGTGAGATCACAGCAAAAGATCTTTATATTCATAGTCACCTATCAAGTCATGTTTATTACCTTTTAATTAAGGACGTTATATTGATTTAAAACTGATCTTTTTTGATCAGGGTGTCACGGACTCATATGCACTTGAGCACTTTATGGATCACTTTAGTGTCACTATATATGTTATATAGATATATAATTTTATAATGTGTGTATATATTCACGATTTATGATGTGTAATGTATGGTGACAACGGTCACATATATATCACTACAGCCAAGTATTTGTGTCTTTTCATAGGTTTGTATACTGCATACCCAGCAGATTATTAAGAGGATAACGCAGCACATGATTTATTTGATATTTTTGCATTTATTCATTCATTGAACTTTATACTGTATATTATGTCACATATATATTGAAAAATCAGCACGGGTGAGGAGGATACCACTGGATTCTTGGACAGGTAAGTGCCCTAATATTAAAAGTCAGCAGCTTCAGTATTTGTAGCTGCTAAAATTAAATTTTTTCCTGAAGGAGCCCGGAGCCCCGCTTTAAATGATTAAAACCTCCAATTTTAATCATTTATTAAAGTGCATCCAGATCATGCTGAAGGTACAATCACATATGATTTAATCAGATTGCCTCTAAGGAGACACTACCACCCTCCTTTCCCAGGCATGCACCAATCCCCACCTCTGGATTGTGTCACCAAGCTTCGTCAGTGGCCCTCCAAAAAATGTTTTGGGTATACTGAAGATACACTTTAATGCCGCGTACACACGGTCGGACTTTTCGTCTACAAAAGTCCGACGGACGCCGACGGACTAAAGCTGGCTGACAATCCGATCGTGTGTGGGCTTCCCCGGACTTTCAGCGGACTTTCAGCGGACTTTTCCAGCCGCAAATCTGACGGACTTTAGATTTGAAACATGCTTCAAATCTTTACGTCGTAACTACGCCGGACCCAGAAATGTGCTAGTCCGATGGACAAAAACCCACGCTAGGGCAGCTATTGGCTACTGGCTATCAACTTCCTTATTTTAGTCCGGTGTACGTCATCACGTACGAATCCGTCGGACTTTTGTGTGATCGTGTGTAGGCAAGTCGTTCGTAAGAAAGTCTGCCGCAAGTCTGCCAAAAGTCTGACAAAAGTCCGTCGAAAGTCTGTCGGACAGGCTGTCGGACTTTTGTAGCCGAAAAGTCCGACCGTGTGTACGCGGCATTAGACATAAGTATACTATCGTATAGTTATCCTTATTATTCCCCTTCCCCCACTAAAGTCTTCTCTCTTGCCAGGTACTTAAAAGATAACTTTGTGGAATTATAGTTATCCTTTAACACACCTAACGCCTAATGCCGCGTACACACGGTCGTACTTTTCGTCTACAAAAGTCGGACAGCCTGTCCGACAGACTTCCGGCAGACTTTCGGTGGACTTGCGGCGGACTTGCGGCCTACTTTCTAACGAACGGACTTGCCTACACACGACCACACAAAAGTCTAACGGATTCGTACGTGATGACGTACACCGGACTAAAATAAGGAAGTTCATAGCCAGTAGCCAATAGGTGCCCTAGCGTGGCTTTTTGTCCGTCGGACTAGCACACAGACGAGCGGATTTCGGGGTCCGTCGTAGTTACGAAGTAAAGTTTTAAAACATGTTTCAAATCTAAAGTACGTCGGATTTGAGGCTAAAAAAGTCAGTTGAAAGTCCGGAGAAGCCCACACACGATCGGATTACCAGCCAGCTTTAGTCCATCAGCGTCTGTTGGACTTTTGTAGACGAAAAGTAGGACCGTGTGTACGCGGCATAAGACAAGACATTACCATCTGACCTTCCCAACATCAAACACATAACATGTCCTTAGCACTTACCCTTCCAGCCCCAACCTATAACCTAGAGGTCAGCAAACTTTCTAAACAAAGGGCTAGTTTATTGCCCTTCAGATTTTAGGGGGCCAGACCATGAACAGTGGGAGTAAACAACGCTTTAGGCTTTGTGGTCAGTGGGAGTAAAACGATTACACCTGTGGTCAATAGGAGGAGGAATAGTGCCCCATCACTGGTATTAGTGGGTGGAGTAGTTCCCCAATGTTGGTTTCAGTGGAAGGAATAGTGTTCCATCGTTGGTGATAGTAGGAGGAATTATGCCCAGTCATTGGTGTCAGTGGGAGGAATAGTGCCCTATTGTTGGTGTCGGTGGAAGGAATAGTGCCACATCATTGGTATCAGTAGGAGTGGTTCCCCATTATTCATGTCAGTGAGAGGAATATTGTCTCATCGCTGGTGTCATTGGCAGGAAGAGTGCTGTCCTGGTTTTGTCAGAGTAAAGAATTATGTCCTACTGTTGGTTTCAGTGTAAGGAGTAGTGCCCCATCATTGGTATCAGTGGAAGGAATAGTGCCCCATCATTGGTATCAGTGGAAGGAATAGTGACCCATCATTAACCACTAGCCGACCAGCCGCTGCAGTTATACTGCGGCAGGTTGGCACGGCTGCGCAAATCGCCGTAGCTGTACGTCGCTCCTTTAAGACGTCCCGCCGCATGACCCCGGAGCCAATGCGCATGCCAGAACGAGAACGGGGATGTGTGTGTAAACACACACATCCCAGTTCTCTCAGGGGAGAGGAGACCAATCGATGGTCCTACTAAGTAGGACCACCGATCGGTCTCCTCCCCTAGTCAGTCCCATCTCCCCTACAGTTAGAACACACCTAGGGAACACAGTTAACCCCTTGATCGCTCCCCTAGTGTTAACCCCTTCCCTGCCAGTGACATTTATACAGTAATCAGTGGCTATTTTTAGCTCTGATCGCTGTATAAATGTCCGTGGTCCCAAAATAGTGTCAAAAGTGTCTGATCTGTATGCCGCAATGTCGCAGTCCTGATAAAAATCGCAGATCGCCACCATTACTATTAAAAAAATTAAAAAAATAAAAATGACATACAGTGCCTTGCAAAAGTATTCACCGCCTTGGCTTTTTACCTATTTTGTTACATTACAGCCTTTAGTTCAATGTTTTTTTAATCTGAATTATATGTGATGGATCAGAACACAATAGTCTAAGTTGGTGAAGTAAAATTAGAAAAATATATACATAAAACTATTTTTCAGAAATAAAAAACTGATAATTGGCATGTGCGTATGTATTCTTAAAATTTATGAAGGGGTATGGCGCTTCCTGTAGGATTATATGAGATGGTATAATGGGGGGGGGGGGTTGTGATCCCTTAGTATCCTAGTGTAGACTATACCAAATATCTAAAGCAGTTTATACCCCCACTGTAACCCCTATTGGTGGTACACGCTACCACCAAAAATTATTATTATGCAAATAAAAGCGATCTTAAGTGATATAGTTATGCATTCCAGAAGGTCCGTACCCGGAAGTGACGTAGCGTGCGTGGCGCCGTCGTACGCGTTTCGTCATTGACGTCCTCCGGGTACGGACCTTCTGGAATGCAGGTGGAGTGCAAACACTTCCAACCAGCGTCACGCTGCTGCTTCTACACTTAGCCTGAATTTTTAGGCACGTTCCACTTATGGTACCCGCACCCTGATATGGTGCATTTGATACACTACTGCTGGATTTTTCATTTTAGTTTTTATTTTCAGTTTCATTTTTAAACAGTTTTGGTGTATTTTTATGGAGATTTGTGAATAAATTTTACCTACTACACTATGGGAGCCTTCTATTCCTTTCTCTATGAGGGAGTTACTATGAATATATTCTAACCACCGATACGGAGAGCGGAGACTACCCTGGATGCCTTATATGATCGTGGTGGAGAGGAGATCATGGCCGAGATATCCTATGCTGTTTGCCCCTTCTGGGGTTGCTGGATTCGGTGAGTGGGGACCCTTGTGGGGGAGCACAAAAGTCACCAAGATCATCTGAGAGCACCCCAGTCACTGGTTTTTTCTTGAAGGAAATTTTTTGAACACTGGTTTTTGAAGAGATTCATCACCCTATGGACTATGATCACTAATTATTAATTAAGTTGTATATATTTGCACTAATTAGGCAGAGGTGCACTTTATGTTATATGTTTTTCTAATGCTAATGATTTAGCATTCTATGGACTATGATCACTAATTATATATAAATTAATTTGTATATTTTGCACTAATTAGGCAGAGGTGCACTTTTAGGTTGTTGTTTTATGCTAAACCACTATTATTTATGGTGGTTTTCTCTTTGAAGACCTATCACAAATTGAGTCTACACGCCCTTATTTAGTGTGTTCACATTCATGATTGTTATGATTTTGTATAACTATATCACTTAAGATCGCTTTTATTTGCATAATAATTTTTGGTGGTAGCGTGTACCACCAATAGGGGTTACGGTGGGGGTATAAACTGCTTTAGATATTTGGTATAGTCTACACTAGGATACTAAGGGATCACAACCCCCCCCCCCCCCACTATACCATCTCATATAATCCTACAGGAAGCGCCATACCCCATTATAAATTTTAAGTATTTTGTGGAGGATCCTTAGGGAAGCTCTTTTAGGGGGGCTGCATACCTCAATCTTTTGTCCTAAGCGCAGCTTTCACAAATATTCATGTGCGTATGTATTCACCCCCTTTTGTTATGAAGCCCATAAAAAGCTCTGGTGCAACCAGTTACCTTCAGAAGTCACATAATTAGTGAAATGATGTCCACCTGTGTGCAATCTAAGTGTCACATGATCTGTCATTACATATACACACCTTTTTGAAAGGCCCCAGAGGCTGCAACACCTAAGCAAAAGGCACCACTAACCAAACACTGCCATGAAAACCAGGGCAGGGATAAGGTCATCTGGAGCACAGGGCGAACATGCCAAATTGCGCCCCCTCCCCAAGATGTTTAAATATGTGTCAGCAAAAATCCCCCTACCACCATAAAATCGAGCACTAATCTGCCTGTACTCCTAAGCATAAATCCCCCTCCCTCACAGTACAAATCCCCCCCCCCGCTGACATCCCCCCTCCTGGTCTAAATCTTTATCCCCCCATCCAACCCCCCCAGCTCAAATCATCTTACCCTATATGCCCCTAGCACAAATACCCCCCAATCAACCGTACTAACACAGATACCCCCCTCCAAAAAATCTGATCTTAGCACAAATCCTCTTCACCCATCTCCCCTCCCAACACAAATCCCCCCAAATCACTACTCCTAGCACACCTACCCAGCTTTCCCTAGAACAATTCTTACCCCCTGCCACCCCTCTCAAATTCCCCCTCTCAACACAAATTCCCTCCCCCCAATGTCCTTGTGGTGCCCCCACCACCTCACATTATACAGCAGTGCCAAGGGCAGCCGCCCCTCCTGCCCACCCCTTGTCCCAGCCCTGATGAAGACCAAGGAACTGTCTAAACAAGTAAGGGACAATGTTGTTGAGAAGTCAGGGTTAGGTTATAAAAAAATATCCAAATCTTTGATGATCCCTAGGAGCACCATCAACTCTATCATAACCAAATGGAAAGAACATGGCACAACAGCAAACCTGCCAAGACAGCCACACACCAAAACTCACGGACCGGGCAAGGAGAGCATTAATCAGAGAGGCAGCACAGAGACCTAAGGTAACCCTGGAGGAGCTGCAGAGTTCCACAGCAGAGACTGGAGTATCTGTACATAGGACGACAATAAGCCGTACGCTCCATAGAGTTGGGCTTTATGGCAGAGTGGCCAGAAGAAAGACATTACTTTCAGTAAATAACAAAATGGCACTTTTTGAGTTTGCGAAAAGGCATGTGGGAGACTCCCAAAATGTATGGAGGAAGGTGCTCTGGTCTGACGAGACTAAAATTTAACTTTTTGGCCATCAAAGAAAACGCTATGTCTGGCGCAAACCCAACACATCACATCACCCAAAGAACACCATCCCCACTGTGAAACATGGTGGTGGCAGCATCATGCTGTGGGGATGTTTTTCAGCAGTCAGGACTGGGAAACTGGTCAGAGTTGAGGGAAAGATGGATGGTGCTAAATACAGGGATATTCTTGAGCAAAACCTGTACCACTCTGTGTGTGATTTGAGGCTAGGACGGAGGTTCACCTTCCAGCAGGACAATGACCCCAAACACACTGCTAAAGCAACACTTGAGTGGTTTAAGGGGAAACATGTAAATGTGTTGGAATGGCCTAGTCAAAGCCCAGACTTCAATCCAATAGAAAATCTGTGGTCAGACTTAAAGATTGCTGTTCACAAGTGCAAAACATTCAACTTGAAGGAGCTGGAGCAGTTTTGCAAGGAGGAATGGGCAAAAATCCCAGTGGTAAGATGTGGCAAGCTCATAGAGACTTATCCAAAGCGACTTGGAGCTGTGATAGCCGCAAAAGGTGGCTCTACAAAGTATTGACTTTAGGGGGGTGAATAGTTATGTACATTGACTTTTTCGGTTATTTTGTCCTATTTGTTGTTTGCTTCACAATAAAAAAAAAAATCTTCAAAGTTGTGTGCATGTTCTGTAAATTAAATGATGCAAATCCTCAAACAATCCATGTTAATTCCAGGTTGTGAGGCAACAAAACACGAAAAATGCCAAGGGGGGTGAATACTTTTGCAAGGCACTGTAAATCTATCCCATATTTTGTAGACGCTATAACTTTTGCGCAAACCAATCAATATACGCTATTTGCGATTTTTTTTTTACCAAAAATATGTAAAAGAATACATATCGGCCTAAACTGATGAAGAAATTAGGTTTTTTTTATTTATTTTTTTTGGATATTTATTATAGCAAAAAGTACAAAATATTGTGTTTTTTTCAAAATTGTCTGTGTTTTTTGTTTATAGCGCAAAAAATAAAAAACGCAGAGGTGATCAAATACCACCAAAACAAAGCTCTATTTGTGGGGAAAAAAGGAAATACATTTTGTTTGAGTACAACATCACGCGACCACGCAATTGTCAGTTAAAGCGACGCAGTGCCGTATCGCAAAAAGTGGCCTGGTCAGGAAGGTGGGAAAACCTTCCCGGAGCTGAAGTGGTTAAAGTGTTACTAAACCCAGGACCCTGCATTCACTATATCTGGTCTCCCACAGTACACAGAACATGGAATGCAATTATTTTAGTAAATATAAACTGCTAAATACCTTTTCTCATCAGCAGTATATGTGACTTCTATCAGTTCCGAGTAAACCTTGTAGGAGGAGTTTTCATTCTCTCCTAATCCTCTGTCTGGACAGTGCTGATCGGCCCTATGCTGATCACATGCACCCTCTCAAGAAAAAAAAAACTCTAGCAATACTCACCAAACTGAGCATGCGAAGCCCGTCCACTGGCTCTGTAAATATCAGGTTTTTTTTTTTGTGACACAGTGGAAGAAGAGGAGGATCAGAGGAGACAGGACCACACAGCCTTTATATACAGTATCTCACAAAAGTGAGTACACCCTCACAATTTTGTAAATATTTTATTTTATCTTAACATGTGACAACACTGAAGAAATTACACTTTGCTACAATGTAAAGTAGTGAGTGTGCAGCTTGTATAACAGTGTAAATGTGCTGTAAAAAGTGAGTACACCCCTAAGTGAAAATGTCCAAATTGGGCCCAAAGTGTCAATATTTTGTGTGGCCACCATTATTTTCCAGCACTGCCTTAACCCTCTTGGGCATGGAGTTCACCAGAGCTTCACAGGTTGCCACTGGAGTCCTCTTCTACTCCTTCATGGTGACATCACGGAGCTGGTGGATGTTAGAGACCTTGCGCTCCTCCACTTTCCATTTGAGGATGCCCCACAGATGCTCAATAGGGATTAGGTCTGAAGACATGCTTGGCCAGTCCATCACCTTTACCCTCAGCTTCTTTAGTAAAGCAGTGGTCATCTTGGAGGTGTGTTTGAGGTAGGGTGACCAGACGTCCCCGGTTCCCGGGGACAGTCCCTGGACTGAGGGCACTGTCCCCGGACCACGTCTGTCCTCGGTATTGTATCTGGAAAGCAGGGGAAGACTGGGCCAGGGGGCAGGGTGGCAATCGCTCCCCCCCCTGGGCCGCTCTGATGCCCGGTAAAAAGGCCCCAGGGGAAAGACACTGTATACGACCGCCTCTACACAGAGTTACACTTGCAGAGCTGCAGCGGAGCGGTACACTGTCACTTCCCTGTCAGGGATCTCCACCCAGCCCTACAGGAGCTTCCTAGGCCCCGCGGGCGTGCTGCTGCATAAAGGGGTAATAAACACTGCCACTAATGCAGCACAAAGGGGTTAAGTAACTGCCACTGGTCACTAATGCACCAGTGACCAATGACAATATGATAACTTCCTGCATGCTGTATATTACAAATAGCATTACAGATTAATGAACCCCCCCCCCCCAGGCGTATCAGTGTCCATCGGTGCCTCCTACCAGTGCAGCATCATCAGTGCACTGTATCAGTGCTACCTATCAGTGCTGCCTATCTGTGCCCATCAATGCCAACTTATCAGTGCAGCCTTATTAGTGCCCATCATTGCCACCTACCAGTGCCCATCATTGCCACATATCAGTATCCATCATTGCCGCATATCCTTGCCGCCTATCAGTGCCCATCAGTGCAGCCTCATAAGAGCACATCAGTGAAAAAATTACTTATTTACAACATTTTATAACAGAAACTAAGAAAAAAATTTGGTGTTTTTTCGTTTGTTTAGCAAAAAATAAAAAAACCCAGTGGCAATTAAATACCACCAAAAGAAAGCTCTATTTGTGTGAAAAAAATTATAAAAATGCCATATGGGTACGTATTGTTACCATGCAATCTTTTACTGTTCTGAATTGTTAATTCATGTGGTTATTGTTGAACCAAAATTCTTTGGTAGGAATAAAATACAAAATATGCATTGAAAAGTTAATTCTCTATCTTATCTTCCTAACATTTGGTAGTCATATCCCAAAAATTCTAAGAAGTACCGTATTTATCGGCGTATAACGCGCACCCCAAGTTTAGGAGGCAATTTTAAGGAAAAAAACTTTTTAAGGAAAAAACTTACATTTAAATGCCCATCAATGCAGCCTTGTCAGTGTCCATCTACAGCCTTGTCAGATCATTTGCAGCTTTGTCAGATCATTTGCAGTTTAAATATGGCGCCGCTGTCAAGATACACAGAGCCGGTCTCGGCTCCGCTCGCAGTCCCGCCCTGTGATGGACATAACACAGGTCCAATGGTGGGACTGGGTGTGACTGTGAGTGGAGCCGAGAAGAGCCGATATACATACATAGCTGAGTATACTCGGCTAGGCTCGGCTAGCTCTGCTCACACTCACGCCCAGTCCCTGTGTTATGTCCATCTTAGGGCCGGACTAGGCGTGACTGTGAGCGGAGCTAGCTGAGCCTAGCCGAGTACACTCGGCTATGTATGTATATCGGCGGCCGGCGCTCGCTCCGCTCACAATCAGCGGGGGATCGGGGTATAACACGCACGCACGATTTTCCCCTGATTTTAAGGGGAAAAAAGTGCGTGTTATACGTCGATAAATACGGTATCTTTTTTTTATCTCATGAACAAAATGTGAGAAATAAAGTATATATCATACAATCATTCCATAAACACATACCACATACACTGCATATATCATTTGAGGAAAATATGCTTATAAAATAGTTTACCATTTGAGTCCCCAGATTTTATTTTAAAAATCTGGTCACCTAAGTTTGGGGTCATTATCATGTTGGAATATTGCCCTGTGGCCCGGTCTCTGAAGGGAGGGCATCATGCTCTGCTTCAGTATGTCACAGTACATGTTGGCATTCATGGTTCTCTCAATGAACTGTAGCTCCCCAGTGCTGGCAGCACTCATGCAGCCCCAGACCATGACACTCCCACCACCATGCTTGACTGTAGGCAAGACACACTTGTAGTCAGAGTCTTCGAGTTTAGAAAGTGATACTCCTAAGAACCAAGGCCTGAGGTGTGCCTTGGCCTGACTGGTCAGTATGCCTGAAAAGAGGGCATACCCTAAATGTAAGAAAAGTAATATGAGTAAGTATGAATATTGGGGGAAACGGGTGGGTGGGAACCCAGAACACCCATGAGCCCTGACCTGACAGAGGAGGAGGCTTAAATAGCCCCCTCAGACTCCTCCCACAAATGCAGGCTAGCCTCCGGCCAACCTTTGTACTTGTAGTCAGAGTCTTCGAGTTTAGAAAGTGATACTCCTAAGAACCAAGGCCTGAGGTGTGCCTTGGCCTGACTGGTCAGTATGCCTGAAAAGAGGGCAAAAAGAGACAAATTTAGGTGAAAAAGGGAAGGTAACAATCCATCAAGTGGAGTAGTGCGTGCCCGGATGGCAACAGTATATAACTGATAAGTGTCCGTTATGACAGGAGAAACCCCCGACTCGGTGATGAGACAGAACCCCTTGCAGAAACCTGCGAAGCTACCCCGAACCCAACGAAACGTCCCATGAACGCTTGGGCAGAGCCTGGAGCCCGAGACGACCCAGACATGAGAATGAACTACTGTAAATGAGAGGATGCGTGGGGGAAGGGGAGCCATGGCTGTCCCGAGGAGCCCCTGCAAAATGATAGCCGAGAAGATCAAAACTTTGACCAGACCCTGGGAAGTGCTCCGTTAAACCCTCCCCCCAAGCCCTGGCCTACCCATACTGGTATGGGAAAGAGCGAGGGTAAGTGCCAAAGGACAACTGGCAGGAGTTCAAAATGCTAAATACCTGAAGGATGTGATGGAGTAGGTGGTTGAGGCCCAAACCCTAAGGCAATAAGCACTGACAACGTGGAGAAACCATGCCAGACACCGAATGCTGGTCCCACCTGATTTGATCAGGTCGTGCTGCAGCCGAATCTGAATCCTGAACCGAGGAAGGAGGGCCAGACTCCACACCGGGGAAATAAGTCTCATGGCCTGAAACAGTCATACCCCAAAGTGACTGAAAAACCCCCCTACCTGACACCGGCTGGGGAACGGAAAAATTACTGGACTGACGTCCCTGAGCAGTCTTCCAGGCCACATCCTAGACAAGATATCAGGCCCGAGTGTAGAATCCAGAATCATGACGACGTTTGCCCAAACCTACCACTTAAGGACCAACAAGGGGATGATGGCTGCCAATGCAGCCCAACCTGAGAAGATGAACAAGAGAAATGACAGGCAACAATACATGAGAACAGCAATCCCCCTCTGAGCCTACCCAAGTATGAGAACATGAGCAGAAATGTCAAGACAACTACGCGTGAATGAAGCTGATGATGGACCACCCCCCCTCGTGTAAGTAGTGACTGAGCCCAAGTAACCTGCTGCGCAGAGACAGGTAATTGACTGAAAAACTCAGGGCTGGTGTACCCACAGACCGTGGTGGGTAATCGTACAGGTGTGGTGAATGAACGTGCATCGTATGACGTATGTTATACAGGCGAGAAGATTGTGGTCAACAATCATTAACAAACGAAACCTCAGCCCGTATGGATCTGTAGACGTGACAGATCCTGACATGTGAGCCCTAGCTAACTGACCCAGGTACAAACATGAACAAAGATACAATCAGACATGACAAACAACGAAGATAAAACCAGCTACCGAAGTATGCCGTGACTGAACAACAACACCCCTCTGAGAAACGCTGTGACAGGAATGCTGAGACTGAACACTGAGGTAGAAAGGCTATGCCAGAAATCTCGGGGCAGAAGCGCACTGACAGCAATGTCTGACAGAAAGCCCTACGACAGGAATGCTGAAACTGAAAGCTGAGGCAGGAACGTGAGACCTGAAACCCTGGGCAGAGCGTAATGACAAATGCTGAGACTAAAATCCTGGTGCAGAAATGCAATGACAGAAATCCTGGGGCAACAACACTATGACACAACACTGACAGAAATGCTGAGGCAGAAAAGCAAAGACAGAAATCCTAGGGCAGAAACGCAGAGGCAGCAATGCCATGACCGAAATCCTGGGGCGGAAACGCAGAGGCAGAAATGCCATGACCGAAATCCTGGGGCAGAAACGCACAGGCAGAAATGCCATGACCAAAATCCTGGGGCGGAAACGCAGAGGCAGAAATGCCATGACCGAAATTCTGGGGCGGAAACGCAGAGGCAGAAATGCCATGACAGAAATACTGGGGCGGAAACGCAGAGGCAGAAATGCCATGACCGAAATCCTGGGGCAGAAACGCAGAGGCAGAAATGCCATGACAGAACTCCTGGGGCAGAAACGCAGAGGCAGAAATGCCATGACCGAAATCCTGAGGCAGAAACGCTATGACAGAACGCTAAAGCAGAAAAGTAATGACAGAAAACCTGGGGCAGAAACACCAAGACAGAAAAGCTGAGACTGAACGCCATGCCAGAAATGCTGGGGCAGAATGCCGCCATGACAGAAATCCAGGGCAGAAACGCTGTGATAGAAATCCTGGGCAGAAACGCTATGACAGAAATCTTGGGCAGCCGTGCTGTGACCGAAAACCTGGGGCAGAAACGCCTTGACAGAAATGCCGAGACTGTGCGCTGAGACAGCAATGCGAGGGTAGAACGCTATGACAGCAATGCTGGGGCAGAACGCTATGACAGAAATGCAGGGGCAGAACGTTATGACAGAAATGCAGGGGCAGAACGTTATGACAGAAATGCAGGGGCTGAACGCTATGACAGAAATGCAGGGGCCGAACGCTATGACAGAAATGCAGGGGCCGAACGCTATGACAGAAATGCAGGGGCCGAACGCTATGACAGAAATGCAGGGGCCAAACGCTATGACAGAAATCCTGGGGCCGAACGCTATGACAGAAATGCAGGGGCCACACGCTGTGACAGAGATGCTGGGGAAGATTGTTGTGACAGAAATGCTGGGGAAACGTTGTGACAGAAATGCTGGAGAAGAACGTTGTGACAGAAATCCTGGGGCAGAACGCTAAGACAGAAATCCTGGGGCAGAACGCTAAGACAGAAATCCTGAGGCCGAACGCTAAGACAGAAATCCTGGGGCAGAACGCTAAGACCGAAATCTTCCGGCCGAACGCTAAGACAAAAATCCTGGGGCTGAACGCTAAGACAGAAATCCTGGGGCCGAACGCTAAGACAAAAATCCTGGGGCAGAACGCTAAGACAAAAATCCTGGAGCAGAACGCTGAGACGGAAAACCTGGGGCAGAACGCTAAGACAAATGCTGAGACTGAAATGCCGGGGTAGCACGCTAATGATGGAAATGCCGGGGCAGAATACTATGACAGGAATGATAGGGCCGAACGCTGAGACAGAAATGCTGGACGTTGCAACAGAAATGCTGAGGTATAAGTGCTGACAGAAATGCCGGCTGAACATGACAGAAACGCTGGGGCAGAAACGCCATGACAGAAATGCAGGGCTGAATGTGACGACAGACATGCTGGGGCAGAACACCTTGAGAGAAATGCTGGGGGAAAATGCTGCGACAGAACTGCTGAGGCAGAAAAACACTAAGACCGGAACACTACGACAGGAGTGCTATGATAGCAAAACGCTGACACTGAAACGCCTAGATAGAAACGCTGTGATGGAAACCTGAGGCTGAAGTGCTATGACAGAAATCCTGGGGCCGAAACACCATGATGAAACACTGGTATCTGAAGCGGTGAATGCCCGGGAGGCATGCGGGGGATCTCCCCCCCCATAATGCCCCATGTGAGTACCGGGAAGTGAGCAGGCAGGTGAGCACCCCCCCCCATGCGAACCGGGAAGCGTGCGGGCGATTCCTCTGTGATGCACGGTGTGAGTTCCAGGGAGGTGAGGTGAACAAAAATGCAGGGGCCAGATGCTAGGTGAGTGAATAAAAGATGGACGAACAGACGCCCCCCCCAGGAGAAGCAGGCGGCCGCCCTCCCCACCCCACCCCACGCTGGCAGGAAACACAGGGATTAGAGAGAAGCGGGCGACACCCCCCCCCATGCGGGATTGGGCCCAGCGAAGGTGGAAGATGGACAGACGACCCCCCCCCAAACTGAGCCCTAGGGAAGTTGGTGTGGGTGAAGATGATTGACGGCCGCGGCGGCGCCCCCCCCCCCCTCATGGGTGCTGGGAGAAGCTCTGGCTGCATGCTGGCCAAGTGCAGCTGTGCAGGATGGAAGGACTTCCCCCCCCCCCCCGCTCCCCCGGCACGAGCGCCGGGAGAAGCGGGCGGGCAGCACCTGACCAGCTGCAGCCGAGGGGAAGGAAGGAGGGTGGTGGAGGACGGATGGATGGACGGCCCCCCTCCCTTCCCCCGGCATGCTCGCCGGGAGAAGCGGGCGGGCCGCACTTGACTGGCTGTCGCCGAGGGGAAGGAGGGTGGGTGGAGGATGGACGGCCCCCCTCCCTTCCCTCTGCAAGATATGCAAGATCACAGAGAAAAGCGGGCGGGCGGACCCCCCCGTGGCGCCGTGTGCAGCTGGCTGGACATCCCCCCTCCCCTCAATAGCCGGAGAAGCGGTCGGTAGCTCCCCCCTGAAGCAAGCTGGTAAGGGGAGAGAGGAGCTAGCTGGCAAGAGGCTCCCTCGTGGAGCTGCATGCTTTGGGGGAGGGGTCGGCGGGCGGCCGATCGCCCCCCCCTGCTGAAGGGGGACCCGTGAATGTGGGTGCCGAAGGGGGAACCAGGTGGGTGGAGAGGTACACTCCCTGGTGAAGCACCGAGAGAGACACTGCCACCATCTTGTAATTGATCCGGAAGTGACGCGTAGGCCCCGCCCCCTACTGAACCCAGAACACCCACGAGCCCTGACCTGACAGAGGAGGAGGCTTAAATAGCCCTCTCAGACTCCTCCCACAAATGCAGGCTTGCCTCCGGCCAGCCTTTGTACTTGTCTTTGTACTCCTCACCTGGTTGCCGCCACACACACTTGACACCATCTGAACCAAATAAGTTTATCTTGTCTCATCAGACCACAGGACATGGTTCCAGTAATCCATGTCCTTAGTCTGCTTGTCTTCAGCAAACTGCAGGCTTTCTTGTGCACCATCTTTAGAAGAGGCTTCCTTCTGGGACGACAGTCATGTAGACCAATTTGATGCAGTGTGCTGCATATGGTCTGAGCACTGACAGGCTGACCCCCCCACCCCTTCAACCTCTGCAGCAATGCTGGCAGCTCTCATACGTCTATTTCCCAAAGACAATCTCTGGATATGACGCTGAGCACGTGCACTCACCTTCTTTGGTTGACCATGGCAAGGCCTGTTCTGAGTGGAACCTGTCCTGTTAAACCGCTGTATGGTCTTGGCCACCATGCTGCAGCTCAGTTTTGGGGTCTTGGCAATCTTCTTATAGCCTAGGCCATCTTTATGTAGAGCAACAATTCTATTTTTTAAATCCTTAGAGAGTTCTTTGCCGTGTTGAACTTCCAGTGACCAGTATGAGAGAGTGAGAGTGATAACACCAAATTTAACACACCTGCTCCCTATTCACACCTGAGACCTTGTAACACTAACGAGTCACATGACACCGGGGAGGGAAAATGGCTAATTGGACCCAATTTGGACATTTTCACTTAGGGGTGTACTCACTTTTGTTTCCAGCAGTTTAGACATTAATGGCTGTTTGTTGAGTTATTTTGAAAGGACAGCAAATTTACACTGTTATACAAGCTGTACACTCACTACGTTACATTGTAGCAAAGTGTCATTTCTTCAGTGTTACATGAAAAGATAGAATAAAATATTTACAAAAATGTGAGGGGTGTACTCACTTTTGTGAGATACTGTACAATGCAAAGGATTAACCCCTTAGGTTCCACAGGGAGTATAACAAGCATTATTTACTGCATATACAGACTGATTTTACTGTTGTGGGTTTAATAACACTTTACCACTTGCCGACCGCTACATGCCGATATACGTCGGCACAATGGCAGCGGTGGGCAAATGAACGTACCTGTATATCCTCTTTAAGAGGCGGGGATAGCTGGCGCGCGCTCGCGCGCCACGTACAGCGGGACCGTGCACATGGCACTGGGTACCAATGGTAGCAAAATAGTGTCAAAAGTGATCGATGTGTCCGCCATAATGTCACAGTCCCGATAAAAATCACAGATTGCCGCCATTACTCATAAAAAAAAATTAAAAATAAAAATGCCATAAAACTACCCCTCTTTTGTAGACGCTATAACTTTTGCGCAAACCAATCAATATACGCTTATTGTGATTTTTTTTACTAAAATTATGTAGAAGAATACATATCGGCCTAAACTGAGGAAAAAAATTGTTTTTTATATATTTTTGGGGGATATTTATTATAGCAAAAAGTAAAAAATATATGCGTTTTCTCAAAATTGTCGCTCTTTTTTTGTTTATAGCGCAAAAAATAAAAACCGCAGAGATGATCAAATACCACCAATAGAAAGCTCTATTTGTGGGAAAAAAAGGACGTCAATTTGGTTTGGGAGCCACGTCGCACGACCGCGCAATTGTCAGTTAAAGCGACGCAGTGCCGAATCGAAAAAATTGCTCTGGTCAGGAAGAGGGTAAAATCTTCCGGGGCTGAAGCGGTTAATGTCAACTGTGAATGGAATAGTGCCCCATCATTGGTATCATTGATAGGAATAGCGCCCCATCATTGGTATCAGTGGGAGGAATAGGGCCCCATTGTTGGCATCAATAGTAGGGGCATGGTGTCCCATCATTGGTATCTCCAGGAGAAATAGTGCCCCATCATTGGTATCATTGAAAGGAATAGTGCCCCATTATTGGTATCAGTGGGAGGAATAGGGCCCCATTGTTGGCATCAGTAGGAGGAATATTGTCTCTTCACTAGTTTCAGTGGGAGGAATAGTGCCCCATTGTTGGTGTCAGTGGGAGGAATAGTGCCCCTTCAGTGTTATCAATAGGAGGAATAGTGCCCCATCATTGGTAATGGTTTGAGGAATTGTGCCCCATCATTGGTTTTAGTGAGAGGAATAGTGCCCATCATTGGTGTCAGTGGAAGGAATAGTGTTCTATTGTTTGTTTCAGTGTAAGGAATAGTGTTCCATTGTTGGTGTCAGTTGAGGGAATTATGCCCCATTGTTGATGTCAGCGGTAAAGAATTGTGCCTCATTGTTGATATCGATGGGAGGAACAGTGCCCCATCATTGGTGTCAGTAGAGGGAATAGTGTTCTATCCAGTGGCGGCTGCGTTTTTTTGTTCGGGGGGGCTGCAAACAACTGAACCCCCCGCGCCAACTCAACCTCCCCCCACTGTCCGCCGGTCGGTCCACCGGCACTTACTCCATCTAGGCGGCGGGCATCCGAGGAGCGGCGGCAGGGACCGGGGATACGAGTAGCAGCGGTGGGGATCAGGCATCTGAGAAACGGCGACGGGGACCAGGCATCCGAGGAGCGGCGGAAGGCATGGGTATCGGCCCTGCTTCCCGATTGGCCGGGAGGAGGATCAGTGTTGCAACCGCGAATATTAATTTGCGGTTGCAACACACCTGGGTGGGCTCTGGACGCTTCCTCTGCAACCCGAACCCACCCTATTTTGAAGCCTATTAGAGCCTCTGATCAGGTGCTTAAAAAAAAAACCTGTCCGCTGTAATTCATGCGCCCAGTGCCCTGAAAGGGGCCAGACGCATAAATAGGGGGCGGCCGCGGCGACCATGGATAGAATCATGCTATGCATGAATCTATCCATTGCATATAGAGGGGTGGCCTGGAGGGGGGGGGGGGCGGCGCCCAGGCGCCCCTAATGGACGGGTCACCCCTGGTTCTATCATTGGTTTCAGTGGAAGGAATAGTGTCCCACCGTTGTCTGTGGGAAAGAATTATGTCCCATTGTTGGTGCTAATGGGAAGAGTAGTTCCTTATCTTTGGTGTCAGTGGGAGAAGTGGTGCCCCATTGTTGATTAAAGCAAAGGAGCGCATCTGTCTTGCCAGCCGCAGTTGGCAAACCACTGACCTAACCCTTGGAGTCTTTATTACAGCTACACTTGAATTTCAACAATGTGTTTTACCTAATCCACCTCTTGGACATAAAGCGGTTAATAAAAAAAAAAGCAACTGATGTGTCAAAACAGAAGTTTCATATCACTTTTCACTTTTGATATTCATCACTTTCCTGCAAGTTCAGCTTGTGCTAGCAAATTCTCCAACAATCACTGTTTATCCTACTAAATAAAACTGTAGAGCATAAGTTAGGCCTAATGTACACGGGACGCTGAGGCAACCTCTTATGAACGATTTTTTTGACAGCTTGAAACCAAAACACCCATTTAGCCGCGTTTGAATT
The DNA here is from genome assembly GCA_037952835.1 of Lithobates septentrionalis. Lineage (NCBI taxonomy): Eukaryota > Metazoa > Chordata > Amphibia > Anura > Ranidae > Lithobates > Lithobates septentrionalis. Next base: position 1,616,541 of record JBBDGP010003029.1, on the reverse strand, counting down.
CCGCGTTTAGACGCGTTTACGTCTAGGAGCGTTTATTTAGGATAACATCATAAGACCCTCCCAAATGCACAAAAAACTGTATTATTTAACTCTTTCAGCCATTCTGTGAGACCAGAGTGAGTAGCAGCAGCTGAGAGAGCAGCAGTGTCCTTGTATCTACAGTGGAACCTCGGATTGCGAGTAACGCGGTTAACGAGCGTTTCGCAATACGAGCACTGTATTTTTAAAAATTGTAACTCGGTTTGCAAGTGTTGTCTGGCAAAACGAGCACGATTCGGGCCAAAGCGCGTGCAGTACTGCACTTGGCCTAAGGTGGGTGGGAGCACCGGAGCCCAGTGGCGCCGATCGCAGCCGAGCTGCGCCGTTCGGAGATGCACGGAAAGGCCCGAGGACAGCTCAGCTGACCTTGGCAAACCTTGAGAATGGAGTCTTTCCGAGGTTTGCCGAGGTGTCCTCGGGCCTTTCCGGCCGTTTCCGAGATTCTCCGGTGCCCCCCCACCTCTGGCCGCATGCGGTATTGCAAGCCATTGAGGTCAATGAGGAACGAATTATTTTAGTTTCCATTGACTTCAATGGGGAAACTCGCTTTGATATGCGAGTACTTTGGATTACGAGCATTCTCCTGGAATGGATTATGCTCATAATCTTAGTTTCCACTGTACCTCAATTTCGGTGCTTTTACTATGAACCACATAATGAGCATATGTGAGGAGATTAAAAAAGCCAGATATTAAATTTCATGCAACTATGTTTGATCAAGTCAGGGGTCAAGCTCAATGGTGGGGTCATCTGGTTGAAATCTAACAACATATAGGTCAATTTGCAATTCTACTTTGGCTAACAGCAATGCTAATGTTTTATTGGATTGGATCATGGGCTCATTAGAGGTATATAAATGGTCTATGAAGTTTTTTTTTAAATTTTTGTGGTTTTTCATCATTTGCTATCATTTTTAAGTTTTATAATGTAAAAAAAATAGGGCACCTTTAAAAACGCTTCTAAACGAAAACGCGGCTAGACGCCAGGACGCATTTGGCATCTGAAACTTCGGAAACTTCAACGTCTGAACTAATTTTTTTGCCTTCAAAGAAAAGCCTCTAAACGCAACTGCCTAAAAACAACATTTAATGAACCTGTGTACCTGTACACATAAGTTAACATTGGATGAGTTGAGGGGCAGCTGAAAAAAGCATCCAACTGCCTCTGAACATCCGTTTGCCAGTAGCATTGTACATGAGGCCTAAATGAATAATTCACTAAAGAGGAACTGTCTCTATGCATATACTTGTGTAGGAGCCTTTAGACGGAAGCTGCTATTTTCAACTTCTGGGATGTATAATAGGTATAGGGCAGTTGTTGCCTGTTTTTATTTTTGCTCAGGTCGTAGACCTGGAACATGTATGCAGGTTGGGAGTTTCAGATGCAGGCACTCTCATTCAGTGTTCTATGGAATCCTAGGGTTCCTCCATAGGTTGCTAGAGGTTCCTTCATCTGTGGCTGATCGACCTCCCATCTCTTGGTGCCTGCATAAGTTTTGGTCCAGCAACACTTGGCATAGCCAGCAGCATGAACTCAAGGATCATTTTTTGCTGTCTTAAAGTAGGAGTAAACTCCCTTGTGTGATTTCTACCTATAGGTGAGCTATATTATAGGCTTACCTATAGGTAGAAATCGTGCAACGTTTCGGAGATATTTACTTTGGATGCAGGCGGTGACGTCACCAGCGCATGCGCTCCGAAGAAACGCATACCCATGCCATTCCTTTAGAGGCCCAGTGCTATGAACAGCGCATGAACGGGAGTGAAATTATCATGGCTTGGCCAATCAAAGGACCAGAGTCCGCCAACCCAGAAGGAAGATCGGGTGAAGATGGAAGCCCCGTCATCGCTGACAGCGTTCCGCTGGAGGGCTTCGTTTTAAGGTAAGTTTCACATAATGTGCTAGTATGTGATGCATACTAGCACATTATAACTTTGCCTTGCAGGTTTAAAAAAAATAAAAAATAAAAAACTGTGGTTTACTACCCCTTTAATGGTGGCATTCCAATCACCACTGTAAGTGGGTATCCTTTCCACTAACCACCAATGTAAGAGGCATTCTTCCCACTAACCACCAATGTAAGAGGCATTCTTTCCACTGACCACCAATGTAAGGGAAGTTTTTCCCCACTGATCACCAATGTAAGGGGCATTCTTCTCACTGACCACCAATGTAAGGGGCATTCTTCTCACTGACCACTAATGTAAGGGGCATTCTTCTCCATAATCACCAATGCAGGGAGCATTCTTCTCACTGACCACCAATGTAAGGAGCATTCTTTTCTCTGACCACCAATGTAAGGGACGTTCTTCACAATGACTCCTGATAATTACATTTTAGCCGGGGTTTCCTGAGACCTGAAAGTTATTTCAACGGTTCCCTTGGGATAAAAGGGCTGAGAAAGGCTTATCTAAGGCAAGGGTGGGAATGACAGACACAAGTCGGCACCCTAAAGTGCCTTTTTTTTACATTTTTATGATCTCATCTCTTTCGGGGAGATTTTCCCAGAGACGCAAAGGGAGAGAAATTCCCTTCTTAATGATTGTAAACCCTCTTTTCAATTTTTTTTAAAATAACAAACATATCATACTTACCTCCACTGTGCAGCTCGTTTTGCACAGAGTGGCCCCGAACCTCGTCTTCTGGGGTCCCCCGGTGGCTCTTGCGGCTCCTCCCCGCATCAGATAACCCCCTAGGAGAAGCACTCTCCTGGGGGGGTTGACTTGCGGGTGCGCTCCGAAGTCAAGCATTTGCGTCCACAGGCACGAATGCCGTACTCGGGCCCGCCCCGCGGCACCAGCGTCATTGGATTTGATTGACAGCAGCGAGAGCCAATGGCTGCGCTGCTATAAATCTATCCAATCAAGAGCCGGGACCCAGAGGAGAGAAGGACAGCACGTCTCCGCCGAGGGAAATACAGGGCTCAGGTAAGTAAAAAAGGGGGGGGGGGGCTGGGGGGCCAGTCACTGCCAGGTGTTTTTTCACCTTAATGCATAGGATGCAAACCCCTTTAATACCATACACATTAGAATCCAACCTACAATTTTTGGATGCTCAACTTTAGGTTTATGAAAGCTAGCTGTAATAGGAGGACCTACCTGAACTCTGCAATAAACCCAATCAGACAGACCCTCACACATGGAGTCTTTAGATGTACTCTTCACAGACACAGAAATTTCACAGGCAGTGTCTTCACCTTCTGGTAGCCTTGCTCAGGACCAAATGGATTTACAGTCTGTGTTTTTTTTTCTAAAATCCTTTAGAGACATTCTTGTTTCCTTGTTTGTCAAAGTTAGCAACTCCATTTCAGACTCATTTCCTTTTTTAACCCCGACACTAGAAGCACATGTAGGGGTCAATTCATTAACATTTATCTCATATGAGATAACGCAGTCACTTGACTCATTTGCATAAATTATCACATGCAGTAAATAAAGACCAATTCACAAAAAAAAAAAATAGATTGTGCGGTATTTACCGCAAAATAAAAAATGTGCCAGTAAATATTATTTATAATGCAGTAAGCTCTTAAAGCGGTTTTCTGGCCTCCCTCTCTAAAAATTAAAAGTCAACAGCTACACATATTGCTGCGCTCTCTTACTGGCCCGGTAGCAGGGGAAAGAGGAGGGTGGAGGATGGGGCAGAATTTCTGACGTACCTCGCCGGGAGGAGGAGGTCTGATGGAAGTGGAGAGAGGGTACCTGTCAAAAGCAGGTACACGCTCCTCCTCCCCGAATCTGCCAAACTCTCTATCAAAAACATCACAAGTTGCCTCTTATCTCCCCTTCTATATAGTCTAACTATTGAACATTTGGCTTTAGCATTGTGTATTTATCCATCTATTCAAGGACTCAATATTGACACATAACCTTAACCATGTCAGCTCTGGAAGATTTACCCCCCTTCATGACCAGGCCATTTTTTGCTATACTGCACTGCATTACTTTAACTGACAATTGTGCGGTCATGCAACGCTGTACCCAAATTAAATTTATATTATTTTGTTCACACAAATAGAGCTTTCTTTTGGTGGTATTTTATCACCACTGGGCTTTTTATTTTTTAAGCTCCAAAAAAAAAAGACTGATAATTTTGAAAGAAAAAAACAATATTTTTTTACTTCTGCTATAAAACATATCCAATAAAAAAAAATTAAAAGTCTAATTTCTTAACAAATTTCAATCAATATGTATTCTGTTTTGTTTACATTGACAGAGCTCTGTCCTGTCTTCCTCCTCACCAAACAGTGGGTGCCGGAGGTCAATCATTGGCCGGGACCCGCTGATCGGTTTGTGCTGTGACTAATCACAGCACAGCCACCACGTTTGGCGTGCCCCCTACTTGGAAGTGCTGGATCATGTACTAGATACGCCGCTCTGCCACCGTACCGCTACGTGAGGCGGTTGGCAAGCAGTTAAACGTTGTCCCTATGCAGATGACCTCTTATTAAACATAACACCTCCAATCACCACCATTCCTAACATCTTAAAAGAGTTCTCTAGATTTAGAGCATTGCGTGACTTCAAGGTAAACACAGATAAATTACATTTTTTTTAGTCTTTGAAGTCTTTTTTAGTCAAAAATGTAAAATTAGTGAGTAGGAAAGTTTTTTTTTTTTGCAGATTTCAAAAGAGACATACTGGGGGTCATTTACTATAGTGCCGCGGCGCTAATTAGCACTAATTGCCACAAATTAGCGCTAATCGTGGTAATTAACGCTAAAACGGTATTCACTATAGTGCTGGTGAGCAAATACTCCCAAAATCGAATTTACTATAGTTCCCTGAAAATACGGGATAGATTTATGGACTTTTTTTTAAAAATTGTATTATTCTTTTTACTAGTAATAGCGGCGATCTGCGATTTTTTTTCGTGACTGCGACATTATGGCGGACACATCGGACACTTTTGACACATTTTTGGGACCATTCACATTTATACAGTGATCAATGCTATAAAATTGCATTGATTACTGTATAATTGTGACAGGCAGGGAAGGGGTTAACCACTAGTGGGACACGAGTGGTTAAATGTGTTTCCTAGGGGAGTGATTCTAACTGTAGGGGGTGGGGACTCACAAGGGGAGAAGACCGATCGGTGTTCCTCTGTACTAGGAACACAAATCGGTCTCCTCTCACCTGACAGGATGTGGATCTGTGTGTTTACACACACAGATCCACGGTCCTATTCGGTTAACGGGCAATCGCGGGTGCCCGGCGGCAATCGCGGCCGCCGGGCACACGCACCGGGTCCCGAGCAATGCTGCGGGCACGTGCGCGTGCGCCCCCTAGACGGCCGGGAAGCCCAAGACGTCATATGACTGCCACCCAGGATGGGAGATCCCATCTTAGGCCGTCATTTGACTATGGGCGGGTAGTGAAGTGGTTAAAGATAATCTGCTTTTAAACTGTGTGAAAAGGTGATTTCTACACTGAAATATCTTTAAAAGTCTGAGAAGAGATAAATTCCCCCGTTTTTGTAAAACTAGGTACCAACACAACTGAGCATACTCAGACCTGCAAATAGCTCTCATTTTAGCTCCAGTGTCTTTTTTTACAGGGCACTATAGTAAATACCAAAATGAGCGCTGAGTAAAAGAGCATTTTTTGGAAGTGAAAATCTGCGCTATTATAGTCCAATGCAAGTTTTAGCCATTGATTCTACTGGGACAATTGTAACTTTCACAAATAAATCCTTTTAATGTTGAGATGAAATGTTTCTTTCTCTGAACTAAATTTTCCTTTGCAACATTGTTGCTTCTACTTCAACTATTTTGTTTTTAATAATGCTAGAATGTGAAATGTTTTGATGTTTTGGTAGAATATATTTTTCTCTGTCAATTTCCCTTGTTACTCTCCATCTCACAACAATCTTTACGCCAAACTCACACAGGTGTCTTTACAAAGCACAAACAAACAGCTCAGCGAAGCTGGCCCCCCTACAATCAGCACAAATAAAAACTCAAGTGTGTTTCTTTAGTGCTACGTTTGTGCTGTTTTGTGCCGTAAAAATTTTCATTTGTGCTGCTTTTATTTTTAAGATATTAGCAATTGTTTTTTCCAGACTATGACATCACCTAGCCCCCCTACAACGCCCAAATGACACAAAACTGGTCTAGTTGGTTAGTGCTACGTTTGTGCTGTTTTGTGCTGCTAAAAATTCCGTTCTATCTTTTATCGTTTTTGCGTTATTAATGATTTATTAAAGGTCACCAAAGGTCACTCAGCCCCCCTACAACGCCCAAATGACACGAAACTGGTCTCGTTGGTTAGTGCTACGTTTGTGCTGTTTTGTGCTGCTAACATTTCCGTTCTATCACTTATCGTTTTCGCATTATTAATGATTTATTAAAGGTCGCCAAAGGTCAGTCAGCCCCCCTACAACGCCCAAATGACACGAAACTGGTCTCGTTGGTTAGTGCTACGTTTGTGCTGTTTTGTGCTGCTAACATTTCCGTTCTATCACTTATCGTTTTCGCATTATTAATGATTTATTAAAGGTCGCCAAAGGTCAGTCAGCCCCCCTACAACGCCCAAATGACACGAAACTGGTCTCGTTGGTTAGTGCTACGTTTGTGCTGGTTTGTGCTGCTAAAATTTTTATTTGTGCTGTTATGGTTTTTAAGTTATAACAGTTTATTTTTTTTTTCAAACCCCACTCACTTTGCCCACCCTACAATCAGCACAAATAAAAATTCAAGTGTGTTTCTTTAGTGCTACGTTTGTGCTGTTTTGTGCCGTAAAAATTTACATTTGTGCTGCTTTTATTTTTAAGATATTATCAATTGTTTTTTCCAGACTATGACATCCCCTAGCCCCCCTACAATGCCCAAATGACACAAAACTGGTCTTGTTGGTTAGTGCTACATTTGTGCTGTTTTGTGCTGCTAAAAATTCCGTTCTATCTTTTATCGTTTTTGCGTTATTAATGATTTATTAAAGGTCACCAAAGGTTAGTCAGCCCCCCTACAACGCCCAAATGACATAAAACTGGTCTCGTTGGTTAGTGCTACGTTTGTGCTGTTTTGTGCTGCTAACATTTCCGTTCTATCACTTATCGTTTTTGCGTTATTAATGATTTATTAAAGGTCACCAAAGGTCACTCAGCCCCCCTACAATGCCCAAATGACACAAAACTGGTCTCGTTGGTTAGTGCTACGTTTGTGCTGTTTTGTGCTGCTAAAAATTCCGTTCTATCTTTTATCGTTTTCGCGTTATTAATGATTTATTAAAGGTCACCAAAGGTCAGTCAGCCCCCCTACAACGCCCAAATGACACGAAACTGGTCTCGTTGGTTAGTGCTACGTTTGTGCTGGTTTGTGCTGCTAACATTTTTATTTGTGCTGTTATGGTTTTTAAGTTATAACAGTTTATTTTTTTTTTCAAACCCCACTCACTTTGCCCACCCTACAATCAGCACAAATAAAAACTCAAGTGTGTTTCTTTAGTGCTACGTTTGTGCTGTTTTGTGCCGTAAAAATTTACATTTGTGCTGCTTTTATTTTTAAGATATTAGCAATTCTTTTTTCCAGACTATGACATCACCTAGCCCCCCTACAATGCCCAAATGACACAAAACTGGTCTCGTTGGTTAGTGCTACGTTTGTGCTGGTTTGTGCTGCTAAAATTTTTATTTGTGCTGTTATGGTTTTTAAGTTATAACAGTTTTTTTTTTCAAACCCCACTCAATTTGCCCACCCTACAATCAGCACAAATAAAAACTCAAGTGTGTTTCTTTAGTGCTACATTTGTGCTGTTTTGTGCTTTTTAAATTTATGTTCTATCTTTTATCGTTTTTGCGTTATTAATGATTTTTTTAAAGGTCACCAAAGGTCACTCAGCCCCCCTACAACACCCAAATGACACAAAACTGGTATCGTTGGTTAGTGCCTCATTTGTGCTGCTAAAATTTGTATTTGTGCTGTTATGGTTTTTTAGTTATAACAGCTTGTTTTTATATTTGTGTTTTTTTTGTGTCATAATAGTTCAAATTTGTGCTGCTTTTATTTTTAAGATAATAGCAATTTGTTTTTTCCAGATGATGACATCACCCCGCTCTCCTGTCACGTACCTGGTTAGTGAGCTCCTGGTTAGAAAGCAGCCATGGGAGCACAGTGAGGTATGAGTGCCTGTGATCAGTCCAGTAGACTGTGTGGTGGCAGCAGTCAGCAGGTGGATGTGGCGGCAGAACCAGCCGGTGGCAGATGAGCTGGCACTGAGCTTGGCTGGTGGCAGACTGTGGGTAAGCAGCTGGAAGCAGGAGACAGATGAGACCTTACTGGGCTGAAGAGCTGTAGCAGGCTGGATGAGCAGGATGCAGGGTCAGATGAGCCGGGTCCATAATGGTCAGGCAGATCAGGCATAGATGGCACACAACAGGATAGTCGGGTCACAAGCCAAGTCAGCAACAGGAGGTAGATCAGGCAAGAAGAGAAGGCAGAAGCAGAATCCAGAGACAAGCCAAGGTCAGGGCAGGTAGCAGTCAAACGGAGGTCAGGAGCAAGCTGGGTTAGGATCAGAGGTCAAACACAGGAATCAGGAATTAACACACAGAAGCAGCACACCAAATTGCAGCCTGTTTAAATAGTCTGTCTGGTGCCAGCATTGGTGACAGGCTCACGCTCATCTGCCCAGCCAGTTGCCAGTCTGCGCATGCGCATATGTATGTACAGGGAGACATCATTTGTGCTATGGGAAAGCCTTCCCTGACACCCCCTACAACAGCCAAACAAAATCAAAACGGCTGGTTGGTTAGTGCCACGTTTGTGTTGGTTTGTGCCTATTTACTTTCCATTCTATCTCCTTTTGTTTTTTAGTTATTGTTGATTTAATAAAGGTCACCAAAGGTTACCCAGCCCCCCTACAAGAGACAAAATGCATGAAACTGGGCTGGTTGGTGCCTCCTTTGTGCTGGTTTGTGCTGTTTAAATATCAGTTCTACTGCATTTTGTTTTTCAGCTATTTACTATTTATTAAAGGTCACCAAAGGTCACTCAGCCCCCCTCCCCCCTACCTACACATGAAACTGGGTTGGTTGGTTAGTGCTGCGTTTGTGCTGTTAAAATTATTATGTGTGCTGCTTTGATTTCTTAATTGTAAAAGTTTGTTTTTATTTGATCAAACCCCACCCACCCATCAAAACCCAGCCACCCCCTATAAAAGCATAAGGACGTGAAACATCCATTCTCTCAGGTTTTGATATATTAAGTTATTTTTTTATATAGTATATACTATAGTTTTCCACCATGTTTTTGTACAATTTGTATGTAAATATAAGCAACTTTTGTTATTCCCTATGTCACTTATGTAACTGTAACTTTATGTACAGTATATTGATATATTACATGCTATAATTGGTTACTTTTAGACCTTTTATTTGTGTTACATTGTAACCATGTTCATGTGTCTGCACATAACAAAAAAACATAACAAAATTTAGTTTTAGGCCCCTTTCACGCATGCTGTCCGATCAGGTCCAAATGTTCGTTTTTCAGGCGTACCTGATCGGACACTTCATTCACCTCTATGGAGCAACGGATTTCAGCGGTGACATGTCCGCTGACATCCGCCGTTATCAGATCCACAGTGTATACACATGGATGCATCACTATCAAACACAACAAAAGTAAAAATAAGTGGGCTATACTTCCATTTACTTGATTTGCCCTCAGGTAGCAGTCAAAACATCAAACATGAGGTTGCATAAACTGTAAAAATAAGTGGGTTAAACTTCAATTTACCCTGTAATCTCTCAGGTAGCAGTCAAAACATCAAGCATGAGGTTGCTTAAGCTGTATTAGTGCCTTCCCCCAGGGTACTGTGTGCAGTGTTTACAGAGTCAGGTACAGAGGAGGAGCATTACAAAATAAACTACAGGCTGGGTATAGGGCCTAGCAAGGAACAATGTAAACATTTTTGCTATTATTACAATATGGATTTTACAGTTTAGAAAAAAATGTACTGACTAGTGAAAAGTGTTTGTGTAACTTGCACTCCTCTTTCACCTGTTTCCATGCATTGTTAAACAACAAGACACAAATTATGTTCGTTGCCCTCTATATATTTTATCCTGCAAACCAATAGATAAGGACAACTTGGAATTCTCCATTATATTTATGCAAGCATACATGAAAATCATTTTTATTTTTTTTCACATGCACTCTCATTTTGTATGTGAAAGAATAGTTTTAGACTGTTGAAGAAGTGGTGTCTGTGTGAAAGAGAAATGATTAGCATGTGATTCTCACATGTGGAGGGGGTTTGATGAAATATAATGTACAAGATCTCCAAAACCAAAAGAGCACAAATGTTATTTTTTTCACAAGTTATCACAAATGCAGCACAAATGAATGGTGTAATTGTTATAGTATCTAATAACATGGGATGCCAAGGGGGTGGGATTTGATGGGTGGGTGGGGTTTGATCTAATAAAAACAAACTTTTGCAATTAAACAATCACAGCAGCACACATAATAATTTTAACAGCACAAATGCAGCACTAACCAACCAACCCAGTTTCATGTGTAGGTGGGAGGGGGGCTGAGTGACCTTTGGTGACCTTTAATAAATAGTAAATAGCTGAAAAACAAAATGCAGTAGAACTGATATTTAAACAGCACAAACCAGCACAAAGGAGGCACCAACCAGCCCAGTTTCATGCATTTTGTCTCTTGTAGGGGGGCTGGGTAACCTTTGGTGACCTTTATTAAATCAACAATAACTAAAAAACAAAAGGAGATAGAATGGAAAGTAAATAGGCACAAACCAACACAAACGTGGCACTAACCAACCAGCCCGTTTTGATTTTGTTTGGCTGTTGTAGGGGGTGTCAGGGAAGGCTTTCCCATAGCACAAATGATGTCTCCCTGTACATACATATGCGCATGCGCAGACTGGCAACTGGCTGGGCAGATGAGCGTGAGCCTGTCACCAATGCTGGCACCAGACAGACTATTTAAACAGGCTGCAATTTGGTGTGCTGCTTCTGTGTGTTAATTCCTGATTCCTGTGTTTGACCTCTGATCCTAACCCAGCTTGCTCCTGACCTCCGTTTGACTGCTACCTGCCCTGACCTTGGCTTGTCTCTGGATTCTGCTTCTGCCTTCTCTTCTTGCCTGATCTACCTCCTGTTGCTGACTTGGCTTGTGACCCGACTATCCTGTTGTGTGCCATCTATGCCTGATCTGCCTGACCATTATGGACCCGGCTCATCTGACCCTGCATCCTGCTCATCCAGCCTGCTACAGCTCTTCAGCCCAGCAAGGTCTCATCGGTCTCCTGCTTCCAGCTGCTTACCCACAGTCTGCCACCAGCCAAGCTCAGTGCCAGCTCATCTGCCACCGGCTGGTTCTGCCGCCACATCCACCTGCTGACTGCTGCCACCACACAGTCTACTGGACTGATCACAGGCACTCATACCTCACTGTGCTCCTATGGCTGATTTCTAACCAGGAGCTCACTAACCAGGTACGTGACAGGAGAGCGGGGTGATGTCATCATCTGGAAAAACAAATTGCTATTATCTTAAAATAAAAGCAGCACAAATTTTAACTATTATGACACAAAAAAAGCACAAATATAAAAACAAGTGTTATAACTAAAAAAACATAACAGCACAAATACAAATTTTAGCAGCACAAACCAGCACAAATGAGGCACTAACCAACGAGACCAGTTTTGTGTCATTTGGGTGTTGTAGGAGGGCTGAGTGACCTTTGGTGACCTTTAAAAAAATCATTAATAACGCAAAAACGATAAAGGATAGAACATAAATTTAAAAAGCACAAAACAGCACAAATGTAGCACTAAAGAAACACACTTGAGTTTTTATTTGTGCTGATTGTACGGTGGGCAAATTGAGTGGGGTTTGAAAAAAAAAACTGTTATAACTTAAAAACCATAACAGCACAAATAAAAATTTTAGCAGCACAAACCAGCACAAACGTAGCACTAACCAACGAGACCAGTTTCGTGTCATTTGGGCATTGTAGGGGGGCTAGATGATGTCATATTCTGGAAAAAACAATTGCTAATATCTTAAAAATAAAAGCAGCACAAATGTAAATTTTTACGGCACAAAACAGCACAAACGTAGCACTAAAGAAACACACTTGAGTTTTTATTTGTGCTGATTGTAGGGTGGGCAAAGTGAGTGGGGTTTGAAAAAAAAAAAAACTGTTATAACTTAAAAACCATAACAGCACAAATAAAAATTTTAGCAGCACAAACCAGCACAAACGTAGCACTAACCAACAAGACCAGTTTCGTGTCATTTGGGCATTGTAGGGGGGCTAGATGATGTCATATTCTGGAAAAAACAATTGCTAATATCTTAAAAATAAAAGCAGCACAAATGTAAATTTTTACGGCACAAAACAGCACAAACGTAGCACTAAAGAAACACACTTGAGTTTTTATTTGTGCTGATTGTAGGGTGGGCAAAGTGAGTGGGGTTTGAAAAAAAAAAACTGTTATAACTTAAAAACCATAACAGCACAAATAAAAATTTTAGCAGCACAAACCAGCACAAACGTAGCACTAACCAATGAGACCAGTTTCGTGTCATTTGGGCGTTGTGGGGGGGCTGACTGACCTTTGGTGACCTTTAATAAATCATTAATAACGCGAAAACGATAAAAGATAGAATGGAATTTTTAGCAGCACAAAACAGCACAAACGTAGCACTAACCAACGAGACCAGTTTTGTGTCATTTGGGCATTGTAGGGGGGCTGAGTGGCCTTTGGTGACCTTTAATAAATCATTAATAACGCAAAAACGATAAAAGATAGAATGGAATTTTTAGCAGCACAAAACAGCACAAACGTAGCACTAACCAACGAGACCAGTTTTGTGTCATTTGGGCATTGTAGGGGGGCTGAGTGGCCTTTGGTGACCTTTAATAAATCATTAATAACGCAAAAACGATAAGAGATAGAACGGAAATGTTAGCAGCACAAAACAGCACAAACGTAGCACTAACCAACGAGACCAGTTTCGTGTCATTTGGGCGTTGTGGGGGGGCTGACTGACCTTTGGTGACCTTTAATAAATCATTAATAACGCGAAAACGATAAAAGATAGAACGGAATTTTTAGCAGCACAAAACAGCACAAACGTAGCACTAACCAACGAGACCAGTTTTGTGTCATTTGGGCATTGTAGGGGGGCTGAGTGACCTTTGGTGACCTTTAATAAATCATTAATAACGCAAAAACGATAAGAGATAGAACGGAAATGTTAGCAGCACAAAACAGCACAAACGTAGCACTAACCAACGAGACCAGTTTCGTGTCATTTGGGCGTTGTAGGGGGCTGACTGACCTTTGGTGACCTTTAATAAATCATTAATAACGCGAAAACGATAAAAGATAGAACGGAATTTTTAGCAGCACAAAACAGCACAAACGTAGCACTAACCAACGAGACCAGTTTTGTGTCATTTGGGCATTGTAGGGGGGCTAGGTGATGTCATAGTCTGGAAAAAACAATTGCTAATATCTTAAAAATAAAAGCAGCACAAATGTAAATTTTTACGGCACAAAACAGCACAAACGTAGCACTAAAGAAGCACACTTGAGTTTTTATTTGTGCTGATTGTAGGGTGGGCAAAGTGAGTGGGGTTTGAAAAAAAAATAAACTGTTATAACTTAAAAACCATAACAGCACAAATAAAAATGTTAGCAGCACAAGCCAGCACAAACGTAGCACTAACCAACGAGACCAGTTTCGTGTCATTTGGGCGTTGTAGGGGGGCTGACTGACCTTTGGTGACCTTTAATAAATCATTAATAACGCGAAAACGATAAAAGATAGAACAGAATTTTTAGCAGCACAAAACAGCACAAACGTAGCACTAACCAACGAGACCAGTTTTGTGTCATTTGGGCATTGTAGGGGGGCTGAGTGACCTTTGGTGACCTTTAATAAATCATTAATAACGCAAAAACGATAAGTGATAGAACGGAAATGTTAGCAGCACAAAACAGCACAAACGTAGCACTAACCAACGAGACCAGTTTCGTGTCATTTGGGCGTTGTAGGGGGGCTGAGTGACCTTTGGTGACCTTTAATAAATCATTAATAACGCAAAAACGATAAAAGATAGAACGGAATTTTTAGCAGCACAAAACAGCACAAACGTAGCACTAACCAACAAGACCAGTTTTGTGTCATTTGGGCGTTGTAGGGGGGCTAGGTGATGTCATAGTCTGAAAAAAACAATTGCTAATATCTTAAAAATAAAAGCAGCACAAATGAAAATTGTTACGGCACAAAACAGCACAAACGTAGCACTAAAGAAACACACTTGAGTTTTTATTTGTGCTGATTGTAGGGGGGCCAGCTTCGCTGAGCTCAAACAATACCATTGCTGATGCAAATTTAAAATGAGTCACAATTTTTTGAGCTTTTTATTATTTCCAAATAATCATAATTTGAGCCCAAAAAATGTGATATGTGTATCAACATCAGAAATCAAAATGTAATTCCCAAAAATTTGAGGGTAATATCACTATTCTACACTGACCCACAAAAAACACCAAATATCACAAAATAAATCAACAAGAAAAACTCTTATATAATGTAATTCCATTACCTGTATGTCCAAAGAAATGCAGTATTTATGTGTATTTATGTGTAGGAGGGTTTCACATGTGTTAGCTCTGTGGCTTAGAGGTTAGAACTTCTGCTTAGCATCCCTGTGTGTCTGGGTTCAATTCCCCAAAATGCTGTTTCATGTAGAAACGTTGTCTCATCTCCCAGGTCCTAAGACTAAATGTAGTATTTATGTGTAGGAGGGTTCCACCACCATTGTAATCCTTGCCAGATACAGTTTAGAATGAAAATGAGGAAAAATCAAAAGCACCACATCCCAAATAATACATTTACCAAAAAGAGGGACATTGAGGCCCGGGGAAAGGCCACGGGACTTTTAAAGGTGCTAGAGTGAAATGAGGTAGAAGGAATAAAATAAGATTTTTTATTAACAATCTTTTTTAAAAAACAGACATAAAGCGAAATATTGATATGTGTTTACAAAAACAACAGTGATTGTGCCTTGCCAGATACACTATAAAGTCAAAAGTATTAGGACACCTGCCTTTACACACACATGAACTTTAATGGCCAGCCCAGTCTTAGTCCGTAGGGTTAGAAATTTATTTGGCCCACCCTTTGCAGCTAGAACAGATTCTGGGAAGGCTATGAAAGCTGTCCATAAGGTTTAGTGTGTCTATGGAAATGTTTGACCATTCTTCCAGAAGTGCATTTGTGAGGTCAGGCACTGATGTTGGATGAGAAGGCATGGATCGCAGTCTCTGCTCTAATTCAGCCAAAAGGTGTTCTATCAGGTTGAGGTCAGGACTCTGTGCAGCCAGTCAAGTTCCTCCACCCCAAACTCGCTCATCCATGTCTTTATGGACCTTGCTTTGTGCAGTTGTGTTGCAACAGGAAGGGGCTATCCCCAAACTGTTCCCACAAAGTTGGGAGCATGAAATTGTCCAAAAAGTTTTGGTATGCTGATGCCTTAAGAGTTCCCTTCACTGGAACTAAGAGGTCAAGCCCAACCCCTGAAAAACAACCCCACATTATAATCCCCCCTCCACCAAATGATTTGCACCAGTGCACAAAGCAAGGTCCATAAAGACATGGATGAGTGAGTATGGGGTGGAGGAACTTGACTGACCTGGACAGAGTCCTGACCTCAACACAACAGAACACCTTGGGGATGAATTAGAGCAGAGCGTTCTCGTCCAATATCAGTGCCTGACCTTACAAATGCACTTGAAAGAATGGTCAAACATTCCCATAGACACACTCCTAAACCTTGTGGACAGCCTTCCCAGAAGAGTTGAAGCTGTTATAGCTGCAAAGGGTGGGCCAAATGAATTTTGAACCCAAGGACTAAGACTGGGATGCCATTACAGTGCATGTGCGTTTAAAGGCAGGCGTCCCAATACTAACATATGTTTAGAAAACTGTTGCTTTGTTTATGTGCATGCAAATGGACTTCAATCTTTGACCTGTAGTTGGAGATTTGATGCACATAGCCAAGGGCTAACACAGTTGCAAATAGTATTATGTGTTCCTGCCCATCAGGTGCAATCACTTTAGACATACACGAAGAGACAGATTGAAAGATACTGGTGGGTGTGTACTTCTATTGGGCGTGTGTCAGTGTGGTTTCGTTTGGCCTGAGAAGGCCAGGTTTTTTGCTGTGATTTGTGGGGGCGAAGGAATGATATTGTGCTTATTGACAAACACCCAACTAGGGCTGTATGTTTGCTGAAATTCTTGTGCATTTTTTCAATCAAAAGTGTGTTTATGTGGCCATGCTGTCAATGTTGTGTGTATTGTTCCTGTCTGAGCATGCAAACATGGTTTTGGGAGCATGTGCTGACCTTCTACTCTTGGATCACATTGCTTAATCATATACACAGAACT
The DNA here is from genome assembly GCA_037952835.1 of Lithobates septentrionalis. NCBI lineage: Eukaryota > Metazoa > Chordata > Amphibia > Anura > Ranidae > Lithobates > Lithobates septentrionalis. The sequence goes on along the minus strand of JBBDGP010003029.1, from coordinate 1,600,062 downwards.
GCAGCTTCCAGCAGAACAGCAGAACCAATGTATGTATGTGGATTTGTGGAGTGGTGGCAGGTGTTATATTTTGAACATGTGGCTTTTTTTATATTATGTTGGAATGCTTTGCAAGAATAATGACTGTTAAGTATGTTTCGATAATCTTGCAGATAAAAATGTGATGTGTTGCCCGTTATACACTGAAAGTAAAGCTGTGTCCACTCTAAGGTTTAGACAAATTTTAGACTGTAAGCTCCTATGAGCAGGGCCCTCAAAACCCAATTGCTAACTGTTTTGCTAAATGTAGCACCATATATCCTGTAGAAAATGTTGTGAAGCTACTAAATGAATGTATAATTTTGTTTCTGCTGGCAAAACGAAAGTAAATTACTGAGCTTGGTTTTTTTTTCTTTTTCTTTGTTCTTTTTAATTAGTTTTGGGGGTGGTGGTTTTGGGGAAGTGAAAGATCTTTTACATCTTAGGCTGGATTCACACCTATGCAGTTTTAGTGCTTTTTGCATTTTGCAGATTTGCACTACAGTCCATTTAACATAACCATGTTAAATGGACTGTAGTGCAAATCTGCAAAATGCAAAAAACTCTAGAAATGCATAGGTGTGAATCCAGCCTTAGGCTGCTTTCACACTGGAGGCGCTTTACAGGTGCTAAAAATAGTGCCTGTAAAGAACCTCTCCTCTCACTCCAGTGTGAACTGGCCCTGACCCTAGGCTCACATCTATGCATTTTTTTAGTGTGTTTTGCAGTTTTCGGAATCACTCTACAGTCCATTTAACATGGTTTCCTATGGTACTAATTCACTAGTTCTATGCGTTTTGCAGCCAGTGCGTTTTTGGAAATGGTCGGGGACTTTTTTCACGCAATTTGCGGGTAAAAGATTTCGATGGAACTGCACCAGAAATGCAACTTGCGTTTGTGATGTGATTTTTGATGTGTTTTTTTGCGGTAATTTTTTTAACACTGTATATAGCTGGTTGCTAACAGGGGGGCCGGGAAGCCAGCTGCCATGTCCTTAACAACCAATGAATTTTCAGCTGTCAGCGGCTTCCCCACAAAGTACAAAAAAAAATGCCAGCCAAAAAAAACAAAAAACTGCATTGTGTCCCCCCCCCCCCCCCCGGGTCTAGTATGGATTCAGAGGGGACCACCCATGCCAAAATTTTACAAAAATGGCGTGAGCCCCCCCCCCCATTACCAGGCCCTTTGGGTCTGGTATGAATATTAAGGGGAACCCCTGCATCAAAATATAAAAAAATTGCGTGGGTGTCCCCCAAAAATCCATACTAGGCCCTTCAGGTCTGGTATGGATATTAGGGGAACCCCGCATCAAAAAAAAATTGCATAGGGGGTCCCCCCCCCAAATCCATACCAGACCCTTATCTGAGCACACAACCTGGCAGGCCACAGGGAAAAAGAGGGGGGGGGACGAGAGAGCGCCTCCTCCTGAACCGTACCAGGCCACATGCCCTCAACATGAGGCCCTTGTCCCCATGTTGATGGGGACAAGGGCCTCATCCCCACAACCAGTGGTTGTGGGGGTCTGCGGACGGGGGCTTATCAGAATCTGGAAGCCCCCTTCAATAAGGAGACCCCCAGATCTCACACTCCCTATGTGAATGGGTATCGGGTATATTGTACCCCTACACATTCACCAAAAAAAGCAGTAAAATGTGACTAAAGACAATAGCCGGTTTTTGACAATGCCTTTATTGTAAAATAGCTCTTCTTCTTTCCCCGCTTCTTCCTCCGGTCTTCTCCATCTTCCTCCTGCTTTTTCTTCCCCGGTCCGTCCTCCTGTCTTCCTCCTCCGCCGCTCCTGCTGAACATTCAAAAAACGAACCTCCTCTGATGCTGCGATGGGGCGGATGACGTGACTCCGAGACCCTGCCCCACAAGGGATGGGGTCTCTTGATGACGTCATCCGGCGGCCACGCCCCATAGTTATATATGAAATGGGCGCTATGGAAGCAGAAAGATCGGCTGGCCACAGCGTTGGAGGAGGTTCGTTTTCCTAGCAGGTCGGTGGCGGGAGCGGCGGAGGAGAAAGACCGGAGCCAGAGGAAGATGGAGAAGACCTAAGTAAGATTGTCAGAAAGGGCATGCCAGTACCCAAAATGGCAACCGAAGAAGATGGCCTGTTACCTCAGCTCCCGTCAGAATACCGTTGGTGCACCTGCACGTGCCCATGTGCGCGTCAATGAACGATGGCGCGCGTGCACCCTGTGACAGCCTTTGGCGCCCAACAGGCTATTTAAACTCAGCCAGTACCCAGACTCAGTGCTGTCTGCTCTACAGCGTTCCCGTGTGTTCCCGTTGCCTTGTACTTGATACCTGTTCCTGTTACCTGACCCGGCTTGCTTCTGACGTTCCTGCTTTCTACCTGTACCTGACCCGGCTTGTTTGACTGACATCTGCCTCCTCCCTCTGCTACCTCACTGCCAGCCCGTTACCGATCCGGCCTGTATCCTTACTACGCTTCAGCCTTAGCACATCTGCTCCTGACATGCCCACCAGTGTATGATCCGGCCTGCCTGTACCTGTCTTCTCTTCTGCCTGGAGAGTCCTGCTGAACTGCGATCCCACCTGCAGCTGCCTCGGCTCCACTATCTGCGATCCACCTGGCACTCATGCGACTCTGCACTCCTGCGCCTCCTGTCTGCTCTACCAGGCGCCCTCGAGTCAGAGGTGTAAGAGAGGCCATCCTCTGCATATCAGGCTCTACCGTCAGGTACGTGACAAAGATGGAGGAAGAAGCGGGGGGAAGAAGAAGCCGGAGGAAGATGGAGAAGACCAGAGGAAGAAGCGGGGAAAGAAGAAGCGCTATTTTACAATAAAGGAATTGTCAAAAACTGGCTATTGTCTTTTGTCACATTTTACTGCTTTTTTCGGTGAATGTGTAGGGGTACAATGTACTCGATATCCATTTACATAGGGGGGAGTGCCAGGATCTGGGGGTCCCCTTATTAACCACTAGCCTACCGCCCACTGTCATATGACGGCGGGATGGTAAGGCTCTTGTTCTGGGCGGACGTCATATGATGTGAGTCCATTTAAACAGGGCATGTGCGCGATCATGTGCACGCAGCCCTGTACTGTCGGTGGCGGCGTGTCACCGAGACACCGCACGTCACCGACAGAGGTGAACAGCCACTGGGCACCGGGGAGTTCTCATCAGATTCCAATTCTGATTTCGAATCAAATTCGGCATTTGAACCGATCAAGAGTAGTAATGATTCGGATGAAGAAGGGGTCCCTCCTAAAAGGGCACGGCACTCTGGAAACCAGGCAGCCACCAGCACCCAGGATTATATTCCCAGGCCCAGTACCAGCGCTGCCGCCAGCAATAGGCCCCAGGAACAAAGACCCAGTACCAGTGCGCTTGCCAGCGATAGGCCCTGCGAACAAATGCCCAGGCTCAGTACCAGTGCTGCCACATCATGCCTGAGTACCAGCACAGGAAATTCAACTCCCCCCAACTACTGGAGTGTCACGTCCCCCAAGAGCCAGGGCCGCTACATACATGCCAGATGGTCTTGCCAACCCAACATGGCTGCCTTCCGACTCGGGCTCACCAATTATTCCCCCTTTCACAGCACAGCCAGGTGTGCAGGCCAACACCCAAAATTTCACATTCGATTGCTTTCATCTGTTTTTGCCCGATACTTTGCTGCAATTCATTGTGGATCAGATGAATTTATATGCCCAACAGTATATTGCCAACAACCCCCAATCATCTTATGCCCGTCAGTTTGAGTGGGGAGATCTGAATTTGGAGGAGTTCAAATTGTTTATGGGGCTCACCATAAACATTGGGCTTACAAAAAAAATGAAGGACATGCCTATTGGTCCACCAACCCCATCCACCACAAGCCCATGTATTCTGCCGTAATGCCCAGGTCCTGATATGAGATGATTATGAGAGTTCTTCATTTTAACGACAACACCCAGTGCCCTCCAATATCATCCAAATTCTGATAAGCTATATAAAATTTGCCCACTGATAAATTTATTTTCCCAACGATTTTCAGAACTCTATGTCCCCAAGAAGCATATATGTGTGGATGAGTCCCTGGTACCCTTTTCAGGCCGGCTAGGAATAAAACAATATATTCCTTGCAAAAAGGCCAAATACGGAGTAAAATTTTACAAGCTCTGTGATAGAGTCACGGGATATCTTTATACGTTCCACATATATGAAGGAAGAGATTCCCAGCTCTAGCCCCCTGAGTGCCCGGCCTACATGGGCACAACTGGAAAAATCGTATGAGACCTGGCTTACCCACTTCTGAAAAAAGGATATCATATATACCTTGACAACTTCTATACCAGCCTGCTCCTTTTCAAACACTTATACATCGCAAAAGCCCTGGCTTGCGGAACCTCCAGAAATAATAGGAAGGACTTCCCACAATCCATAGTAAACAAAAAGCTGCGAAGGGGGGAAAGAGCAACACTGAGATGCAATGAAGTGCTGACCTTGAGGTGGAAGGATAACAAGAACGTGCACATAATGTCCACCATTCACGATGACACTACAGTTGTAGTTCAGCGAAGACGAGGTCCCATTGAAAAAGCCGACATGTGTCCAAGATTATAATTTCTACATGGGGGGGGGGGGGGGGGGATTTCAATGATCAAATGATTCAGCCCCATTTGTCATTAAGGAGGTCCCGATTCTGGTACAAGAAGGTTGCAATTTATCTCATCCATTTGGCCATTTATAATTCCTACATAGTCTACAGCAAATTCACAGGAAACCCCGCCCTCTTCCTAAAATTCATAGAAGAAGTATTCACGTCCCTCATCTATCAACAAAGACCTCCCCCAAGAAGACCTTCGCTCTGATGCTGTTAGCCGACTTCATGAACGCCACTTCCCGTACAACATTCCACCATCTGAAGCAGGCCGAAGACGTCAAAAAAGATGCCACGTGTGCAGCAGTAGAGGATTTTGAAAAGATACCAGCTACCATTGTTCCCAGTGTCCTTCCCAACCTGGCTTTTGCATTGGTGAATGCTTCGAACGTTATCATACATCCCTTAAATATTAGCCCATATTTTTAACCATTTCCCCATTTTCATCATCTGTGCTGGCCATTTTCCATGCTTCCCCAAATAACCATGCCACTGCCTTCCACGTGAACTGAAACTGGCCTGTTTTTTGACTATGCCTCTACCTAATGTTTGGACTGCTTCCACGTGAACTGACCCTGGCCTGTTTTGCGACTATGCCTCTGCCTACCGTTTGGACTGCTTTCACGTGAACTGGCCTTGGCCTGTTTTGCGACTATGCCTCTGCCTACCGTTTGGACTGCTTCCAGCTGAACTGACCCTGGCCTGTTTTGTGATTATGCTTCTGCCCACCGCTTGGACTGCTTGCACGTGAACTGACCCTGGCCTGTCTTATGGACTATGCTTTTGCCTACTGCTTGGACTGATCTGTTGCCCTGCTATTGTAGTACACAGGGGTCTCACATATGTGAGGGGCTCCAGAATAGTTTTTCTGGATGGAGAAAACAATTTTTTTTTGTTTTCTCCGGGTTTCGTAATTTCCGGACTATGGTCTGGAGTCCAGAGGCTTCATAGAGATTTGGGTGTGTCGATGCCTCTACCCCTGTGCCCCTGTGCACAGGTCTTACCCGATTGCGGCCCTCAGCCCGCTGCTGACTTGCTGCCATTATGCCTTTGCCTGCCGCATGAATGGACCACACCTCTGCCTGCTACCTGGACTATGCAAATAATTAGCTGTAGCAAGAGGCAGTATGTTTATGAAGGGCTGGAGAGCGGTACAATAATGAGTGTCTGCAGGTAACAGTGTACCAGGACCAATATTATGGCTGTGCTGGCTGTCTCTGCCTGCACAATTTCTATAGACAAATGCTTTAACTGTGCTGACAATATCCTTGTGCTGACCATAGACAATATTCCTGCCTGCTGCCTGGATAATTACTATTGCAGTCACTAAGCACATCCCTGACTGCTGCCTGGATCAGTGCTCTCTTCTGTGGACACTACTAAAAGCACAGGTAATACTTTTTTTTTTTTTACCCTTTCCGCAATAGAATTTATTTTGGATTGTAATTCTTGGTATGTACATGCTATGTGTTAGAAATATGAAGGGCCTTTTAAAAATGATAGGTTGCCAGGAAATTATATATGTAATGTATGCTCCTAGAACGCCTGATAGTGCTACTTGGATGTTGGGCCTCTGTATGCCGCCAAGCTGTGTAAAAGTCTCACACATGTGGTTTCCCCAAACTCAGGAGGAGTAGCAGAATGTATTGTGGGGTGCCATTTTTGCTATGTGTTAGAAAGATCTTATAAATGGACAACTTTGTGTAAAAAAATGCTTTTTCATTTTTTCCCCACATTTTCCAAAAACTTCTGGAAAAAAAATAACCGTTCAAAAGACTCATAATGCTTCATAGATTATATGTTGGGGTGTTTGCTTTCCAAAATGGGGTCATTTTGTGGGCAATCCCATTGTCTTGGTGCTCCAGGACCTTCAAAAGTGTAATAGGTGGTTGAGAAATGAGATGTGCAATTTATGCTTGTAGAACGCCTGAAGGTGCTACTTGAATGTTGGGCCTTTGTATGTGGCCAGGCTGTGTAAAAGTCTCACACATGTGGTATTCCCATGCTCAAGAGGGGTAGCAGAATGTATTTTGGGGTGTAATTTGTTGTATGCATATGCTCTGTGAGAGAAATAACCAGTTAATATGACAATTTTGTAAAAAAAATCTTCATTTTGCAAAGAATTGTGGGAAAAAAATTACAAGTTAAAAAACTCACCATGCTACTTACTTAATACCTTGGAATGTCTACTTTCTAAAAAGGGGTCATTTAGGGGGTATTTGTACTTTTCTGACTTGTTAGTATCTCAAGAAATGAGATTCACCTCATGTACTGAAGGCCTGATCAGATGTTTTCAATTTTCAGTGATTGGCACCATAGTTTGTAGACTCTATAACTCTCACAAAGACCAAATATACTAATTTGGGTTATTTTTATCAAAGATATGTAGCAATGTGTGGGGGTCCCCCCAAAATTCATACCAGGCCCTTCACTTCTGGTATGGATATAAAGGGGAACCCTGCATCAAAAAAAATTGCGTGGGGTCCCCCCAAAATCCATAGCAGACCCTTCAGGTCTGCTATGGATATTAAGGGGAATCCTGCGCCAAAATTAAAAAAAAATGGCGTGTGGGTCCCCCCAAAATCCATACCAGACCCTTATCTGAGCACGCAACCTGGCAGGCTGCAGGAAAAGAGGGGGGGCAAGAGAGTGGCCCCCCTCCTCCTGGACCATACCAGGCCACATGCACTCAACATGGGGAGGGTGCTTTGGGCCCCCCAAAACACCTTGTCCCCATGTTGATGGGGACAAGAGCCTCATCCCCACAACCTTTGCCCGGTGGTTGTGGAGGTCTGTGGGCGGGGGGCTTATCGGAATCTGGAAGCACCCTTTAACAAGGGGACCCCCAGATCAAGGCCCCCCTATGTGAATGGGTATCGGGTAGTAGCAGTAATGTGTGACAAAAGACAATAGCCGGTTTTTGAAAATTCCTTTATTGTAAAATAATTCTTCTTTCCCCGCTTCTTCCTCCGGTCTTCTCCATCTTCCTCCGGCTTCTTTTTCCCCCTGAAGGTTCTGCTATGGATTTTGGGGGGGACCCCTACGCCATTTTATTTTTATAAATTTGGCGTGGAGTTCCCCTTAACCACTTCCCTATCCGGCCTTAGTAATATGACATCCACAGATGGGATCTCCCATCTTGGGTGGACGTCATATGACGGCCTGGGCTTCCCGGCCGTCTAGGGGGCGCGCGCCGCGTTGCTCAGGACCCGGTGCGTGTGCCCGGCGGCCGCGATGTCCGCCGGGCACCCGCGATTGCCCGGGCCGGACCGTGGATCTGTGTGTGTAAACGCACAGATCCACATCCTGTCAGTTGAGAGGAGACCGATCTGTGTTCCCAGTACAGAGGAACACTGATCGGTCTCCTCCCCTTGTACGTCCCCGCCCCCTACAGTTAGAATCACTCCCTTAGGAAACATATTTAACCCCTTGTGTCCCCCTAGTGGTTAACCCCTTCACTGCCTGTCACATTTATACAGTAATCAATGCAATTTTATAGCATTGATTACTGTATAAATGTGAATGGTCCCAAAAACTGTGTCAAAAGTGTCCGATGTGTCCGCCATAATGTCGCAGTCACGAAAAAAATTGCGATCGCCGCTATTACTAGTAAAAAAAATAAATAAATAATTTTTTTTAAAAAATGCCATAAATCTATCCCGTATTTTGTAGATGCTATAACTTTTGCGCAAACCAATCAATATACGCTTATTGCGATTTTTTTTTTTTTTACCAAAAATATGTAGAAGAATACGTATCGGCCGAAACTGAGGAAAAAATTAGTTGTTTTTTTTTTAAATTGGGATATTTATTATAGCAACAAGTAAAAAATATTGTGTTTTTTTTCAAAATTGTCGCTCTTCTTTTGTTTATATCACAAAAAATAAAAACCGCAGAGGTGATTAACCACTTCAGCCCCGGAAGGATTTACCCCCTTCCTGACCAGAGCACTTTTTACAATTCGGCACTGCGTCGCTTTAACTGCTAATTGCGCGGTCATGCAATGCTCTACTCAAACGAAATTTGCGTCCTTTTCTTCCCACAAATAGAGCTTTCTTTTGATGGTATTTGATCACCTCTGCCGTTTTTATTTTTTGCGCTATAAACGGAAAAAGACTGAAAATTTTGAAAAAAAATGATATTTTCTACTTTTTGTTATAAAAAAAATCCAATAAACTAAATTTTAGTCATACATTTAGGCCAAAATGTATTCGGCCACATGTCTTTGGTAAAAAAAATGTCAATAAGCGTATATTTATTGGTTTGCGCAAAAGTTATAGCGTCTACAAACTAGGGTACATTTTCTGGAATTTACACAGCTTTTAGTTTATGACTGCCTATGTCATTTCTTGAGGTGCTAAAATGGCAGGGCAGTACAAAACCCCCCCCAAATGACCCAATTTTGGAAAGTAGACACCCCAAGGAAATTGCTGAGAGGCATGTTGAACCCATTGAATATTTTTTTTTTTTGTCCCAAGTGATTGAATAATGACAAAAAAAAAAAAAAAAAAAATTTACAAAAAGTTGTCACTAAATGATATATTGCTCACACAGACCATGGGCATATGTGGAATTGCACCCCAAAATACATTCAGCTGCTTCTCCTGAGTACGGGGATACCACATGTGTGGCACTTTTTGGGAGCCTAGCCGCGTACGGGGCCCCGAAAACCCAGCACCACCTTCAGGATTTCTAAGGGCATACATTTTTGATTTTACTCCTCACTACCTATCACAGTTTTGAAGGCCATAAAATGCCAAGATGGCACAAACCCCCCCCAAATGACCCCATTTTGGAAAGTAGACACCCCAAGCTATTTGCTGAGAGGCATGGTGAGTATTTTGCAGCTCTCATTTGTTTTTGAAAATGAAGAAAGACCAGAAAAAAAAATTTTTTTTTTCTTTTTTCAATTTTCAAAACTTTGTGACAAAAAGTGAGGTCTGCAAAATACTCACTATACCTCTCAGCAAATAGCTTGGGGTGTCTACTTTCCAAAATGGGGTCATTTGGGGGGGGGTTTGTGCCACCTGGGCATTCCATGGCCTCCTAAACTGTGATAGGCAGTGAAGAGTGAAATCAAAAATTTACGGCCTTAGAAAGCCTGAAGGCGGTGCTTGGTTTTCGGGGTCCCGTGCGCGGCTAGGCTCCCAAAAAGTCCCACACATGTGGTATCCCCGTACTCAGGAGAAGCAACAGAATTTATTTTGGGGTGTAATTTCACATATTCCCATGGCACGTTTGAGCAATATAACATTTAGTGACAACTTTGTGCAAAAAAAAAAAAAAAAAATAAAAAAAAAAAATTTGTCTCTTTCCCGCTACTTGTGTCACAATATAAAATATTCCATGGACTCGACATGCCTCTCAGCAAATAGCTTGGGGTGTCTACTTTCCAAAATGGGGTCATTTGGGGGGGGGTTGAACTGTCCTGGCATTTTATGCACAACATTTAGAAGCTTATGTCACACATCACCCACTCTTCTAACCACTTGAAGACAAAGCCCTTTCTGACACTTTTTGATTACACGAAAAAATTATTTTTTTTTGCAAGAAAATTACTTTGAACCCCCAAACATTATATATTATTTTAAAGCAAATGCCCTACAGATTAAAATGGTGGGTGTTTCATTTTTTTTTTTTCACACAGTATTTGCGCAGCGATTTTCAAACGCATTTTTTGGGGAAAAAACACACTTTTTTAAATTTTAATGCACTAAAACACACTATATTGCCCAAATGTTTGATGAAATAAAAAAGATGATCTTAGGCCGAGTACATGGATACCAAACATGACATGCTTTAAAATTGCGCACAAACGGGCAGTGGCAACAAAATTAATACATTTTTAAAAGCCTTTAAAAGCCTTTACAGGTTACCACTTTAGATTTACAGAGGAGGTCTACTGCTAAAATTACTGCCCTCGATCTGACCTTCGCGGTGATACCTCACATGCATGGTGCAATTGCTGTTTACATTTGACGCCAGACCGCCGCTTGCGTTCGCCTTAGCGCGAGAGCAGGGGGGACAGGGGTGCTTTTTATTTATTTTTTTTTTTCTTTATTATTTTTTTGCTTTTTTATCTTATTTTTAAACTGTTCCTTTCATTTTTTTTTTTTAAATCCTTTTTATTGTTATCTCAGGGAATGTAAATATCCCCTATGATAGCAATAGGTAGTGACAGGTACTCTTTTTTGAAAAAATTGGGGTCTATTAGACCCTAGATCTCTCCTCTGCCCTCAAAGCATCTGACCACACCAAGATCGGTGTGATAAAATGCTCCCCCAATTTCCCAATGGCGCTATTTACATCCGGCGAAATCTAAGTCATAAAATGCTCGTAGCTTCCGGTTTCTTAGGCCATAGAGATGTTTGGAGCCACTCTGGTCTCTGATCAGCTCTATGGTCAGCTGGCTGAATCACCGGCTGCATTCTCAGGTTCCCTGTTGAGACAGGAGAGCCAGAGAAAAACACGGAAGACGGTGGGGGGGGGGGGGGCATTCCCTCCCACTGCTTGTAAAAGCAGTCTAGAGGCTAATTAGCCGCTAGGATTGCTTTTACATGAAAGCCGACCGCTGGCTAAAAAGAATGATACCAAGATGATACCTAAACCTGCAGGCATCATTCTGGTATAACCACTCAAAGTCGTGAATGGCGTACCTGAAGACAAAAAAATGGTTAACAATAAAGCACAGTAAACGGTAAAGTATAAAAAATTGCATACCTGAAAAGCAAACATGATAAAACATAATAACAATAAAACATTGCAGAATAGAATACAGTAAAAAAGAGCAGAACAATAGAGAGAGAGAATAGAGCGAGAGAACAATAAAACGACAACTATTTTTTTTTATTTTTGTTTGTGTTTTTTTTTTTTTTTTACACTTTTTTTTTGTAACTGTAACTTTTATAACTGTAACCGCTTCCAGGTTCGGGTCTCTCAAAATGCGATGGCATCTTGGGAGACCCTGTGAAAGTGTGCCTAGTCTGTGCAATGCTGTACCCTACGCTAATACTCAACTAGTGAATGGTAGCGTTCAAAACATTCACCAATGCAAAGACCAGGATTGTCAGGACAGGAGGGACAATAATAGTGAGTGTCACGCCTATATCCGCGCTTGCTGCAGACACAACATCTTTTTTGGGGGGGTTCGTTGGGTAGGGGTACTCGGGAGGATATATAAATGCCTCTCATGCAGCCGACTGCATTTGGTTGGGGATGTGAATGGGGGAAGTACGGGCGCTGCAGAAGCGGTGGGTTCCCAATTAGGATTGGCGAATGCAGCAGGAAGGGCACTATGGGCACGACGGGCCTGTGTTTGTCTTTTTGGTGGCAGCGGGACACTACTTGTGCTTGCCACCTCACCAGCTTGAACTGCACTTATGGGACTCGCCACGTCACCAAGTGTTACTGCAGTGCTGGTTTGACTACGACCGGGGTGTACTAGGCCGCTGGTGCTTGCCAGTTCACCAAAACGCTACAAAAAAAAGTGACAGTGATCGATCGATACTGCACTTGGGTGGGCTGGGCTGGGCCGGGCGGAGGGGCAAAACGCAGGTGCTAGCAGGTATCTGGGCTGATCCCGCTAACACTGCGTTTTTGGGAACCCTAAACTGCTGGGGACGCCAGTATAGATCTGATCGGATCAGATATTGATGCGCTCAGATACTATACCACTAAGGGAGGTGTACGGTGCGTGTACGGTGCGTGCATGGGTGTTCGCGGTACTGGTGCTAATCTGACGCTGCCTAGGGCGACGCATATCACCGCCGGGCGATCAGGGGGCTAAACCTTTTTTCGGTAATAAACGGCGGGTGCCCTGACACTATAAAAAATAAACAAACTAACCAGCGTCACCCGTAACGGTTATACGGTGATCAGTGGTAAAAGGGTTAACTAGGGGGCCATCAAGGGGTTAAAACATTTATTAGATAGTATATGGGGGTCCCTGTCGCTATAAAACACTGACGGCGAACCTAAATATTTACGTCCCTAACTAGCGTCACCAGCGACACTAATACAGCGATCAGAAAAATGATCGCTTAGCGACACTGGCGACAGGGGGTAATCAAGGGGTTAAAACTTTATTAGGGGGGGGGTAAGAGGGGTACCCTAGACCTACAGGGGGCTAAACTTTTATTTGGTAATAAACGGCGGGTGCCCTGACACTATAAAAAATAAACAAACTAACCAGCGTCACCCGTAACGGTTATACGGTGATCAGTGGTGAAAGGGTTAACTAGGGGGCAATCAAGGGGTTAAAACATTTATTAGGTAGTATATGGGGGTCCCTGTCGCTATAAAACGCTGACGGCGAACCTAAATATTTACGTCCCTAACTAGCGTCACCAGCGACACTAATACAGCGATCGGAAAAATGATCGCTTAGCGACACTGGTGACGGGGGGTGATCAAGGGGTTAAAACTTTATTAGGGGGGGTAAGGGGGGTACCCTAGACCTACAGGGGGGTAACAGTCACTACCCTAACACTGCTAACTGTCACAAACTGACACTATGCAGTAATCAGGAAAAAAAAAAAACAAAAAAAAAAAAAACCTGCTTGGTGTCAGTTTGTGACAGGGGGGGGGGGGTGATTGGGGGGGGATCGGGGGGCGATCGGGGGGGATCGGGGGTGTAAGGTATGCCTGGCATGTTCTACTGTGTGTGTGTGTGTGTGAGTGTTGGTGCACTTACATGTCATCTCCCCTCGGCGCTGGAACGGAAACTCCCGAGCCGAGGAGAGATGACATCACATCCTCTGCCTCTGTGTACTATACAGAGGCAGGGGATGTTTGTCATTGGCTGGGAGCGATCGCGAGGGGGGGGCCACGATCGGATGGCCTCCCCCTCGTCTCCCATCGCTTCCAACCAAATGCCGACCGCAGCTGGCACCGGGGGGGGTCCGATCGGACCCCCCACCCGCGGGAAGGCAATCACGTTTCAGGTACGTGATTTTGCCTGCCCGTGCCGCTCTGCTCACGTATATAGGCGTGAGGCGGTCGGCAAGTGGTTAAATACCACCAAAAGAAAGCTCTATTTGTGGGGAAAAAAGGACGTCAATTTGTTTGGGTACAACATCGCAGGACCGCGCAATTGTCGTTTAAAGTGCGACAGCGCTGAAAACTAAAAATTGGTCTGGGAAGGAAGGGGGTGAAAATGCCCTGTATTGAACCGGTTAATATCCATACCAGACTCGAAGGGCCTGGTATGGACTGATGGGGGGAACCTACGCCGTTTTTTTCTTTGATTTTAATTCTATATTGCCAGGAACCGGCAATACATTACAACCGCGAGCAATTTTAAATTAAATGTTTTCCTTTAGAAATGTAATTTTGCTGCGGTACAGTAAAAAACACGGGAAAGATGCGCTACTTTACAGGAATATTATAGCCACCCCCCCAGGAATTTTTCATTGTTATTGTTTTACTTTAAGCATTATTAAAATCACTGCTCCCGAAAAAACAGCCGCTTTAAAAACATTTTTTCAAATTGATACATGTCTCCTGGGGCCGGACCCAGGTCCCCAAACACTTTTTATGGCAAAGAACTTGCATATAAGCTTTCAGTGAGAACTTTGGATTTTGCAGGTTCGAGCCCCATTGACTTCCACTATTCCCGCATATGTGATCTGACAGGCATTTTTGCCCGCAGTAGCGCTGCTTTCCATTTACATTAGTGCTCAGTTTTTGAGTGTTAAAGTCCTACTTGGCCTTATTTGGGCGCTATTTTCTGGGACTGCAGGATCATTTTTCAGTGCTATAGTAAATGACCCCCACTGTGTCTTTTGCAATAAATCATTGTTATTTTTAGTGGTGCTCTGTTTGTAGGGAGCAGGGGCTCGCCAAAGGATCCTCTGGTCCTCCAGGGGGCAAGTCTGAGCCTATAAGCAATGCCACATGTAGGGATGAGCCGATGTTCGAGCCGAACGTAAGTCCGCCTCAATCATCGGGTGTTCGCCTGTTCGCGAACATTATCCGGTGTTTGCAGCAAATTCGAAAGCTGCGGAACACCGTTAAAGTCTATGGGACACTAACATGAAAAACCAAAAGTGCTCATTTTAAAGGCTTATATACAAGTTATTGCCATAAAAAGTGTTTGGGGACCCGGGTCCTGCCCCAGGGGACATGTATCAATGCAAAAAAAGTTTAAAAAACTGCCATTTTTTCAGGAGCAGTGATTTTAATAATGCTTAAAGTAAAACAATAAAAATGAACTATTTCTTTAAATATTGTGCCTGGGGGGTGTCCATAGTATGCCTGTAAAGTAGCACATCTTTCCCTTGTTTAGAACAACACCACAGAAAAATTACATTTCTAAAGTAAATAGCTCTGGCTCGAGGACTACTGATAGTGAGACAGCAGCCACTGAAGCACGGTGGGGTAAAAGTGCCTAGGATCAGTCCAGAAGTCTGTGCAGTTAGTAGCCAGGAACTCGCAGGCAGGAAGCCGGACTTGGCTGGTAGCAGGCAGATGAGGCAGCAGACAGGCTGGCAGACTTGGCTGATGACAGACTGTGGATGCACAACAGGAAGCAGGAACCTGAAGGTGCTGAGCTAGACTGAAGGAGCTGTAGCAGGCTGGAGGAGCTGGAAGCAGGGTCAGGCAAGCCGGGTCGGTAACAGACAGGTAGATCAGACATAAAAGGCAGGCAGAGGTGTAGTAAACAGATGCAGGGTAAACAGGAGCAGCAGGCAGAGACAGAGTCCATAGTTAAGCCAGGGGTCGGAGCAGGAAGCAGAAGTAGTCGGGACTCAGGAGCAAGCCAAATCAGTATCAGAAGTCAAACACAGGAATCAGAATTCACATAAACGCTGTATACCAAGCAGCAACTAGACAGCGCTGAAGCTCTGTTTAAATGGGCCGTTTGGCGCCAGTCCTAGTGACAGGCATTAGCATATGTGCCCGTGGCTGTTTCGTTCATCCTTTGTTGGCGCCTGCGCCCAAGTGTGTGTGTCATGAAGATCCTGCCAATAATCAGCGATCCAGACGCAGGGGGACACGGCCGCGGGTTCCACTGCGCATGCGCACTCATTCACGGGTGCTGTCACGCACGGGCACGCGCGCGCGCACTCCCGCTAGTGCCAGGCGGGCTATTTAAACCGGCCTGTCACACTCCATCCCCGCTGTCTGCTCTACAGCGTTCCGTGTGCCTTAACCTGATCTGACCTGTGTACTCTGCTATCTGACCTGGCTTCCTGTTAGACCATCCTGCTATCCGCCTGCACCAGACCCTCTTGGCTTGCCTGACCATCCCTCTGTATGGTCCCGGGTACCTCTGCTGATCGACCGATACCGACCTCTGGCTTGTTTGACCACCCTTCAGTCTGACACCGGCATCCAGCGTTCCAGTCTACTACCTGCTGCTTGTTCCTGGTTCCAGTCCAGCGTTCCAGTCTACTACCTGCTGCCTTGTTCCTGGTTCCAGTCCAGTGTTCCAGTCTACTACCTGCTGCCTTGTTCCTGGTTCCAGTCCAGCGTTCCAGTCTACTACCTGCTGCCTTGTTCCTGGTCCCAGTCCAGCGTTCCAGTCTACTACCTGCTGCTTGTTCCAGATTCCAGTCCAGTGTTCCAGGCTACTACCTGCTGCCTTGTTCCAGGTTCCAGTCCAGCGTTCCAGGCTACTACCTGCTGTTTGTTCCAGGTTCCAGTCCAGCGATCCAGGCTACTACCTGCTGTTTGTTCCTGGTTCCAGTCCTGCTTACTTACCTGATTACTTACCTGCTTCCTTATCCGCTGTGACTCCGGGACCTCTCTGCGATTCAGCGACCTCTTCAGCTTCTGGACCCAGAGGGTGTCACCATTCCTGAACTTCCGGTGACTGTCGATCCTGCCAGGCACCCATACCACTCCTCACTCCTGGCCTTCTGTCTCCATTCCAGAGGAACAGGAGTGGGAGCTGTAAGGGAGGTCCTTCTCTGCACTTCAGGCTCATAACCCACCAGGTACGTGACAGTAGCAGACAGCCATGTCTGAGCCTGAGCAGGGAACGTCTCCCATGGAGGAACTCTGTGCACACCTGGCAGGATTGACTGAAGCAGTCAAGAATCTGCAGCAAGGATACACCAGGTTGGAGGAACGAGTATTAACCTTGTCTAATCCCATTGGGGCTCAGGGAGTCCCTTCCGCTTCTGCTCCTTCAGTCGGGCCTTCCTCAACAGTGGTGATGCTCCCTCCAGAACCCAAGGTCCCGACGCCTGAACGTTTTTCCGGAAATCGCCTCAAATTCAGAGCTTTCCGCAACTCCTGTGAACTGTTCTTTGCCCTTCAGCCACGTACCTTTTCCCTTGAGGCTACCAAGGTAGGCTACGTAATCTCTCTGCTTTCTGGTGACCCCCAAACTTGGGCCCACCGCCTCTTGGAGCAAAAGGACGTATCCTTGACTAATCTGCCTGCCTTCTTTGACGCACTAGGTCAGCTGTATGAGGACCCCCAGCTGTCCGTGACTGCAGAAGCATCTTTGCACACCCTTCAGCAGGGTCGCAGGGCTGCAGAAGACTATGTGGCGGAATTCAGAAAGTGGAGTGTGGACACGAATTGGAATGATGCGGCTCTCCGCCATCAGTTTCGAATGGGACTTTCTGACTCTCTGAAAGATGAATTGGCCAGGGTGGGTACCCCACAGACTTTGAACGCATTGATCGATCTAACCATCCAGATCGATCGACGTTTAAGAGAACGAAGGACTGAGAGAGCGATGGGAACCTCTCGCCCAACTTGGGTTACCCCTAAAGTGCCCCATCATACATCACCAGTACCACCAATGCCTACTTTTAACCCACCTGAGCCAATGCAATTAGGGGTTCTGCGGCCTTCCCTTACTCAGGAAGAACGACAACGTCGTCGAGTGAAAGATCTGTGCCTGTATTGTGGGGGACCTGGGCACTATGTCAGGAACTGTCCCCTTAAACTCCGTAAGTGCCTATCTCTGTCCTCTGACTATGCTGTGCCTCTGGTTAAGAACACTACTCACCTTGCTCTCTCTCTCCTGTTACAGCTTCCAGGAGAGACCCTGAAAATAGCCGCCATTATTGACTCTGGAGCTTGCAGTTGTTTCATGGACTCTCTTTTTGCTACCCAACACCGGATACCTCTGTTGCCCAAAACCCATGGACTTTCCATTCATCTGGCTGATGGAACGGCCATTAAATCAGGGCCTGTTACCCAAGAGACTGTTCCAATACCCGTTTTTATCTCCAATTCTCATCAAGAACTGTTACGCCTAGATATCATCGCTTCACCTATGTTCCCCATAATCCTCGGCATGCCATGGTTACAGGCCCACAATCCTGACATAAATTGGATCACAGGTGAGGTTACCTTTTCCTCCCCATATTGTCAACAGTCTTGTAAACTTCAGGACACTCAGAAGAATCCTACCTTGCTCTGTTTAAACACAGATCCTAGCCTGCACCTTTCCATCCCTTCTGCATATCATGATTTCTTAGATGTATTCAGCAAGCAGGGGGCAGAGGTCTTACCCCCTCACCGGGCCTATGACTGTCCTATCGAATTACTCCCCAGTGCCGAGATACCTTTTGGAAGAATATTTCCTTTAACGGAAGTGGAACAAGGGGCTTTAAAAGAATATATCGATGAGAATCTAAAGAAAGGCTTCATTCGTCCATCCACGTCTCCAGCAGGTGCAGGTATCTTCTTCGTACAAAAGAAAGACAAGACCCTCAGACCATGCGTAGATTACCGTGAGCTGAACAAAATCACTGTAAAGAACCGTTACCCTCTTCCTCTGGTACCAGAACTGTTCCAAAGACTTGGGACAGCTACCATATTTACTAAGCTTGACCTCCGCGGAGCCTACAATTTGGTTCGTATTAGGGACGGAGACGAATGGAAGACCGCCTTTCGTACTCGTTATGGACATTTTGAATACCTTGTGATGCCGTTTGGGCTGTGCAATGCTCCTGCTACATTCCAGTACTTCATCAATGATGTGTTACGAGACTTTCTAGATCTGTTTGTTATCGTCTATTTAGACGACATACTAATTTTCTCTTGTTCCCTTGAATCCCATCGCAGGCACGTCAAAAGTGTATTGGCCCGGCTTCGACAACACGGTCTATATGCAAAAGCTGAGAAATGTGAATTTGAACAGGAAAGTATTCCATTTTTGGGGTTAATCATTTCCAGCAAGGGCATTAAGATGGACCCCCAAAAGGTCACTGCAGTACTAGACTGGCCAGTCCCAACAGATAAAAAGGGGATCCAGCGATTCGTTGGATTCGCTAATTTCTACCGCAAATTTATTAAGGGGTTCTCAGCCATCATTACACCCATCACACAGCTAACTAAACAGGGTACTCGTTTCCACTGGTCTGCTGAGGCTCAGAAGGCTTTCGAGACTCTCAAGGGCCTTTTTACCTCTGCTTCCGTACTAAAACATCCAGATTCCTCTCTGCCATTTGTACTAGAGGTGGACGCATCCGAAATTGCGGTAGGGGCAGTGTTGTCCCAAAGACAGGGAACTAAGGCCCTGTTATATCCTGTGGCCTTCTTCTCTCGTAAATTGTCCACGGCAGAGAGAAATTATGATGTAGGTGACAGAGAATTATTGGCTATTAAATCCGCGTTGGAGGAGTGGCGCTATCTGCTAGAGGGTGCCGCTCATCCAGTCTTAATTTTTACAGATCATAAGAACCTGGAGTATTTGAGGTCTGCAAAAAGGTTGAAGCCACGCCAAGCCAGGTGGGCTCTCTTTTTCTCCAGGTTCTCTTTTCATGTCACTTATCGCCCTGGTTCCAAGAATACCAAGCCTGATGCCCTATCCAGGATGTTTCACAAGCCCCAAGAGGTTTCCCCTCCGGACACCATTCTGTCCCCGGGGAATTTTATTTTGCTTCAGGGAGATTTGCTTTCCCGGATTAAGCAGGCTTCCTCAGAATTGGGGTCTCCCATTAGGCCAGAACTCCAAGTTAAGGATGGGTTATTATGGCACGAGAATAGGATTTTTATACCTGAAGAACTACGAGTTTCAGTACTAGAACTCTGTCATGATCATGCTTTTGCTGGGCATTTTGGAGTGGCTAAAACTACTGATCTGGTACAGCGTACCTTTTGGTGGCCTCAGTTACGTGATGATTGTAAGAGATTTGTTGAGTCCTGTACCACCTGTATCAGAAACAAGGGGCACAGGACCAAGGCATGGGGTTTGCTAAAGCCATTACCTGTCCCAGATAGGCCTTGGAAGATGCTTTCTATAGATTTTATTGTGGAATTACCTCCGGCTGGGGGTTTCACCTCAATTTTTGTCATAGTAGACCGGTTGTCGAAGATGGCCCACTTTGTCCCAATGAAGGGCACTCCCTCAGCTACAGAGACGGCACAGGCATTCATTAGAGAAGTCATCAGGCTCCATGGGGTACCAGCTAATATCGTTTCAGATCGGGGGGTACAGTTTACCTCCCGATTCTGGAGGTCTCTATGCAAAACATTGAAGATTGAACTCTCATTTTCATCTGCTTACCACCCCCAGACTAATGGGCAAACAGAAAGAACAAACCAGACTCTTGAACAATATTTACGCTGTTTTTCCTCATTTGCCCAGGATGATTGGATTTCTGTTCTTCCATTGGCCGAATTTGCCTACAACAACTCTATTCATTCTGCTATCAAACAAACCCCATTTTTTGCAAATTATGGTTACCACCCTTCTTTTCTGCCTAATTCTCTTCCAGAGTGCACAGTACCCGCAGTTCAGGAGAGGCTGGACTTCTTCACTTCCAACAATCAAGTTTTGCAGGAGACCATGACCAGGACCCAGGAGTATAATAAAGCAACTTTTGATAAGAAGAGACGAGGTGAGCTGTTACTTACACCCGGGGACCAGGTATGGTTATCTACAGTAAATCTCAGGATGGCCTGTCCATCAAGGAAATTGGGTCCCAAGTTCCTTGGCCCATTCCCTGTTAAGCGAAGGATTAATGAGGTGGCATACGAACTTGAACTTCCGGATTCATTAAAAGTGCATCCAGTATTTCATGTGTCTCTACTCAAACCTTCTGTTTCTAACCCATTTCCAGGCTGGAGTACGGATCCTCCTGATCCAATTTTGGTGGATGGGGAGGAAGAATTCGAGGTGGAGGCTATCATGGACCATAGGAGAAGAGGCAACCAAAATCAATTTTTGATAAAATGGAGAGGGTTCGGCCCAGAAGAAAATTCTTGGGAACCCGAGGATAATATTCATGCTAAAAATCTCTTACAATCCTTTAAAAGAGCCCATCCGGAGAAATTCCTTCAAAGGGGCATCCGGAGGCTGCCCCTTGGGGGGGGGGCAATGTCATGAAGATCCTGCCAATAATCAGCGATCCAGACGCAGGGGGACACGGCCGCGGGTTCCACTGCGCATGCGCACTCGTTCACGGGTGCTGTCACGCACGGGCACGCGCGCGCGCACTCCCGCTAGTGCCAGGCGGGCTATTTAAACCGGCCTGTCACACTCCATCCCCGCTGTCTGCTCTACAGCGTTCCGTGTGCCTTAACCTGATCTGACCTGTGTACTCTGCTATCTGACCCGGCTTCCTGTTAGACCATCCTGCTATCCGCCTGCACCAGACCCTCTTGGCTTGCCTGACCATCCCTCTGTATGGTCCCGGGTACCTCTGCTGATCGACCGATACCGACCTCTGGCTTGTTTGACCACCCTTCAGTCTGACACCGGCATCCAGCGTTCCAGTCTACTACCTGCTGCTTGTTCCTGGTTCCAGTCCAGCGTTCCAGTCTACTACCTGCTGCCTTGTTCCTGGTTCCAGTCCAGCGTTCCAGTCTACTACCTGCTGCCTTGTTCCTGGTTCCAGTCCAGCGTTCCAGTCTACTACCTGCTGCCTTGTTCCTGGTCCCAGTCCAGCGTTCCAGTCTACTACCTGCTGCTTGTTCCAGATTCCAGTCCAGTGTTCCAGGCTACTACCTGCTGCCTTGTTCCAGGTTCCAGTCCAGTGTTCCAGGCTACTACCTGCTGTTTGTTCCAGGTTCCAGTCCAGCGATCCAGGCTACTACCTGCTGTTTGTTCCTGGTTCCAGTCCTGCTTACTTACCTGATTACTTACCTGCTTCCTTATCCGCTGTGACTCCGGGACCTCTCTGCGATTCAGCGACCTCTTCAGCTTCTGGACCCAGAGGGTGTCACCATTCCTGAACTTCCGGTGACTGTCGATCCTGCCAGGCACCCATACCACTCCTCACTCCTGGCCTTCTGTCTCCATTCCAGAGGAACAGGAGTGGGAGCTGTAAGGGAGGTCCTTCTCTGCACTTCAGGCTCATAACCCACCAGGTACGTGACAGTGTGTCTGGGAATGGCAGCTATGCAATGCAGATGTCTTTCCTGACATTGTCCCCTCCTTACGGGCAGCCTCCGGATGCCCAGTTGATTCTTCTTCTGGGGGTGACTGCACTCTCAGAAGCGTCTACTTCCAGGATATAAGGTAGTGCTGGGTCGGGATGGCTTAGTACAGGAGCGGATGTAAACAGTCCTTTAAGTGTCTCAAAGGCAGAATGGGATTCAGGAGACCAGCGGAAGCGAACACCCTGCTTGGCGAGTTGCGTAATGGGTGTGATGATAGCTGAAATGTTCTTAATGAATCTGCGGTAAAAATTAGCGAACCCCATGAACCGCTGGATCCCCTTCTTATCCATGGGTGCTAACCAAGCCAGGATTGCCGAAACTTTTTGAGGATCTATGTCAATCCCTCTGGTGAGGGTGATCAAGCCCAAGAACTGAATACTTTGCTGCTCGAACTCACACTTCTCAGGCTTGGCATAGAGTCCATGTTGGCGGAGACTGCAGAGAACACTCTTGACATGTTCCAGGTGGATTTCAAGAGAAGTGAAAAATACACGAATGTCATCTAAGTAGACAATGACAAAGATGTCCAGATAGTCTATAAAGATGTCGTTGATGAAATGTTGAAATGGACCAAATGGCATTAAAAGGTACTCGTAATGGCCAAAATGGGTACGGAAAGCAGTCTTCCACTCATCTCCGTCCCGTATGCAGATACAATTGTAAGATCCTCTCAAGTCTAATTTTGTAAAGATGGTAGCAAAACGAAGTCTCTGGAAGAGTTCTGGGACCAAGGGAAGGGGATAATGATTTTTCACTGTGATCTTGTTTAGCTCACGGTAGTCTACACATGGTTGTAGTGAATGGTCCTTCTTCTCCACAAAGAATATCCTTGCCCCAGCAGGCAACTGAAGGTTCTCATCAATATATTCTTTCAGAGTTCCTAATTCCTTTTCGGACAGTAGGAAGATCCAATCAAACAGAATTTCAGCCCCTGAAAGAAGCTCAATGGGGCAGTCGTAGGCTCTGTGTGGAGGAAGAGAGTCTGCTCCCCGTTTAATGAAAATGTCCAGGTATTCATGATAAGCCCCAGGCACCCTTTGGCAGAGTTCAGCATCAATGTCCATACATAGCAGAGTAGAGGGTGACACAGTGGGTTCGGGTAGACAGTGCTTCTGACAGTATGATGACTGGTACTTGATACTACCAGATCTCCAATCAATCTGGGAATTATGGGCCTGTAGCCATGGTAGGCCCAAAATAACAGGAAACAGGGGTGAAGAGATTACATCTAGGTGTAAAAGTTCCTTATGATTGTTAGGGGTCACATTTAACAATGGTGGGGTTTCCTTGGTCACTAGTCCAGATTTCACACAAGAGCCATCAGACAGGAATACGGTAAGTTCCTGCTTCTTATGTTGAAGAGGAATACGTTGTTGAGCTGCAAATGCCAGGTCGATGAAGCAACTGCAAGCCCCTGAGTCAATGATTGCCGTAACTGACACGTTTCTTCCTGGAAGCTGGAAGGAGACAGGGAGCGCAATATGAGCTGAGGTTGCTGACAGGGGCGCCTGGCTTGCTGAAGAGACGGAGAGACATCTACGTAATTTAGCTGGATAAATCCGCACATAGTGGCCGGCTCCTCCACAGTAGAGGCAGAGATTGCCCTGAAGACGTCATGAACGTTCTTCAAAGGAGAGTGATGGATGAATCAGGCCAAGTCGTATGGGTGTTACTGCTTCTGGTGCAGAGGGAACCAACTTGACAGATGTTGGTTGAGCAGGAACTGGAACTTTAGGCATCATCCATACAGGCTGGGACGGAAATGCTGATTTTTCCCACCTGCGTTCTCGTAGGCAACGATCGATCTGGATCGATAATGTAATGAAATCTTCCAGAGAACTTGGCACACCCACATGAGCTAATTCATCCTTCAGACTTTCTGATAACCCCAGGCGGAAATTATGTGGTAGAGCTGCATTGTTCCAGCCAGTGTCTGCACTCCAGCATCTGAAGTCAGTAACATAGTCCTCGACCGCTATGCAGCCTTGCTGGAGTGCATGGGGAGACGACTCGGCAGTAGTAGTTCATTGAGGGTCCTCATACAGCTGGGACATTGCCTGGAAGAAGGAGGACATGGTATTTAGTTGTGCGTCCTTTACTTCTAATAGATGATGAGCCCAGCTCTGATGCTGTTAGCCGACTTCATGAATGCCACTTCCCGTACAACATTCCACCATCTGAAGCAGGCCGAAGACGTCAAAAAAGATGCCACGTGTGCAGCAGTAGAGGATTTTGAAAAGATACCAGCTACCATTGTTCCCAGTGTCCTTCCCAACCTGGCTTTTGCATTGGTGAATGCTTCGAACGTTATCATACATCCCTTAAATATTAGCCCATATTTTTAACCATTTCCCCATTTTCATCATCTGTGCTGGCCATTTTCCATGCTTCCCCAAATAACCATGCCACTGCCTTCCACGTGAACTGAAACTGGCCTGTTTTTTGACTATGCCTCTACCTAATGTTTGGACTGCTTCCACGTGAACTGACCCTGGCCTGTTTTGCGACTATGCCTCTGCCTACCGTTTGGACTGCTTTCACGTGAACTGGCCTTGGCCTGTTTTGCGACTATGCCTCTGCCTACCGTTTGGACTGCTTCCAGCTGAACTGACCCTGGCCTGTTTTGTGATTATGCTTCTGCCCACCGCTTGGACTGCTTGCACGTGAACTGACCCTGGCCTGTCTTATGGACTATGCTTTTGCCTACTGCTTGGACTGATCTGTTGCCCTGCTATTGTAGTACACAGGGGTCTCACATATGTGAGGGGCTCCAGAATAGTTTTTCTGGATGGAGAAAACAATTTTTTTTTGTTTTCTCCGGGTTTCGTAATTTCCGGACTATGGTCTGGAGTCCAGAGGCTTCATAGAGATTTGGGTGTGTCGATGCCTCTACCCCTGTGCCCCTGTGCACAGGTCTTACCCGATTGCGGCCCTCAGCCCGCTGCTGACTTGCTGCCATTATGCCTTTGCCTGCCGCATGAATGGACCACACCTCTGCCTGCTACCTGGACTATGCAAATAATTAGCTGTAGCAAGAGGCAGTATGTTTATGAAGGGCTGGAGAGCGGTACAATAATGAGTGTCTGCAGGTAACAGTGTACCAGGACCAATATTATGGCTGTGCTGGCTGTCTCTGCCTGCACAATTTCTATAGACAAATGCTTTAACTGTGCTGACAATATCCTTGTGCTGACCATAGACAATATTCCTGCCTGCTGCCTGGATAATTACTATTGCAGTCACTAAGCACATCCCTGACTGCTGCCTGGATCAGTGCTTTCTTCTGTGGACACTACTAAAAGCACAGGTAATACTTTTTTTTTTTTACCCTTTCCGCAATAGAATTTATTTTGGATTGTAATTCTTGGTATGTACATGCTATGTGTTAGAAATATGAAGGGCCTTTAAAAATGATAGGTTGCCAGGAAATTATATATGTAATGTATGCTCCTAGAACGCCTGATAGTGCTACTTGGATGTTGGGCCTCTGTATGCCGCCAAGCTGTGTAAAAGTCTCACACATGTGGTTTCCCCAAACTCAGGAGGAGTAGCAGAATGTATTGTGGGGTGCCATTTTTGCTATGTGTTAGAAAGATCTTATAAATGGACAACTTTGTGTAAAAAAATGCTTTTTCATTTTTTCCCCACATTTTCCAAAAACTTCTGGAAAAAAAATAACCGTTCAAAAGACTCATAATGCTTCATAGATTATATGTTGGGGTGTTTGCTTTCCAAAATGGGGTCATTTTGTGGGCAATCCCATTGTCTTGGTGCTCCAGGACCTTCAAAAGTGTAATAGGTGGTTGAGAAATGAGATGTGCAATTTATGCTTGTAGAACGCCTGAAGGTGCTACTTGAATGTTGGGCCTTTGTATGTGGCCAGGCTGTGTAAAAGTCTCACACATGTGGTATTCCCATGCTCAAGAGGGGTAGCAGAATGTATTTTGGGGTGTAATTTGTTGTATGCATATGCTCTGTGAGAGAAATAACCAGTTAATATGACAATTTTGTAAAAAAAATCTTCATTTTGCAAAGAATTGTGGGAAAAAAATTACAAGTTAAAAAACTCACCATGCTACTTACTTAATACCTTGGAATGCAAAATCAAATCAATGCAATTTTATAGCATTGATTACTGTATAAATGTGAATGGTCCCAAAAACTGTGTCAAAAGTGTCCGATGTGTCCGCCATAATGTCGCAGTCACGAAAAAAATTGCGATCGCCGCTATTACTAGTAAAAAAAATAAATAAATATTTTTTTTAAAAAAATGCCATAAATCTATCCCGTATTTTGTAGATGCTATAACTTTTGCGCAAACCAATCAATATACGCTTATTGCGATTTTTTTTTTTACCAAAAATATGTAGAAGAATACGTATCGGCCGAAACTGAGGAAAAAATTAGTTGTTTTTTTTTTAAATTGGGATATTTATTATAGCAACAAGTAAAAAATATTGTGTTTTTTTTCAAAATTGTCGCTCTTCTTTTGTTTATATCACAAAAAATAAAAACCGCAGAGGTGATTAAATACCACCAAAAGAAAGCTCTATTTGTGGGGAAAAAAGGACGTCAATTTGTTTGGGTACAACGTCGCAGGACCGCGCAATTGTCGTTTAAAGTGCGACAGCGCTGAAAACTAAAAATTGGTCTGGGAAGGAAGGGGGTGAAAATGCCCTGTATTGAACCGGTTAATATCCATACCAGACTCGAAGGGCCTGGTATGGACTGATGGGGGGAACCTACGCCGTTTTTTTCTTTGATTTTAATTCTATATTGCCAGGAACCGGCAATACATTACAACCGCGAGCAATTTTAAATTAAATGTTTTCCTTTAGAAATGTAATTTTGCTGCGGTACAGTAAAAAACACGGGAAAGATGCGCTACTTTACAGGAATATTATAGCCACCCCCCCAGGAATTTTTCATTGTTATTGTTTTACTTTAAGCATTATTAAAATCACTGCTCCCGAAAAAACAGCCGCTTTAAAAACATTTTTTCAAATTGATACATGTCTCCTGGGGCCGGACCCAGGTCCCCAAACACTTTTTATGGCAAAGAACTTGCATATAAGCTTTCAGTGAGAACTTTGGATTTTGCAGGTTCAAGCCCCATTGACTTCCACTATTCCCGCATATGTGATCTGACAGGCATTTTTGCCCGCAGTAGCGCTGCTTTCCATTTACATTAGTGCTCAGTTTTTGAGTGTTAAAGTCCTACTTGGCCTTATTTGGGCGCTATTTTCTGGGACTGCAGGATCATTTTTCAGTGCTATAGTAAATGACCCCCACTGTGTCTTTTGCAATAAATCATTGTTATTTTTAGTGGTGCTCTGTTTGTAGGGAGCAGGGGCTCGCCAAAGGATCCTCTGGTCCTCCAGGGGGCAAGTCTGAGCCTATAAGCAATGCCACATGTAGGGATGAGCCGATGTTCGAGCCGAACGTAAGTCCGCCTCAATCATCGGGTGTTCGCCTGTTCGCGAACATTATCCGGTGTTTGCAGCAAATTCGAAAGCTGCGGAACACCGTTAAAGTCTATGGGACACTAACATGAAAAACCAAAAGTGCTCATTTTAAAGGCTTATATACAAGTTATTGCCATAAAAAGTGTTTGGGGACCCGGGTCCTGCCCCAGGGGACATGTATCAATGCAAAAAAAGTTTAAAAAACTGCCATTTTTTCAGGAGCAGTGATTTTAATAATGCTTAAAGTAAAACAATAAAAATGAACTATTTCTTTAAATATTGTGCCTGGGGGGTGTCCATAGTATGCCTGTAAAGTAGCACATCTTTCCCTTGTTTAGAACAACACCACAGAAAAATTACATTTCTAAAGTAAATAGCTCTGGCTCGAGGACTACTGATAGTGAGACAGCAGCCACTGAAGCACGGTGGGGTAAAAGTGCCTAGGATCAGTCCAGAAGTCTGTGCAGTTAGTAGCCAGGAACTCGCAGGCAGGAAGCCGGACTTGGCTGGTAGCAGGCAGATGAGGCAGCAGACAGGCTGGCAGACTTGGCTGATGACAGACTGTGGATGCACAACAGGAAGCAGGAACCTGAAGGTGCTGAGCTAGACTGAAGGAGCTGTAGCAGGCTGGAGGAGCTGGAAGCAGGGTCAGGCAAGCCGGGTCGGTAACAGACAGGTAGATCAGACATAAAAGGCAGGCAGAGGTGTAGTAAACAGATGCAGGGTAAACAGGAGCAGCAGGCAGAGACAGAGTCCATAGTTAAGCCAGGGGTCGGAGCAGGAAGCAGAAGTAGTCGGGACTCAGGAGCAAGCCAAATCAGTATCAGAAGTCAAACACAGGAATCAGAATTCACATAAACGCTGTATACCAAGCAGCAACTAGACAGCGCTGAAGCTCTGTTTAAATGGGCCGTTTGGCGCCAGTCCTAGTGACAGGCATTAGCATATGTGCCCGTGGCTGTTTCGTTCATCCTTTGTTGGCGCCTGCGCCCAAGTGTGTGTCTGGGAATGGCAGCTATGCAATGCAGATGTCTTTCCTGACATTGTCCCCTCCTTACGGGCAGCCTCCGGATGCCCAGTTGATTCTTCTTCTGGGGGTGACTGCACTCTCAGAAGCGTCTACTTCCAGGATATAAGGTAGTGCTGGGTCGGGATGGCTTAGTACAGGAGCGGATGTAAACAGTCCTTTAAGTGTCTCAAAGGCAGAATGGGATTCAGGAGACCAGCGGAAGCGAACACCCTGCTTGGCGAGTTGCGTAATGGGTGTGATGATAGCTGAAATGTTCTTAATGAATCTGCGGTAAAAATTAGCGAACCCCATGAACCGCTGGATCCCCTTCTTATCCATGGGTGCTAACCAAGCCAGGATTGCCGAAACTTTTTGAGGATCTATGTCAATCCCTCTGGTGAGGGTGATCAAGCCCAAGAACTGAATACTTTGCTGCTCGAACTCACTCTTCTCAGGCTTGGCATAGAGTCCATGTTGGCGGAGACTGCAGAGAACACTCTTGACATGTTCCAGGTGGATTTCAAGAGAAGTGAAAAATACACGAATGTCATCTAAGTAGACAATGACAAAGATGTCCAGATAGTCTATAAAGATGTCGTTGATGAAATGTTGAAATGGACCAAATGGCATTAAAAGGTACTCGTAATGGCCAAAATGGGTACGGAAAGCAGTCTTCCACTCATCTCCGTCCCGTATGCAGATACAATTGTAAGATCCTCTCAAGTCTAATTTTGTAAAGATGGTAGCAAAACGAAGTCTCTGGAAGAGTTCTGGGACCAAGGGAAGGGGATAATGATTTTTCACTGTGATCTTGTTTAGCTCACGGTAGTCTACACATGGTTGTAGTGAATGGTCCTTCTTCTCCACAAAGAATATCCTTGCCCCAGCAGGCAACTGAAGGTTCTCATCAATATATTCTTTCAGAGTTCCTAATTCCTTTTCGGACAGTAGGAAGATCCAATCAAACAGAATTTCAGCCCCTGAAAGAAGCTCAATGGGGCAGTCGTAGGCTCTGTGTGGGGGAAGAGAGTCTGCTCCCCGTTTAATGAAAATGTCCAGGTATTCATGATAAGCCCCAGGCACCCTTTGGCAGAGTTCAGCATCAATGTCCATACATAGCAGAGTAGAGGGTGACACAGTGGGTTCGGGTAGACAGTGCTTCTGACAGTATGATGACTGGTACTTGATACTACCAGATCTCCAATCAATCTGGGAATTATGGGCCTGTAGCCATGGTAGGCCCAAAATAACAGGAAACAGGGGTGAAGAGATTACATCTAGGTGTAAAAGTTCCTTATGATTGTTAGGGGTCACATTTAACAATGGTGGGGTTTCCTTGGTCACTAGTCCAGATTTCACACAAGAGCCATCAGACAGGAATACGGTAAGTTCCTGCTTCTTATGTTGAAGAGGAATACGTTGTTGAGCTGCAAATGCCAGGTCGATGAAGCAACTGCAAGCCCCTGAGTCAATGATTGCCGTAACTGACACGTTTCTTCCTGGAAGCTGGAAGGAGACAGGGAGCGCAATATGAGCTGAGGTTGCTGACAGGGGCGCCTGGCTTGCTGAAGAGACGGAGAGACATCTACGTAATTTAGCTGGATAAATCCGCACATAGTGGCCGGCTCCTCCACAGTAGAGGCAGAGATTGCCCTGAAGACGTCATGAACGTTCTTCAAAGGAGAGTGATGGATGAATCAGGCCAAGTCGTATGGGTGTTACTGCTTCTGGTGCAGAGGGAACCAACTTGACAGATGTTGGTTGAGCAGGAACTGGAACTTTAGGCATCATCCATACAGGCTGGGACGGAAATGCTGATTTTTCCCACCTGCGTTCTCGTAGGCAACGATCGATCTGGATCGATAATGTAATGAAATCTTCCAGAGAACTTGGCACACCCACATGAGCTAATTCATCCTTCAGACTTTCTGATAACCCCAGGCGGAAATTATGTCGTAGAGCTGCATTGTTCCAGCCAGTGTCTGCACTCCAGCATCTGAAGTCAGTAACATAGTCCTCGACCGCTATGCAGCCTTGCTGGAGTGCATGGGGAGACGACTCGGCAGTAGTAGTTCATTGAGGGTCCTCATACAGCTGGGACATTGCCTGGAAGAAGGAGGACATGGTATTTAGTTGTGCGTCCTTTACTTCTAATAGATGATGAGCCCAGGTTTGGGGTTCACCCTGGAGCAAGGATATGATGAATCCCATCTTTGTAGTTTCTGCTGAAAAAGTCTGTGATTGGAGTGAAAAATAGAGCTGACAGGCATTGCGGAATTCTCTAAACTTAGTCCGGTCTCCAGAGAATCTTTCAGGGCTTGGCACAGGAAAATGTAATTCCTGGTGCGGGAACACTGGTGCACTGGTCATTGTCTGAGTAGTCACAGTAGTGGAAGCAGAAGCAACAGGGGTAGCAGATGAAGGCAGGACTTGCACATGTTCCTCAAGTTGAACCTACTTCTCCTGCAGGGTCTTGACTGCTTGTGTAAGACCTGCGAGACTCTGTCAGACTTCATGTAAGGGAGAGGTTCCTCCTGCAGGCTCAGTCATGGCTGCTTGGTACTGTCACATACCTGGTTGGTGAGCCTGACGTGTGGAGGAAGGTCTCTCGTACAGCGCTGGCTCAAGGACTACTAATAGTGAGACATAAACGACAGGCAGAGGCGTAGTTGGGTCACAGGCATGGTTGGCAACAGTTGCAGGGTAAACAGGAGCAGCAGGCAGAGACAGAGTCCGTAGTTAAGCCAGGGGTCGGAGCAGGAAGCAGACAGAGGTAGTAGGGAGCAAGCCGGATCAGTATCAGAAGTCAAACACAGGAATCAGGGTTCACATAAACGCTGTAGACCAAGCCGCAACTAGACATCGCTGAAGCTTCGATTAAATAGGCCGTTTGGCGCCAGTCCTGGTGACAGGCGCGTGCACACGCGCGTTCGCATATGTGCCCGTGGCTGTTCTGCTCGTCCTTTGTTGGCACCTGCGCACATGTGTGTCTGGGAATGGCAGGTATTGTTCTAAACATCGGAAAAATGCGCTATTTTACAGGCATACTAAGGACACCCCCCAGTCACGATATTTAAAGGAATTTATTTTTATTTTATTTTTTTCATTTTAATTTTTATTGTTTCACTTTAAGCATTATTAAAATCACTGCTCCTGAAAAAACGGCAGTTTTTAAAACTTTTTTTTGCACTGATACATGTCCCCTTGGGGCAGGACCCGGGTCCCCATACACTTTTATTGGCAATAACTTACATATACTGTAAGCCTTTAACCACTTGACGACCGCCTCACGCCGATGTATGTCGGCAAGGTGGCACGGACAGGCAAAATCACGTACATGTACGTGATTTGCCTTCCGCGGGTGGGGGGTCCGATCGGACCCCCCCCCGGTGCCCGAGGCGGTCGTCTTTTGTCCAGCGGCGATCAGAGGTGAGGGGGAGATCATCCGTTCGTGGCCCCCCCCTCGCGATCGCCGCCGGCCAATCGAATCATTCCTTTGCTGCTGTATGCTAAACAGCAGCAAAGGAAATGATGTCATCTCTCCTCGGCTCGGTGATTTCCGTTCCGGCCCGAGGAGAGACGACATGTGAGTGAGTGCACCAACACACACACACACACAGTAGAACATGCCAGGCACACAAAACACCCCGATCCCCCCCCGATCGCCCCCCGATCCCCCCCCCCCGATCACCCCTCCCCCTGTCACAAACTGACACCAAGCAGTTTTTTTTTTTTTTTTCCTGATTACTGCATAGTGTCAGTTTGTGACAGTTACAGTGTTGGGACAGTTAGTATTACCCCCCTTTAGGTCTAGGATACCCCCCTACCCCCCTAATAAAGTTTTAACCCCTTGATCACCCCCTGTCACCAGTGTCGCTAAGCGATCATTTTTCTGATCGCTGTATTAGTGTCGCTGGTGACGCTAGTTAGGGACGTAAATATTTAGGTTCGCCGTCAGCGTTTTATAGCGTTAGGGACCCCCATATACTACCGAATAAATGTTTTAACCCCTTGATGGCCCCCTAGTTAACCCTTTCACCACTGATCACCGTATAACCGTTACGGGTGACGCTGGTTAGTTCGTTTATTTTTTATAGTGTCAGGGCACCCGCCGTTTATTACCGAATAAAGGTTTGGCCCCCTGATCGCCCGGCGGTGATATGCATCGCCCCAGGCAGCGTCAGATTAGCGCCAGTACCGCTAACACCCACGCACGCAGCATACGCCTCCCTTAGTGGTATAGTA
Source organism: Lithobates septentrionalis (assembly GCA_037952835.1). Taxonomy (NCBI): domain Eukaryota; kingdom Metazoa; phylum Chordata; class Amphibia; order Anura; family Ranidae; genus Lithobates; species Lithobates septentrionalis. The sequence continues at coordinate 1,567,357 of JBBDGP010003029.1, read as the reverse complement.
TCTGAACGGATCAATATCTAATCCGATCAGATCTATACTAGCGTCCCCAGCAGTTTAGGGTTCCCAAAAACGCAGTGTTAGCGGGATCAGCCCAGATACCCACTAGCACCTGCGTTTTGCCCCTCCGCCCAGCCCACCCAAGTGCAGTATCGATCGATCACTGTCACTTACAAAACACTAAACGCATAACTGCAGCGTTTGCAGAGTCAGGCCTGATCCCTGCGATCGCTAACATTTTTTTTGGTAGTATTTTGGTGAACTGGCAAGCACCAGCCCCAGGCAGCGTCAGGTTAGCGCCAGTAGCACTAACACCCACGCACGCAGCATACACCTCCCTTAGTGGTACAGTATCTGAACGGATCAATATCTGATCCGATCAGATCTATACTAGCGTCCCCAGCAGTTTAGGGTTCCCAAAAACGCAGTGTTAGCGGGATCAGCCCAGATACCTGCTAGCACCTGTGTTTTGCCCCTCCGCCCGGCCCAGCCCAGCCCACCCCACCCAAGTGCAGTATCGATCGATCACTGTCACTTACAAAACACTAAATGCATAACTGCAGCGTTCGCAGAGTCAGGCCTGATCCCTGCGATCGCTAACAGTTTTTTTGGTAGTATTTTGGTGAACTGGCAAGCACCAGCCCCAAGCAGCGTCAGGTTAGCGCCAGTAGCACTAACACCCACGCACGCAGCATACACCTCCCTTAGTGGTACAGTATCTGAACGGGTCAATATCTGATCCGATCAGATCTATACTAGCGTCCCCAGCAGTTTAGGGTTCCCAAAAACGCAGTGTTTGCAGGATCAGCACAGATACCTGCTAGCACCTGCGTTTTGCCCCTCCGCCCGGCCCAGCCCAGCCCAGCCCACCCAAGTGCAGTATCGATCGATCACTGTCACTTACAAAACACTAAACGCATAACTGCAGCGTTCGCAGAGTCAGGCCTGATCCTTGCGATCGCTAACAGTTTTTTTGGTAGCGTTTTGGTGAACTGGCAAGCACCAGGGGCCTAGTACACCCCCGTCGTAGTCAAACCAGCACTGCAGTAACACTTGGTGACGTGGCGAGTCCCATAAGTGCAGTTCAAGCTGGTGAGGTGGCAAGCACAAGTAGTGTCCCGCTGCCACCAAAAAGACAAACACAGGCCCGTCGTGCCCATAATGCCCTTCCTGCTGCATTCGCCAATCCTAATTGGGAACCCACCGCTTCTGCAGCGCCCGTACTTCCCCCATTCACATCCCCAACCAAATGCAGTCGGCTGCATGAGAGGCATTTTCTTTATGTCCTCCCGAGCACCCCTACCCAGCGAACCCCCCCAAAAAAGATGTTGTGTCTGCAGCAAGCGCGGATATAGGCGTGACACCCGCTATTATTGTCCCTCCTGTCCTGACAATCCTGGTCTTTGCATTGGTGAATGTTTTGAACGCTACTATGCACTAGTTGAGTATTAGCGTAGGGTACAGCATTGCACAGACTAGGCACACTTTCACAGGGTCTCCCAAGATGCCATCGCATTTTGAGAGACCCGAACCTGGAACCGGTTACCGTTATAAAAGTTAGTTACAAAAAAAGTGTAAAAAAAAAAATATATATAAAATAAAAAAAAATAGTTGTCGTTTTATTGTTCTCTCTCTCTCTATTCTCTCTATTGTTCTGCTCTTATTTACTGTATTCTATTCTGCAATGTTTTATTGTTATTATGTTTTATCATGTTTGTTTTTCAGGTATGCAATTTTTTTATACTTTACCGTTTACTGTGCTTTATTGTTAACCATTTTTTTGTCTTCAGGTACGCCATTCACAACTTTGAGTGGTTATACCAGAATGATGCCTGCAGGTTTAGGTATCATCTTGGTATCATTCTTTTCAGCCAGCGGTCGGCTTTCATGTAAAAGCAATCCTAGCGGCTAATTAGCCTCTAGACTGCTTTTACAAGCCGTGGGAGGGAATGCCCCCCCCCCCCACCGTCTTCCGTGTTTTTCTCTGGCTCTCCTGTCTCAACAGGGAACCTGAAAATGCAGCCGGTGATTCAGCCAGCTGACCATAGAGCTGATCAGAGACCAGAGTGGCTCCAAACATCTCTATGGCCTAAGAAACCGGAAGCTACGAGCATTTTATGACTTAGATTTCGCCGGATGTAAATAGCGCCATTGGGAAATTGGGGAAGCATTTTATCACACCGATCTTGGTGTGGTCAGATGCTTTGAGGGCAGAGGAGAGATCTAGGGTCTAATAGACCCCAATTTTTTCAAAAAAGAGTACCTGTCACTACCTATTGCTATCATAGGGGATATTTACATTCCCCGAGATAACAATAAAAATGATTAGAAAAAACAAAACGAAAGGAACAGTTTAAAAATAAGATAAAAAAGCAAAAAAATAATAAAGAAAAAATAAAAATAAAAAAAAGCACCCCTGTCGCCCCCTGCTCTCGCGCTAAGGCGAACGCAAGCGGCGGTCTGTCGTCAAACGTAAACAGCAATTGCACCATGCATGTGAGGTATCACCGCGAAGGTTAGATCGAGGGCAGTAATGTTTGCAGTAGACCTCCTCTGTAAATCTAAAGTGGTAACCTGTAAAGGCTTTTAAAGGCTTTTAAAAATGTATTTATTTTGTTGCCACTGCACGTTTGTGCGCAATTGTAAAGCATGTCATGTTTGGTATCCATGTACTCGGCCTAAGATCATCTTTTTTATTTCATCAAACATTTGGGCAATATAGTGTGTTTTAGTGCATTAAAATTTAAAAAAGTGTGTTTTTTCCCCAAAAAATGCGTTTGAAAAATCGCTGCGCAAATACTGTGTGAAAAAAAAAAAATGAAACGCCCACCATTTTAATCTGTAGGGCATTTGCTTTAAAAAAATATATAATGTTTGGGGGTTCAAAGTAATTTTCTTGCAAAAAAAAAAAAACTTTTTCATGTAAACAATAAGAGTCAGAAAGGGCTTTGTCTTCAAATGGTTAGAAGAGTGGGTGATGTGTGACATAAGCTTCTAAATGTTGTGCATAAAATGCCAGGACAGTTCAAAACCCCCCAAATGACCTCATTTTGGAAAGTAGACACCCCAAGCTATTTGCTGAGAGGCATGTCGAGTCCATGGAATATTTTATATTGCGACACAAGTTGCGGGAAAGAGACAAATTTTTTTTTTTTTGCACAAAATTGTCACTAAATGATATATTGCTCAAACATGCCATGGGAATATGTGAAATTACACCCCAAAATACATTCTGCTGCTTCTCCTGAGTATGGGGATACCACATGTGTGAGACTTTTTGGGAGCCTAGCCGCGTACGGAACCCCGAAAACCAAGCACAGCCTTCAGGCTTTCTAAGGGCGTGAATTTTTAGATTTCACTCTTGACTGCCTATCACAGTTTCGGAGGCCATGGATTGCCCAGGTGGCACAAACCCCCCCAAATGACCCCATTTTGGAAAGTAGACACCCCAAGATATTTGCTGAGAGGTATAGTGAGTATTTTGTAGACCTCATTTTTTGTCACAAAGTTTTGAAAATTGAAAAAAGAAAAAAAAAAAAAGTTTTTTCTTGCCTTTCTTCATTTTCAAAAACAAATGAGAGCTGCAAAATACTCACCATGCCTCTCAGCAAATAGCTTGGGGTGTCTACTTTCCAAAATGGGGTCATTTGAGGTGGTTTTGTGCCACCTGGGCATTCCATGGCCTCCGAAACTGATAGGCAGTGAAGAAAGAAATCAAAAATTTTCACCCTTAGAAATCCTGAAGGCGGTGATTGGTTTTCGGGGTCCCGTGCACGGCTAGGCTCCCAAAAAGTCCCACACATGTGGTATCCCCGTACTCAGGAGAAGTAGCTAAATGTATTTTGGGGTGCAATTCCACATGTGCCCATGGCCTGTGTGAGCAATATATCATTTAGTGACAACTTTGTGCAAAAAAAAAAAAAAAAATGTGTCACTTTCCCGCAACTTGTGTCAAAATATAAAATATTCCATGGACTCAATATGCCTCTCAGAAAATATCTTGGGGTGTCTACTTTCCAAAATGGGGTCATTTGGGGGGGTTTTGTGCCACCTGGGCATTCCATGGCCTCCGAAACTGTGATAGGCAGTGAAGAGTGAAATCATAAATTTACACCCTTAGAAATCCTGAAGGCGGTGATTGGTTTTCGGGGCCCCGTACGCGGCTAGGCTCCCAAAAAGTCCCACACATGTGGTATCCCCATACTCAGGAGAAGCAGCAGAATGTATTTTGGGGTGCAATTCCACATAGGCCCATGGCCTGTGTGAGCAATATATCATTTAGTGACAACTTTTTGTAAATATTTTTTTTTTTTTGTCATTATTCAATCACTTGGGACAAAAAAAATAAATATTCAATGGGTTCAACATGCCTCTCAGCAATTTCCTTGGGGTGTCTACTTTCCAAAATGGGGTCATTTGGGGGGGGTTTTGTACTGCCCTGCCATTTTAGCACCTCAAGAAATGACATAGGCAGTCATAAACTAAAAGCTGTGTAAATTACAGAAAATGTACCCTAGTTTGTAGACGCTATAACTTTTGCGCAAACCAATAAATATACGCTTATTGACATTTTTTTTATCAAAGACATGTGGCCGAATACATTTTGGCCTAAATGTATGACTAAAATTGAGTTTATTGGATTTTTTTTATAACAAAAAGTAGAAAATATCATTTTTTTTCAAAATTTTCGGTCTTTTTCCGTTTATAGCGCAAAAAATAAAAACCGCAGAGGTGATCAAATACCATCAAAAGAAAGCTCTATTTGTGGGAAGAAAAGGACGCAAATTTCGTTTGGGTACAGCATTGCATGACCGCGCAATTAGCAGTTAAAGCGACGCAGTGCCAAATTGGAAAAATACCTCTGGTCCTTAGGCAGCATACTGGTCCGGGGCTCAAGTGGTTAAAATTAGCACTTTTGATTTTTCATTGTTCGTGTCCCATAGACTTTAACGGTGTTCGCTTGTTCGTACAAATTTTTGTGCCTGTTCGCATGTTCTGGTGTGAACCGAACTGGGGGTGTTCAGCTCATCCCTAGCCCCATGACTATCTTCTATATGCCACAGAAAATGACATTGAATGCCCACTCTGACACATGTGCCTTAGGTTGTTTAGCTCTGCTTGTTGTAATACTTGAGAATGAGTTAGTTCACAGTGCAAGCAGCTAGAGAGATCAGAGGTGGCTTGTTAAAGCCCTTTTATTGCTTTTTGAGAACATGTAAATACAGTGATACCTCGGTTTGCGAGTAACGTGGTATACGAGCGTTTGCAAGACGAGTTATGTGTTTTTTAAAATCCTGACATGATTTGCAAGCGCTGTCTCGCATGACGAGCAGGACTGAAGCCACTGGTGTATATATTACCATATGTGGCCAGAGGTCCGGGGGCACTGGTGGCTCCCAGCGATTCCTGGAGAACTCGGAGACACTCCCAGCTGGGTGGGGCGGGCGTAACGTGCGTCGGAGCACCCAAAAGTGTCAACAGTTCCCGAATGTTTCAGAGCGTCACCAGCACAACCGCACCTCTGGCCACATACAGTACTGCATACACCAGCGCCCCGCACCTCTGGCCACATACAGTACTGCATACACCAGCAGTGGTTGTGGAACGAATCATCTGAGTTTCCATTATTTCTTATGGGGAAACGATATACGAGTTCTTTGGATTACAAGCATGCTTCTGGAACTAATAATGCTTGTAATCCAAGGTATTACTGTACTTTATTATATATAGCACTGTAGCCTGGGCACAAGTGCACTTTAAAGAGACTCTGTAACTTTGCCCTTTTAGGGCAAAGTGACAAGATCATTTGAAAACCCACCTCTGACCACTTATAGCCACTTTCACAGGTCATTATTATCAGGGCCAGGAGTCCAAGCACTGTCCGAAGGCTGTATTGAATGGTGTTGGAGCTGTAAAAGAGTTGTGGATGTCTTCCTTACATGACAGTGTTCGAACTTGGTGATTGGCTACTCAAGTTTGTGCAATAAATCCTAGAAGGAGGTTACATGCCCTCCTATACCTGGAAGCACTGTCTATTTCACATATGCTGTGCGAATAACAGAGCAGTAAGGGGGGAAAATGGCAATAAGTTGGTCAAGGAAGAACCTTTGGTGGTAAGGTGTTCTGGAGGAATGTTTTGTCCAAGAGACTTACCAACAGGCACAAAGATCTGGCATGGATGACAATCCAAGTGTAAAAGTAACTGCTTTGCATGCCTTCTGTCAGTGCCCCTTTGGACAGGATCTGGCCCTGAAACATGAACTTTGTACTACAAGCAGACATCAACCTTTGGTGTTCTGCGTGGACATGTGGTGCATTTACACAACAGAACATTGATGGTGCCTGCCAGGTGGTGTGTTATGTTAAGGACGCTTTGTGGTGCACCAGGAAATGCCTTATGTACCATAGGAAGAGGAAGTCCATTGAGGAACGTGGTAGATTGGTCTACAGTCTTTTCAGAGACTATAACCTTATAGACTCTAAGGAGGACGAGGACGTCTGAGAAAATATTCCCCTTTCATCCCACTCTCCCTTATGTGTCTTTGTCCTTCAATAAAACTTTAGGCCTGTGAACTCTTTCCCCATAACTTATCCCTCCTTCCCATCCTCCATCAGTTGCTTGGTGAAATATTGTACAGTCATTTTTATTTTTACTCTGGTGTCATGTAGGACATGCGGGACAGTTCATCTCAGGCACTGCACATCTGAAATTGCTCGAGGCGCGATCCTGGGAGGACGACATATGACATCCTCCTAGAACAACTCTGCTCCCACCCGGCCTATTGTACAATGACGACCGGGCGGGGACACTGGTGTTAGGGGCCCAGTTGCCGGTCTGTCTTCCAACCCCCACCCCTGCCAGATGCTGTCAGGTGTCTACAGTGTGCACTGTCTCTCCTTGTCTGGTTCCTTGTAAGTGTTCCTGTCCAGTGAGCAGTGTCGGGACAAGGTCACCTAGAACCCAGGGCTAACATGCCAAACTGTGTCGCCCCCCCCCCCTCCCCCCAACATGTATGCACATTATGCGTCAGCAAAAATCCTCCCCATCTAAAACAAAATTGGGCACTAATCTGCATGATTACTTCCTAATCATAAATTCCCCCTCTTCCCAGTACAAATCTACCCCCCTGCTGAAATCCCCCCTCCGAGCACAAATCTCTGCCCCCAGCAAAAGTCCCGCCCCCTCAAAAAAAGAATACCACTCCTAGCACAAATCCTCCAGCCCTCAAATTTCCCCTCCAAGTACACATTCCCCCTCCAAATCCCCCTCCTAATACAAATACCCTCCACCACCCCCCCTCTTAACACAAACACCCCCCCGGTCACATCCGTACTAGCACAAATCCACCCCCCCCCAAAAAAAAAATTCTCCTCCTAGCACAAATCCCCTCCCTCCTCTAACATATCACCTCTTCTAGTGCAAACCCCCCAAGTCGTCCCTCCTAGCACAAATTCTCTTCTCCCCCTCCCAACACAACTCCCCCCAAATCACCACTTCCAGCACAAACACCCAAATTTCCCCACCTAGGACAATTTCTACCCCCCTGCTGCCCCCCAAATACTTCCTCCCAACATAAATCCCCCCCTCAATCTCTCTGCGGTACCCCCATGCACCTCACATGATACTACAGTGCCCAGGGCAGCCGCCCCTCCTGACCACCCCTTGTCCCGGCCCTGCCACTGTGGCTGCAGTTGCTCTATTCTCTCAACATTTCTAAAAGAATACACTTTGCTGCGTCAACCATTCTTTGTGTGAGTTCTCTTCCCCCTGCGAGTAGTAAGCCCGGGCCACACCTACACGCTTAAAGCGGCATCATGCATGATGTGATGATTCGGGGAGCTTTACTCCTCACTGCACATTAGGCATCACACCACTGAGCAAATGTCATTTATAGTGTGGTTGGAACTGTATTGTAATGCGGTTTTCATGCGCTGTCTCACAGTACAGTGTGGAATGTAATCTGATTAAGTATTTGTTTTTTATATATTTTAATATGCATAAAGTATATTTTTTCAAGAAAAAAAGGAAGGGCCTTTGGCAGGAATGCACACAAAAATAACAGACTCCCTTTAAGAGTGTTTAGAGAACTGCAAATTTCACAGATCGGTGGAATTTATGTCAGATCCCATTTATTACGGGACATTGCACCATGCCCTGATTCAAGGAGAACTTGTTTTCAGGTCATAGTACAAAAACACAAAGACGTCCTCAATGAACTCAACAATAAGCCTCCGGAGGCCCCTCACCACTACAGATAACAAGTCAGCAACTCACACTGCTTTAGGAGAGATGTTGATCTTTAGCAGTGGATGAATCACCACCAAACTGCAGAACTAGCTACATGTAATTCCAAATCACAAGTCAAATTCGGGAAAGAGATAAAAGGTCAGACTGACACAAGTTTTTCTAAAACCCAATGTAAGAGATAAGTAGCTGAGTTGGCAGGTCAAGGCACCCAAACTCACAGTATTCAGTACTTTACTCCCGAGGACTCGTCCTTTGGTTTTAAGTTCCTAGATCGAAACACCAGCTATGTTGGAGTCTCCAAACTAAAAAAAATTTAAAAAATGACTGCGCTATACCAAAGGCGCAATAAATCATGTGAAGAAAATAGCTGCAACTATAAATGTGAGACACAACCACTTGGTAAACAATATAACAAGAAAAATAGCTGCGCTGCAATTTGTGAAATGAGATCAAACTATAAATTAATGTGATCACCTTAATAAAAAAATAAAAATGAACATCCACATATGATAAACTCACAGTGAAAAAAACAGTGAAAAAGTCCTCTTGATTCAAAATAAAACTATTTCATAAATCAAATGAACATATGCAGTCCAATTGCATATGTGGATGATCATTCTGAAGTACCATGTGAGAAAGGAGTTGGGTGGATACTTTCCCAGGTGTGGTGTGATGAAGAGCTCTGAAAAAAATAATTAGGCCCCTTTCACACTGGGGCGGTAGGGGGCGTCGGCAGTAAAACAGCGCTATTTTTAGCGCTGTTTTACCGCGGTATTCGGCCGCTAGCGGTGCGGTTTTAACCCCCCGCTGGCGGCCGAAAAAGGGTTAAAACCACTCGTACAGCGCGGCTATAGCTTTTGATTTCAATGGGCAGGAGCGGTGAAGGAGCGGTGAATGCACCGCTCCTTCCCCGCTCCAAAGATGCGACTTGCAGGAGATTTTTTCTTCTCCTGCCAGCGCACCGCTTCAGTGTGGAAGCCCTCGGGCTTTCACACTGAACAAACAGCGGAGGCTGTTTAGGGGCGGTTTGCAGGTGGCATTTTTAGCGCAATAACGCCTGCAAACCGCCCCAGCGTGAAAGGGGCCTAATTATTTTTTTCAGAGCTCTTCATCACACCACACCTGGGAAAGTATCCACCCAACTCCTTTCTCACATGGACTGCATATGTTCATTTGTTTTATGAAATAGTTTTATTTTGAATCAAGAGGACTTTTTCACTGTTTTTTCACTGTAAGTTTATCATATGTGGATGTTCATTTTTATTTTTTTATTAAGGTGATCACATTAATTTATAGTTTGATCTCATTTCACAAATTGCAGCGCAGCTATTTTTCTTGTTATATAGCTATGTTGGAGTGACTGGGTCATCCAAGTAACGTGTGACCTGGTTATGAAGAGTTTACTAAAAGTGAACTCCTTCTAAAATGTATTTGTCCAAGTTCTGTAGAGTCGGGAAGGCTCCATCTTCTGCTAGGTCCTTGCAGCTGTCTAGAAGGAGGTCTACCTTGAGGGGTCACAATGCTCCAAGCGTACCTTCTGGGGCTAAGAGATTGTAGCGGTATTAAACCCAAAACCAAAAATGTACACAAAACACAGAATCCAAGTTGCATGAGGTCCAGTGTGAAGTTTCCACAGTCAGTATTGATTTGGGGAGCCATGTCATCACCTGGTGTTGGTCCATTGTGTTTTATCAAGTCCAAACTCAGCGCAGCCCTCTACCTGAAAATTCTAGAGCACTTCATGCTTCCCTCTGCTGACCAGCTTTATTGAGATGCTGATTTCATTTTCCAGTAGGACTTGGTACCTGCCCACACCGCCAAAACTATCAATACCTGGTTTAATGATCATGGTATCACTGTGCTTGATTGGCCAGCAAATTCGCCTGACCTAAACCCCATAGAGAATCTGTGGGGTATTGTCAAGAGGAAAATGAGAGACACCAGACCCAATAATGCAGACGAGCTGAAGGCCGCTATCAAAGCAACCTGGGCTTCCATAACACCTCAGCAGTGCCACAGGCTGAACTCCTCCATACCACACCGCATTGATGCAGTAATTCATACAAAAGGAGCCCCAACCAAGTATTGAGTGCATAATATACTGTACATGGACATACTTTCCAGTAAGCCAATATTTCTGTATTAATATTTTTTTATTGGTCTTATGTAATATTAAAATTTTCTGAGATACTGAATTTTGAGTTTTCACTATCTGTAAGCCATAATTATCAAAATTAAAAGAAAGAAATGCTTGAAATATATCACTCTGTGTGTAATGACTCTATATAATATAGGAGTTTCACTTTTTGAATTGAATTACTGAAATAAGTAAACTTTTTGATGCTATTGCAAATTTTTTTAGATGCACCTACCTGTAAATTGCAGTTTACCAATCATTAAATGTCTTGGCTGAATTTGTTTTCCTTTTTAGACTTTCTTTTCTTTTTACCTGGTGATCTGGCCAGTAAATCTGTTGTTTAGCTGCAATAAAATAAATCTTTGCTTTTGAGTTTAATACCACTTTAACCACTTAAGGACCGCCCACTGCATATACACTGCAGCGGGGCGGCTCTATTGCGCGAGACAACGTACCTGTACGTTGTTTCATGCAATAGATAGTGTGGACGCGAGGAGCTGATGCACGTGGCCGGCGAACCCGATGTCCGCCGGCCACTCACGATCGCTTCAGAGAGAGGCAGAACGGGGATCTGCCTATGTAAACAAGGCAAATCCCCTTTCTGACAGGGGAGGACATGGAGATCATCTGTTGCTAGTAATCAAGTCCCCAAAAAAGTGTCCCTTAGGGTCAGATCTGTCCGCCGCAGTATCACAGTCCCGCTAAAAATCGCTGATCGCCCCCAGTAAACCAGTAAAACCAGTAAAAACAATAACAAAAACTTAAAAGTCCTTAAATACCAATCAAAATTCACTTATTGTGATTTTTTTTTACCAACAGAATATTCAAAGTGTGGCGCTATAAGCTCCGTAAATAAATATATCAATATATCAAAATGATACGAAAATCCTATAAATTAGGTGACTTCGAAACAAACATTTCAGTGTGAACCAGAATGTGCCACGTGAACAGATATAACAGTGACTAGTGAACAAAGTAATAACACTTATATGCATTCACCAATTCAAATGGTAAGTGAAAAAACATCAGAAATGATATTATATATAGTCCATATCACAATAGGTGAAATATCAATGAAAAAGGCAAAAAGTCTGTGGTAACAGTGCATAGGCGATGATGAACAGGTGTCTCCTGAACATGCAGAGGGATTGTTTAGACCCGGCAACCTGGCAGATGAATGGACCGTAGGGAGACCAGAAGTGCACGGAAGGTTGAAATCAGTGCCAGGACCATCACCAGAAATTATGGAGGCTTACCAGAAATAGTGGCCTGAAATAGCATATGCCATACAGGTCAGAAAGGCTTGATGACCAACAGGTCTGGATATTTTATCTGGTCAGATGTCATCACCACACAGAAAGGGAGAAATAATCAGCACGGCTTCCTCATCAATGGATACACCACCATAAGCCAAGCGAATGATTCGTGTTGCATGTGAGGAGTAAAAACACTCACATAGCGTGATAACGTTTAAACTTGGATTTATTAAAAATTAAGAATAAAAAACAAACTCACATTTTCAGAAGATAGGAATAGCATGTAAATCGTATAGCGGCAGTCGTGAGGGGTCCACCCGACATGTTTCAACTAAAAAGTCATCATCTGGGGTGTGGAACCCTCTCACCCCACCGCTCTTTATATAGATAGATAATGACCCCCACTGGAAGTGTCCGAAACCGGAAGTGCTTCAGATGACCTTTATTTCCGGTTGAAGGGGGCATGTAATACAAATACACTTATAATTCCATGTGCTTTAAAAGGAACTTTGTATATAGGGCCGTATAGTTTATTATAAGTCCCGATTTTTAATAGAATAGTACAAATGCAGCTTGGCATTGGTCCGGTTAATTAATCCGGAAACCAAGCCTCACTGTCAGTGCCTCTATCTAATGAGTGGGAGCGCAACGGCGCCGCCGCGCTCCACACTCAGTACCAAGCCTCGCTTTGATATAGCGCGATGACGTCACGCACATATCCAAGTAGCGACGGCGGTGCGCTCCAAGGCGTCAACCAAGCCTCGTTTTCAGTCCGCCATCACCCACATCTGATAGGGTCACAGCAGCACTGCAGGAAGTGGAACCCGGCCTCAATAAGGGGCCGGAAGAACCAGAGGTGGGGGACTCGAGTCACATGACTTGACTCGAGTCGGACTCGAGTCACCTGTTTGAGGACTTGCGACTTGCTTGACAAAATTAAATAAATGACTCGACTTGACTTTGACTTGCCACTAATGACTTGCGACTTGACTTTGACTTGGGCTATTTGACTTGCAATGACTTGGCACCACCAGTGTTGTGTCTTGGCCTAGGCAAAATATGCCAAGAAAAAAGCACTAAGCAGTTTTGTTAATGTTGAAAATGAAACAAAACCTTTCCTGAAAACTGACTTTTAACTAATTTTAAGGATGGAAATGGGGTAGATCAGTATTTTGACATAATTTGTGACTTGACCAAAATAAATGACTTGACTTGACTTGCTTGACTTCTAGCAGGGACTCGACTTGACTTGCTTGCTTTTCGCCACAGTGACTTGGGACTTGCTTATGACTTGAAGGTTAAGACTTGAGACTTGCTTGTGACTTGCACATGTGTGACTTACCCCCATGTCTGGGAAGAACCACCGAAGTGTCACCAGAGATGGACATTCACAGAAAAACGTAATGCTTGGATATATGAGGACTTGGATAGTTCAAAATAAACTAAAAATACCTATACAAATCTAAAAAAAATAGTTATATATGTAAAAATAAAGAATTAAAATATAATAAACGTAAAAAATATGATGAATTAAAAATAGTTTTTTTTAAAAATAGGTTTTTTTTAATGAGTATTAGAGAAATGAATTTTTAAAAGGAAGGGTCCTCCCTACGTTCAAAAGTGTGAAAGCTCAAACATAGGGCCTACCAGACACTGCCAATGGGGGGCATCAATACAATCTATTAAACAGCTTAGATTCCCAAATCACATATATAGTGATAATCGAAAAACCATATGGATGATAAATCATACAGTACCATAAATATACATGTTGATTATAAAAATCATATCAATAACAGGGCTAGAATAAATGGCAAGTGCCCTTATTCAGTTTGGAAAAAGGAGAGATCATAAGTATGTTTACGCCTGATTAATAAAAGAGTTGATGTCCCATTCAACGTTGTTACCCTGCGGAAAATGGGACCCCAACTCGTATATCCAATATGTCTCCAAACGGGAGTCTACCGCCGTCGTGACGTCATCGCGCTATATCAAAGCGAGGCTTGGTACTGAGTATGGAGCGCGGCGGCGCCGTTGCGCTCCCACTCATTAGATAGAGGCACTGACAGTGAGGCTTGGTTTCCGGATTAATTAACCGGACCAATGCCAAGCTGCATTTGTACTATTCTGTTAAAAATCGGGACTTATAATAAACTATACGGCCCTATATACAAAGTTCCTTTTAAAGCACATGGAATTATAAGTGTATTTGTATTACATGCCCCCTTCAACCGGAAATAAAGGTCATCTGAAGCACTTCCGGTTTCGGACACTTCCAGTGGGGGTCATTATCTATCTATATAAAGAGCGGTGGGGTGAGAGGGTTCCACACCCCAGATGATGACTTTTTAGTTGAAACATGTCGGGTGGACCCCTCACGACTGCCGCTATACGATTTACATGCTATTCCTATCTTCTGAAAATGTGAGTTTGTTTTTTATTCTTAATTTTTAATAAATCCAAGTTTAAACGTTATCACGCTATGTGAGTGTTTTTACTCCTCACATGCAACACGAATCATTCGCTTGGCTTATGGTGGTGTATCCATTGATGAGGAAGCCGTGCTGATTATTTCTCCCTTTCTGTGTGGTGATGACATCTGACCAGATAAAATATCCAGACCTGTTGGTCATCAAGCCTTTCTGACCTGTATGGCATATGCTATTTCAGGCCACTATTTCTGGTAAGCCTCCATAATTTCTGGTGATGGTCCTGGCACTGATTTCAATCTTCCGTGCACTTCTGGTCTCCCTACGGTCCATTCATCTCCCAGGTTGCCGGGTCTAAACAATCCCTCTGCATGTTCAGGAGACACCTGTTCATCATCGCCTATGCACTGTTACCACAGACTTTTTGCCTTTTTCATTAATATTTGTGATATGGACTATATATAATATCATTTCTGATGTTTTTTCACTTACCATTTGAATTGGTGAATGCATATAAGTGTTATTACTTTGTTCACTAGTCACTGTTATATCTGTTCACGTGGCACATTCTGGTTCACACTGAAATGTTTGTTTCGAAGTCACCTAATTTATAGGATTTTCGTATCATTTTGATATATTGATATATTTATTTACGGAGCTTATAGCGCCACACTTTGAATATTCTGTTGTTATTTTGATCCTAAGTCTACGGGTGTGTTGGCTGCTGTTTTAGTTTACTTTCAGCGCAGCGCTGTACTTACCCTCTTCTATATGGATTTTTTTTTACCAAAAACATATAGCACAGGGAGATGCAATTAGCGGACCTCCCGCTGTTGAAAAACTACAAGTCCCATCATGCCTCTGCCACTGGGTGTCATGTTTGTGGCTGTCAGAGTCATGCAATGCCTCATGGGAATTGTAGTTCTGCAACAGCTGGAGGCCCGCTAATTGCATATCCCTGATATAGCAGAATCCACATTGGCCTTAATTGATGAAGAAATTTGATTTTTGAATTTTTGTTTTTTGGATAAGTATTATAGCAGAAAATACAAACTTTTTTTTTTTTTTTTTCAAAATTGACGCTCCTCTTTTGTTTATAGCGCAAAAAATAAAAACTGCAGAGGTGATCAAATACCACCAATATAAAGCTCTATTTGTGGGGAAAAAAGGACACCGATTTTATTTGGGTACAGCGTCGCACGAACGCACAACTGGAGAATGTTTGGCAAGTACAGAATTACAGTATATATAAAATAATATACAAACTGGTTGGAGGGAAGCTTCAGAATGGCAAATGTTTTTGTTACAAATTATGTGAGCAGACTGCAGTTCCTCTTTAACAATGGCTGTCAGTTAAAGTAATGCAGTGCTGTATCGCAAAAAACGGCCTGGTCATCAAGGGGGTAAATCCCTCCGGGGCTGAACTGGTTAATGCCTGTATCATCAGCACCATCTAGTGGCCAGAATGCGATATAGTTTTCTTATTTAGGGAATTTTAGAAAATTATACTGCATTTTGGCCACTAGGTAGAGCTCACGATGCAGGCATTCATCACGATTACAGTGACATTTCGTTCGGTTTGCACAAATGCTTCTGACATTCATATAATTGATGCTTTATAAATAGGCCCATAGGAGTTTTTACATCACTGAAATTTTGGCAAAAAAAAACATTTCATTAGGGAAGGCAAACTTATAGAGGAACTTTTTTAGAAAAAAAAATAGAAGTCAGAAGCTGCAAATACTGCGCCATCTTCACCTGGGCCGGTCTTTGGATCCCCAGCACTCCCATCTTGGCTGAGGGAGGCGGCTGTGGCTTCATGCTGTTTCACAGCCAGCTCCCCACTGCACATGCACAGGATCACACTGCACTGTCAGATTAACCCCGCAGCTTCCTGGGACGTGTGACATGACCCAGGAGGTTGCAGGTGGGGGTAGGTGGTCTGAACAAACGTAATTCTTGCCAATGGGGGGGGGCATACCTCCCAACTTTCTGAAATGGTAATGAGGGACACCTATTAGCAAAAGTATGCAGGCGTAGGACACGCCCCCTGCCACGCCCTCCTTAAAGGAGAATTAAAAAAAAAAAAAGAGTTGTTAAACACACAAGTGCTTTTTACCACTACTATTCCTTTATATTGGCTTTTGGTATTTACAAATGCAGCAATTTAGAAATTGGATGAAAGGTTTAGCACTGGGAGACACTTTTTGATAGATAAGTGCATTTTATATACCACTATATAGATCAGACCAAAATGAGGGACAAACGAGGAGAAAAGAGGGACAGAGGGACATTCAAATCCAAATCAGGGGCAGTCCCTCGAAATCAGGGACAGTTGGGAGCTATGGAGGGGGAGAGGTGGATATGCAGTACTTTCACTTTTAAGTGTCCCTTAAGGTAGTTTTTTTGGTCTTTAAGGGTGCAATGGCCTTTAAAGTATTACTAAACCCCAAGGCTGGTGTTTTTTTTTTGGTGGGGGGGTGGCGGTGGAGCGGCACTACCAACCCCCCCCCCCCCTGTGGCACTAACATACTCCCCCACCACCACTCGCTGTCCTTACCTTGGATGCGGGAGGTGAGAGCGCGTCGGGCCCAGGGAAAGCTGCTCCGGTGTCCTCTCCTGAAGCAGCTTCTGCTCTGCCTCCTCTCTCCTCCTCCCGGCGCTAGGCACCCAATAGGATCGCCAGACGTTTTGGCCAATCAGGAAACAGGTTTCATACCTGCTTCCCAATTGGCCAGAAGGAGGATCAGTGTTGCAACACCTGGGTGGGCTCCAATGCTTTCCGTCCCGAGTCCACCCTATTTTGAAGTCTATTAGAGCCTCTGGTTCTAATCAGTGCTTCAAAAAACCCCCCCCCGCCCGCTGTAATTCATATGCTCGGTGACCTGAAAGGGGCTGGACACTGGAATAGGGGGCAGCCGCGACGGCAGTGGATAGATTCATGCTATGCATGAATCTATCCATTATGCATATAGGGGGTGGAGAGGATAGGGGGGCGGCGCCAGGGCGCCCCTGATGGACGGGCCGCCCCTGCCAAACCCACAACAGGAAAATCAGACACAGGTACAACCTTTTGTACCACCTGCTCCACCCTATTAGATTGTAAGCTCTTCTGAGCAGGGTTCTCGTAATCCTCTTGTATTTTATTGTATTAGAACTCGTATTGTCTCCCTTTTATATTGTAAGCGCTGCGTAAACTGTTGGCGCTATAGAAATCCTGTATAATAATAATTGGGTTCAGTGCACTTGTAATTTCTACATGATTGCGGTGCTTGCAAGTAACTTTTCTTGTCTTCACATGGGGAGGTTTATATACAGAGGCGATGGTATATAAATAAGGGAGGGGAGGTATATAGATGGTGGAGGGGAGGTGTATATATACATACAGAGGTGATGGTATGGGGAGGGGAGGTATATATATACAGAGGTGATGGTATATAGATGTGGGAGGGGAGGACCTGTCTAGGTGTGGCATATATACAGAGGATTTTGGTCGGAAAAAGATATGATGGCTTTTCCGACGGGATTCCGCTCAAGCTTGCCTTGCATACACAATACACACGGTCACACAAAAGTTCGCTGAACTTTCGACCGTCAAGAACGCGGTGATGTACAACACTACGATGAGCCGAGAAAATGAAGTTCAATGCTTCCAGGCTTGTGTCGAATTGTTTCCGAGCATGCGTAGGAATTTTGCACGTCGGAATTGCTACAGACGATCGCATTTTCGGATAGGGACTTTTTCCGACCGAAAAATTTAGAACACGCTTTCAATCTTTTGCTGGCTGGAATTCGGCCAGCAAAAGTCAGATGGAACATACACCCGGTCGCATTTTCCGACCAAAAGCTCTCATCGGTCTTTTGCTGGCCGAATTTCTGATCGTGTGTACGCGGCATTAGAAGATTAGTTGGAGACGTGATAGGCTTTCCTGAAGAGATGAGTTTTCAGGGATCGCCTGAAGGTAGCAAGAGTAGGGGATAGCCGCATAGATGGAGGTAGCGAGTTCCAGAGGATGGGAGAGGCTCTGGAGAAATCCTGGAGACGAGCAAATACTAACCACAACATACAAAGCCATTCACAACTCTGCCCCGAGCTACATCACCCATCTTGTCTCCAAATATCACCCAAATCGTCCTCTCCGCTCTTCTCAAGACCTCCTACTCTCAAGCTCTCTCGTCTCCTCCTCCCATGCTCGTCTCCAGGATTTCTCCAGAGCCTCTCCCATCCTCTGGAACTCACTACCTCCACCTGTCCGGCTATCCCCTACTCTTGCTACCTTCAGGCGATCCCTGAAAACTCATCTCTTCAGGAAAGCCTATCATGTCTCCAACTAATCTTTTACTACTTCCATCAGCTCATTCCCCACAGTTACCACCTTTTGTACCACCTGCCCCACCCTATTAGATTGTAAGCTCTTCTGAGCAGGGCCCTCTTAATCCTCTTGTATTTTATTGTGTTATAACTGTATTGTCTCCTTTTTATATTGTAAAGCGCTGCGTAAACTGTTGGCACTATATAAATCCTGTATAATAATAATAATAATATGCCATAAAGCATGCTTGTTATACTCACTGTGGAACTTAAGGGGTTAATCATCTGCAATGTGTAAAAAGGCTGTTTGACCCTGTCTTCTCTGATCCCCCCCTTCATCCACTGTCACCCAAACCTTCTCCTGATAGTGCAGAGTCCTAGGAGGCACTCTGCACAGTTTGGTATGTATTGCTAGAGAGTTGTTTTTTTTTTTTTCTTGGGAGAGTGCATGTGATCAGCACAGGGCCAATTAGCACTGTCCAGACAGAGGGTCAGGGGTCCTGCAGCCTCATAGGACAGTCCTCCTACAAGCTTTAATCAGACATTGATAGAAGTCACAAGACTGCTATATACTGCTGTTGAGAAAAAGTATTTAGCAGTTTATATTTACTAAAATAATTGCATTTCCATGCTCTGTGTACTGTGGGAGACCAGATATAGTGAATGCAGGGTCCTGGGTTTAGTAACACTTTCAATCAGCCTAAGGTTTAAGGAAACCTGTTTATGTGTCCCTTGATAGCTAAGAACATGATGTTAGATATTAAAGTACTCAAAGGGCTCATTCACACCAACAAATGCATTATACTGTGGTCACTGGTGTGTACTGAGAAGAGAAAACAGGTGGTTGAGCCACAGTTTTACCACTCCCCGACCACCCAGCCACAGGTTACCATGGCCAGTGGCACATTCAACAGGCAATACAGCCTGTGTTAATGAGTCAGAAGAGACTGTAACATGTTATATACAGATTCCATTCTACCACATGATAGTTGTGTAGCACCCTCACTGTTGCTAGAGAAGGTAAATTTGGTTTGGCTCCCCTGTAGGCAGAGGAGCATGAGTTAATTTGTTTAGGAGGCTGTGCGGTGCTTCAAAGGTTGTGGCTCTGTTACCTCCCCCTGTTTTCTGGAACTCTCTGGGTAGTTCTAGAACTTAGTGGGTGGAGGGACAGAGGCTGCAGCCTGAATATTTATGACATTTCCACCAATCCCTGGGGAGCCGGGGGCCCAGAAGGTGGGGGAACAACCCATAAATACTCAGGAGCCTGGCAGTCTGGGAGCAGAGCGTGGGGTCCAGTTGTCTGGAGGAGATCACTGTGCTGGGGGCTCTGCCCCTGGGGAAGAAGAAAGAGCAAGAGAGGGAAGTGGGAAGCTTCCTGTCTTCTTTTCTCAGCCCAGACTTAGCTGCAGACATCAAGCCATGCCAGGAACAGCCTGCCCAGCAGAGAGGCCGGTGCCCTATCCTCTTCTGAAAAGTGTCTAATTCCTGTTTGTGCTGCCCCAGCTCCTGTGTGGGGGAAAAGGCCCGAAATCCAGCGGCTCTTAAGGGGGTAGCACTTTTGTTGTATTGTATTTACTACAAAGAAGTGTAGAACCCTTGACATTGCATGGCTACCTCTGGTGCACATGCATCCTGGGATATATAGTCCCTCTCTTTTACTAAGGTCTTGTTTCCAAAACTGAATTTCTTGTTTCTTAAGGGAGCCTGTCAGAAATTAAATATTGGAGCTGTCATTGATGACTTGCTTGTAAAGGTGCAAGTTACAGGGTTGTCATACTTCACCCATGTTTACTACTCAGTCACTCATTTACTTTGAACAAGCATGTAGCCAGTAAAATCTCAGTTGCAATACACATATTGGGTGCTTAGCTAAAAAATAAATAAATAAATAAATAAATAAAGAAAGAAAAGGACAAATATGAATAACCAGCAAATCAACAGTGCAGCTATATTATATTATATTATATTATATTATATTATATTATATTATATTATATTATATTATATTATATTATATTATATCAGACTGCTTATTCGCTCAGTTATATGAACACACAGAGATCATAAAGAACTCTGGCGCCATCTGCTGGAGAGTTGCAATATTGCACCAATTTATTCGCGGATGCTTGCAGACAGTTCAGTATAATAAAAGAGTGCCTGCTTTGCTATTTTGAAGACAAATTATGTTGCAGGAAGTGTTCAGCTGAAAGCTGGAAATAAAATCTATTTCTAACCACAACTGGCTTCTGTGGCCCAGAGGTGTGACTCTACGCTATCACGTACTCATGCACCACCAAATGCTGAAAGCACCATTTCAATCACATGTGGTCATGATGGTTGATTTTTTCAATGTAAAAAAGTGATATTTCCTCCTGGAAATTTTCTAGGAAAAAACTTTGGGGCGTTTTTAACTATCAGCTCAGGATTTTACTCTTCATTTTAAAGAGACCCTGCTAAAAAACACAAAAAAAATTGTACGTAAAAATCATTAAAAATCGATTGTCTACCTACTTACAAAGACGTTATCTGGCCCACAAGTAGGGTCACTGGCGTATGACCCAGTGTTTACAGGTTTAGAATTGTTGAGGATTAAGGTCAACAGAGGCTGCCTATGGTTTTGGCTTCAACCCTCATAGTCTCCAGCACAGGTTCCCCCCACTTCACTGTTACCATCCTTGTCCTTGGTTGCTACAAATTCTTCATATATCTACAGTGGAGATGGAAAGTATTCAGGCCCCTTAAATTTTTTACTCTTTGTTATA
The DNA here is from genome assembly GCA_037952835.1 of Lithobates septentrionalis. Taxonomy (NCBI): domain Eukaryota; kingdom Metazoa; phylum Chordata; class Amphibia; order Anura; family Ranidae; genus Lithobates; species Lithobates septentrionalis. The sequence goes on along the minus strand of JBBDGP010003029.1, from coordinate 1,546,216 downwards.
TTGCAGCCATTTGCTAAAATTATTTAAGTTCATTTTTTTCCTCATTAATGTACACACAGCACCCCATATTGACAGAAAAACACAGAATTGTTGACATTTTTGCAGATTTATTAAAAAAAAAGAAAAACTGAAATATCACATGGTCCGAAGTATTCAGACCCTTTGCTCAGTATTTAGTAGAAGCACCCTTTTGATCTAATACAGCCATGAGTCTTTTTGAGAAAGATGTAACACCTGGATTTGGGGATCCTCTGCCATTCCTCCTTGCAGATCCTCTCCAGTTCTGTCAGGTTGGATGGTAAACGTTGGTGGACGGCCATTTTTAGGTCTCTTCAGAGATGCTCAATTGGGTTTAAGTCAGGGCTCTGGCTGGGCCATTCAAGAACAGTCACGGAGTTGTTGTGAAGCCACTGCTTCGTTATTTTAGCTGTGTGCTTAGGGTCATTGTCTTGTTGGAAGGTAAACCTTTGGCCCAGTCTGAGGTCCTGAGCACTCTGGAAAGATTTTCATCCAGGATATCCCTGTACTTGGCCGCATTCATCTTTCCCTCAATTGCAACCAGTCGTCCTGACCCTGCAGCTGAAAAACACCCCCACAGCATGATGCTGCCACCACCATGCTTCACTGTTGGGACTGTATTGGACAGGTGATGAGCAGTGCCTGGTTTTCTCCACACGTACCGCTTAGAATTAAGGCCAAAAAGTTCTATCTTGGTCTCATCAGACCAAAGAATCTTATTTCTCACCATCTTGGAGTCCTTCAAGTGTTTTTTTTAGCAAACTCCATGCAGGCTTTCATGTAGCTTGCACTGAGGAGAGGCTTCCATCGGGCCACTCTGCCATAAAGCCTGACTGGTGGAGGGCTGCAGTGATGGTTGACTTTCTACGACTTTCTCCAATCTCCCGACTGCATCTCTGGAGCTCAGCCACAGTGATCTTTGGGTTGTTCTTTACCTCTCTCACCAAGGCTCTTCTCCCCCAATAGCTCAGTTTGGCTGGACGGCCAGCTCTAGGAAGGGTTACTGGTCGTCCCAAACGTCTTCCATTTAAGGATTATGGAAGCCACTGTGCTCTTAGGAACCCCAAGTGCAGCAGAAATTTTATTGTAACCTTGGCCAGATCTGTGCCTTGCCACAATTCTGTCTCTGAGCTCTTCAGGCAGTTCCTTTTGACCTCATGATTCTCATTTGCTCTGACATGCACTGTGAGCTGTAAGGTCTTATATAGACAGGTGTGTGGCTTTCCTAATCAAGTCCAATCAGTATAATCAAACACAGCTGGACTCAAATGAAGGTGTAGAACCATCTCAAGGATGATCAGAAGAAATGGACAGCACCTGAGTTAAATATATGAGTGTCACAGCAAAGGGTCTGAATACTTAGGACCATGTGATATTTCAGTTTTTCTTTTTTTAATAAATCTGCAAAAATGCGAACAATTCTGTGTTTTTCTGTCAATATGGGGTGCTGTGTGTACATTAATGAGGAAAAAAATGAACTCAAATGATTTTAGCAAATGGCTGCAATATAACAAAGAGTGAAAAATTGAAGGGGGTCTGAATACTTTCCGTCCCCTCTGTATGTATATATATATATATATATATATATATATATATATATATATATATATATATATATATATATATATATACACACATATATCTGTATAGATATTTCTATAGATCAATAGATATAAATCTATAGATATATACACAATTTAACTACAATTTAAAAATGTAATATTTATTATTATCTTGACTCTGCTATTTACTAGAATTGGAAATTGTATGCGAAAGGTATATACCCTTTGAATTTTTTTTTGTTTATAGACTTGTATATACATTTTTATATTTATGACCTTTTTTTTTTAGATTAGGATAAGCAGACGTCCCTGGTTTCCAGGGACGGTCCCCAGGCCAAGGACACTGTCCCCTGACCAAGTCTGTCTCTAGTTTTGTCCCCGGATAGCAGGGGCGGACTGGGCTAGCGGGTAGGGTAGCATTGGCCCCCCGGGCCGCTCTGATGCCTGGTAAAAAGGCCGCAGGGGCAAGACACTGTATATGGCCGCCAACCGCCGCTACACAGTGCTACACTTGCAGAGCTGCAACGAAGCGGTACACTGTCACTTCCCTGTCAGAGCTCACCGTCCAGCCCAACAGGAGCTTCCTAGGCCCCGCCTTGCGTGCTGCAGCATAAAGGGGTTAATAAACACTGACACCACTGCCACTAATGCAGCACAAAGGGGTTAATTAACTGCCACTGGTCACTAATGCACCAGTGACCAATGGCAATACATTAACCCCCTGCATGCTGCATATTACAAATAGCATTATAGATGAATGAACCCTCCCCCCCCCCCCCCCAGTGTTCATCAGTGCCTCCTACCAGTGCAGCCTCATCAGTGCACTGTATCAGTATTCATCCGTGCTGCCTATCAGTGCCCATCAATGCCAACTTATCAGTGCAGCCTCATTAGTGCCCACCATTGCCGCCTAACAGTGCCCATCAGTGCTGCCTACCAGTGCCCATCAGTGCCGCCTATCGGTACCCCTCATTGAAGCATATCAATGCCGCCTATCAGTGCTCATCATAGCCGCATATCAGTGTCCATCATTGCTGCATATCAGTGCCGCCTATCAGTGCCCACCATTGCCGCCTATCAGTGCCCATCATTGCGGCATTTCAGTGCTGCCTATCAGTGCCCATTATTGACGCATATCAGTGCAGCCTCATCAGCGTACATCAGTGAACGAGAAAAATTACTTATTTACAACATTTTGTAACAGGAACTAAGAAAATTTTTTGGTCTTTTCTCGTTTGTTTGGCAAAAAATAAAAAACCCAGTGGCAATTAAATACCACCAAAAGAAAGCTCTATTTGTGTGAAAAAAATGCCATAGGGGTACGTCTTGTTACCATGCAATCTTTTACTGTTCTGAATTATTAATTTATATTGTTATTGTTAAACCAAAATTCGTCGGTAAAAATAAAATACAAAATATGCACTGAAAAGTTTTTCTCTATCTTATCTTCTTAACATTTGGTAGTCATATCCCAAAAAGTTCTAAGAAGTATCTTTTTTTTTAATCTCATGGACAAAATGTGAGAAATAACGTATATATCATACAATCATTCCATAAACACATACCACATACACTGCATATATCATGTGGGGAAAATATGCTTATAAAATAGTTTACCATTTGCCAATAAAAAAAATAAAAAAATATATATATATATCTATATATATATATATATATATATATGCCCATATTTAATTTTAAAATTCTGGTCACCTTATTTTAGATTCATGACTCGTGTGTTTGTAATTGTATTGTAGACCTGATGAAGGGATAGTGTGTTAGGTCCTCAAAACATGTTGGCTTCATTCTGCTATAAATCAATTTTATCCTTAAATAAAAAAAAAATAAAAAAAATTACTCTTGAATGCGCCCCCATTGGGTTATACATCGATCAGCCACAACATTATGACCGCCTACCTTAACCCATTGAGGAATTGACTGCACTAGACTTCTGAAGGTATGCTGTGGAACAGAGATCAAGCCAACATCTCAAACTCGCTGTGTTCCTCAAACCATTCTTGAATTCATCACACCAGGCCACCTTCTTCCATTGCTCCATGGTCCAGTTCTGATTCCCACGTGCCCATTGTAGGCACTTTTGGGTGTGGACACAGGTCAGCATGGGCTTCAAGAGCTGTCTAAAGCAGTGGTTCTCAACCTCAGTCTTCAAGTACCCCCAACAGGACATGTTTGCAGGTTTTCCTTTATCTTGCACGGGTGCTTTAAATGAGAGTCAATGGCTTGGTATTTTGGACAGCTATTTTATCTAAGAGAAATGTCCAAAACATGGCCTGTTGGGGGTACTTGGGGACTGAGGTTGAGAACCATTGGTCTACAGTATAGGGGATTTGCTGGGATCTGCAATCCACCCTGAAGAACACCAGCTGCTGGATACTGTCAAAACGGATTCAACCCGTTACGGACTCTTTCCTGTGCAGGTACGCTGGGGCAGCCGTAAGTTTGGGATTAGTTTAGGAATAAATGTTGCATTTGTTTTACTGTCATTCAAAGTTATTTCAGTAAAGCTTTTGAAACGCTGTCTTTGCCTGGTCTGAAGATATTAAAGGGGTGCAATGCTAGTAACCAGCACACATGGTCTACAGCTCAGGCCAGATAAGCACATTGGGGTATGAAGGCACAAGTGGTTAGCAAGGGTAACAGAGGTTTAACCAGTGGCCTGTCGTAAGTGTGTGTCTGTGGCAGATGGGATAGCCTCCTGCAGATGGAGCTGTTGTCGGCACTTTCTCTTTGAGCGGTCTGTCTCCCTTAGCAACTGGAGCAGATCAGCACTGCAGAGGTCCTCAGCCTGTGCAAAGGTACAACAGAGCAAGAGTTAAGTGAAGTACACACATGGAATCAGCGCTAGTTGCACCGCAAGACCCCATTCTGTTACTGGGTGTAGGAGGTAGCTGAGATACACTGGAAAGGTGAAGAGGGCATTGGCTCAGCATGTCCCTCTTAAATGCAAAAGTGACTGTAGTGGTGCATGTTAACATGAAGAGGGTTAACTAGTGTCCATTCAGCTGTTCAAGCAAAGGTACCCCATGTGCAAAGTAGTGACCTGTTCTAAGTACCTAGCGTAGCCCAGAAGAACCCACCCCAGGATAGGCATCTCATGTGTCTCACACTTGGCACTAGGGATGAGCCGAACACCCCCCGGTTCGGTTCGCACCAGAACCCGCGAACGGACCGAAAGTTCGCACGAACGTTAGAACCCCATTGACGTCTATGGGACTCGAACGTTCGAAATCAAAAGTGCTCATTTTAAAGGCTAATTTGCATGGTATTGTCCGAAAAAGGGTTTGGGGACCCGGGTCCTACCCCAGGGGACATGTATCAATGCAAAAAAAACTTTTAAAAACGGCCGTTTTTTCGGGAGCAGTGATTTTAATGATGCTTAAAGTAAAAAAAAAAAAAAGTGAAATATTCCTTTAAATATCGTACCTGGGGGGTGTCTATAGTATGCCTGTAAAGTGACGCGTGTTTCCCATGTTTAGAACAGTCCCTGCATCAAATGTCATTTTTAAAGGAAAAAAATCTCATTTAAAACTGCTTGCGGGTTTAATGTCATGTCGGGTCATGGCAATATGGATGAAAATCAGTGAGACAAACGGCATGGGTACCCCCCCAGTCCATTACCAGGCCCTTTGGGTCCTGTATGGATATTAAGGGGAACCTCGCACCCAAATTAAAATAAGAAAGGCCCTATATACTCTGAACAGCAGTATACAGGCGGTGCAAACAAGACAGGGACTGTAGGTTTGTTGTTAAGTAGAATCTCTTTGTAATTTTGAACGGGTACATTTTTAACGTGTTTAGCTCCAGCCAAAAAATCTTTTTTAAGCTTTTTGGAAAACATAGGGAAGGGTTATCACCCCTGTGACATTTGTTTTGCTGTCTTTCCTCCTCTTCAGAAGATTTCACCTCACTTTTTTGTCCCAATGAAAAATGTTTTTTGAAAATTTGGGTTTTTTTGTGGAACAAGGATTGGAAAGCATCAGTGGAAAGGAGAAATTGTTTTCCCATATTAACTCTTACAGGAGAGAATTTCCCTTCCTAGGGGTAGATTTCATCTCACTTCCTGTTGTCTCCTTCCGTTTGCAAGTAGGAGTCGTTTGTAAGTTAGATGTTTGAAAGTAGGGTCCTGCCCTATATACTCAGCAGAAATTTGGGCCTTAGGTGTTGCTGTGGCCACAACACTGTAAGCCCTCACAGGGCCCTGCTGTGAAATATTAGATCAAGAATTGTAATTACATGCCCCTGTTGAACAGGAGCTGAAAAATTAGGCCTTAGGCACTGGTGCTGGTGCCACAACACTGCAACCCCTCACAGACACTCTAGTTGGAACGCAGGAACGAGCCCTGCTGCAAAGTATTGCATCAAAAATTGTAATTACACGCCCCTGTTAGACAGGGGCAGAAAAATTGGGCCTTAGGCACTGGTGCTGGTGCCACAACACAGCAACCCCTCACAGACACTCTAGTTGGAACGCAGGAACGAGCCCTGCTGCAAAGTATTGCATCAAAAATTGTAATTACACGCCCCTGTTAGACAGGGGCAGAAAAATTGGGCCTTAGGCACTGGTGCTGGTGCCACAACACTGCAACCCCTCACAGACACTCTAGTTGGAATGCAGGAACGAGCCCTGCTGCAAAGTATTACATCAAAAATTGTAATTACACGCCCCTGTTAAACAGGGGCTGAAAAATTGTGCCTTAGGCACTGGTGGTGGCGCCCAGAACCAAAAATGTTCTTACAAGCTATCAGCGTGATGATTGAGGAGGAAGAGGATAATTACTCAGGGATAGTCACTCAGCATCAGCATAGGCAGTCTTTGAAGGGATCTGAGATTTCAAAAAAAATTATTCGGTTACATCAGCATCAGGTGCTTGGTAGCTGGTGGTGATCCAAGACTGATTCATTTTTATGAAGGTCAGCCGATCGACCGAGTCGGTGGACAGACGCACCCTGTGATCGGTTACCACACCTCCAGCAGCACTGAATGTGCGTTCCGAAAGAACGCTGGATGCAGGACAGGCCAGTAGCTCAATTGCATACTGTGCAAGCTCTGGCCAGTGATCCATCCTCAAGACCCAGTAACCCAGAGGATTTTCGGTGGGAAAGGTGTCCAAGTCTGATCTTGCCCCTAGGTATTCCTGCACCATGTAAAACAGACGCTGGCGATGGTTGCTGGAACCGATCATACCTTGGGGCTGCGGACCAAAAAATTGTCTGAACGCATCGGTCAGACGGCCACCTTCTCCACCGCTCCTTCTTTGACTGACCGAAGCCTCAGCAACACGTTGTCCAGAAACAGGAGTTTGTAACCTCCCAGTCTCTGGGAACGCGTTGCACAGACCTTTCTGCAAGGCCTCCCGAAGATGTTTCATCCTCTGCTCCCTCTGCGATGGCAAGATAAGGTCCGCAACCTTACCCTTGTAACGTGGATCAAGGAGGGTTGCCAGCCAGTATTGGTCCTTCTCCTTGATACCACGAATACGAGGATCCTTACGCAGGCTTTGCAGGATCAGGGAGGCCATGCAGCGTAGGTTTGCTGAGGCATTCGGTCCGGAGTCCTCTGGGTCACTAAGGACAACAACGTCCGCAGCCACCTCCTCCCAGCCACGTACAAGTCCATGTGTTCCTTGGGACTGATCCCTTAAAGACTGCTGATGCTGAGTGCCAGGCTCCACCTCCATACTGACACAATCTTCCTCCTCCTCCTCCTCCTCCTCGTCCTCTTCCTGTGTGATCGGCGGGCACGCAGGAACACTGTCTGCATAAAGGGGGCCTTGAGAGCTAAGGAAGTCCTCCTCTTCCTGCCTCTGTTCTGCCTCAAGTGCCCTGTCCATTATTCCACGCAGCGTGTGCTCCAACAGGTGGACAAGGGGGACAGTGTCACTGATGCATGCACTGTCAGTGCTCACCATCCTCGTGGCCTCCTCGAATGGTGACAGGACAGTGCATGCATCCCTGATCATGGCCCACTGGCGTGGGGAAAAAAAACCAAGGTCCCCTGACCCTGTCCTGGTGCCATAGTCGCACAGGTACTCATTGATGGCCCTCTGCTGCGTGTGCAGCCGCTGCAGCATGGCCAACGTTGAGTTCCACCTGGTGGGCATGTCACAGATTAGGCGGTTCTTGGGCAGGTTAAACTCCTTTTGGAGGTCCGTCAGCCGAGCACTGGCATTATATGACCGGCGGAAATGCACACAGACTTTCCTGGCCTGCCTCAGGACATCCTGTAAGCCCGGGTACCTGCCCAAGAACCGCTGCACCACCAAGTTAAGGACGTGAGCCAAACAGGGCACATGGGTCATTTGTCCCTGTCGGAGGGCAGAGAGGAGGTTGGTGCCATTGTCGCAAACCACCATTCCTGCCTTAAGTTGGCGTGGCGTCAACCACCTCTGAACCTGCCCCTGCAGAGCTGACAGAACCTCTGCCCCAGTGTGGCTCCTGTCCCCCAAGCACACCAGCTCAAGCACCGCATGGCATCTTTTGGCCTGCGTACTTGCGTAGCCCCTTGAACGCCTACGGAGCACCGCTGGTTCCGAGGAAGAGGCCATGGAGGAAGAAGAAGAGGAGGGGGTGGAGGAGAGAGGTGTGTCACAATCAGCATTTTGGAGGCGTTGTGGCGGAACAACCTCCAACACTACTGCACCTTGTCCTGCATCCTTCCCAGCTGCCAGCAGAGTCACCCAATGCGCCGTGAAACTTAGGTAACGTCCCTGTCCATGCCTGCTGGACCATGAGTCAGCGGTAATATGCACCTTACCGCTGACCGCCCTGTCCAGCGAGGCATGGACATTGCCTTCCACATGCCGGTAGAGAGCCGGAATCGCCTTCCGTGAGAAAAAGTGGCGTTTGGGTACCTGCCACTGAGGAACCGCACATTCCACAAACTCACGGAAGGGGGCAGAGTCTACCAACTGAAAAGGCAGCAGTTGAAGTGCTAGCAATTTTGCCAAGCTAGCATTCAACCGCTGGGCATGTGGATGGCTGGGAGCAAACTTCTTTCGGCGGTGCAGCAGCTGGGGCAGGGAAATTTGCCTGGTACAATCTGACGTCGGTGTACCAAAAGCAGATTGCCCACAAGTACTTGGCTGTGACACACCTAATTCTACACCTTCATTCCTCTCACTGCAGGTCTCAGAGAGGACTGAAGGTCTAGTGGGGTTGGAAATCTCAGCTGATGAGGAGCAAGGAGAGATCCTCTTTGTTCTTTGGTGTGGGTCTTTTAGATATGCTTGCCAACGAACTGCATGGCAGGTCAACATATGTCTGGTCAAGCATGTGGTACCCAAGCGGGAGATGTTTTGGCCACACGAGATACGCTTGAGACATATGTTGCAAATAGCAGCGGTGCGATCTGATGCACTCGTCTCAAAAAAGGCCCACACCAAAGAACTTTTTGAATAACGCGCAGAGACTGCAGCGCCCTACACATGTGGAGCTTTGGGGTGTGATGCAGTCAATGTGCTGCCCTTAGGCTGGCCCCTGGAGGGCATCCTGCCTCGTTGGTGATGTGCCGCCTCCTCCTCCTCCTCCTCCTCCTCTCTCCTATCAGGCACCCACGTTGAGTCAGTGACCTCATCATCCCCTCCCTCCTCATCACTGGAGCAAACCTGGCAGTATGCTGCAGCAGGGGGAGCATGACTGCCAGATTGCTGTCCTTCTTGGGCACCCCCTCTGTCCGTGCTCATGTTACTGCCTTCATCGAGCTCAGTATCATCATCAGAGCCTTCCAAACGCTGGGCATCCTCCTGGAGCATGTACCCAACACTGTGGTCAAACAGTTCGAGGGAATCCTCAGGAGGACATGGTGGAGCTAGGGAAGGAGTCACTGATGACATTGAGCTGAGGGAAGAGGCCGCTGCTTTGCCAGACAAAGCACCCTGGGCATGGGTGAGAGAGGATGAGGAGGATGAGGACGGCTTGGTCATCCACTCGACCAAGTCTTCCGCATGTTGCGGCTCAACACGGCCAGCTGCCGAAAAAAAGGCCAAGCGTGTCCCATGGCCACGTGCTGATGAGGATGCACCGTCTCCACGACCAGCACTAGACACAGAGCCTGCTTGCCCTCTCTTATTGGCTTGTGACTGTCTGCCTCTCCTTCTTGGCCTTCCAGACATACTAATGGCCTGTAGCTGTACTAAGCTGGGATAGAACACCTGTAATTTTCTTCAGGTAGCTTTATATACTGTAACCAGACAAGCCTGCCTGTCAGTAGGAAGATAACAGGAACGGATCTAGCTGAACACTGTGAGCAGGACGCACTGCACTAAATGTAAATAGCAGGAACGGATCTAGCTGAACACTGTGAGCAGGACGCACTGACTGCACTAAATGTAAATAGCAGGAACAGATCTAGCTGAACACTGTGAGCAGGACGCACTGACTGCACTAAATGTAAATAGCAGGAACGGATCTAGCTGAACACTGTGAGCAGGACGCACTGCACTAAATGTAAATAGCAGGAACAGATCTAGCTGAACACTGTGAGCAGGACGCACTGACTGCACTAAATGTAAATAGCAGGAACGGATCTAGCTGAACACTGTGAGCAGGACGCACTGCACTAAATGTAAATAGCAGGAACGGATCTAGCTGAACACTGTGAGCAGGACGCACTGACTGCACTAAATGCAAATAGCAGGAACAAATCTAGCTGAACACTGTGAGCAGGACGCACTGCACTAAATGTAAATAGCAGAAACGGATCTAGCTGAACACTGTGAGCAGGACGCACTGCACTAAATGTAAATAGCAGGAACGGATCTAGCTGAACACTGTGAGCAGGACGCACTGCACTAAATGTAAATAGCAGGAACGGATCTAGCTGAACACTGTGAGCAGGACGCACTGACTGCACTAAATGTAAATAGCAGGAACGGATCTAGCTGAACACTGTGAGCAGGACGCACTGACTGCACTAAATGTAAATAGCAGGAACGGATCTAGCTGAACACTGTGAGCAGGACGCACTGCACTAAATGTAAATAGCAGGAACGGATCTAGCTGAACACTGTGAGCAGGACGCACTGCACTAAATGTAAATAGCAGGAACGGATCTAGCTGAACACTGTGAGCAGGACGCACTGACTGCACTAAATGTACACTACCGTTCAAAAGTTTGGGGTCACATTGAAATGTCCTTATTTTTGAAGGAAAAGCACTGTACTTTTAAATGAAGCTAACTTTAAACTAGTCCTAACTTTAAACAAATATACTCTATACATTGCTAATGTGGTAAATGACTATTCTAACTGCAAATGTCTAGTTTTTGGTGCAATATCTACATAGGTGTATAGAGGCCCATTTCCAGCAACTATCACTCCAGTGTTCTAATGGTACAATGTGTTTGCTCATTGGCTCAGAAGGCTAATTGATGATTAGCAAACCCTTGTGCAATCATGTTCACACATCTAAAAACAGTCTAGCTCCTTCCAGAAGCTACGAAACTGACCTTCCTGTGAGCAGATTGAGTTTCTGGAGCATCACATTTGTGGGGTCAATTAAACGCTCAAAATGGCCAGAAAAAGAGAACTTTCATCTGAAACTCGACAGTCTATTCTTGTTCTTAGAAATGAAGGCTATTCCATGCGAGAAATTGCAAAGAAATTGAAGATTTCCTACAACGGTGTGTACTACTCCCTTCAGAGGACAGCACAAACAGGCTCTAACCAGAGTAGAAAAAGAAGTGGGAGGCCGCGTTGCACAACTAAGCAAGAAGATAAGCACATTAGAGTCTCTAGTTTGAGAAACAGACGCCTCACAGGTCCCCAACTGGCATCTTCATTAAATAGTACCCGCAAAACACCAGTGTCAACATCTACAGTGAAGAGGCGGCTGCGGGATTTTGGGCTTCAGGGCAGAGTGGCAAAGAAAAAGCCATATCTGAGACTGGCCAATAAAAGAAAAAGATTAAGATGGGCAAAAGAACACAGACATTGGACAGAGGAAGACTGGAAAAAAGTGTTGTGGACGGATGAATCCAAGTTTGAGGTGTTTGGATCACAAAGAAGAACGTTTGTGAGACGCAGAACAAATGAAAAGATGCTGGAAGAATGCCTGACGCCATCTGTTAAGCATGGTGGAGGTAATGTGATGGTCTGGGGTTGCTTTGGTGCTGGTAAGGTGGGAGCTTTGTACAGGGTAAAAGGGATTGTGAATAAGGAAGGCTATCACTCCATTTTGTAACGCCATGCCATACCCAGTGGACAGCGCTTGATTGGAGCCAATTTCATCCTACAACAGGACAATGACCCTAAACACACCTCCAAATTGTGCAAGAACTATTTACAGCAGAAGCAGGCAGCTGGTATTCTATCGGTAATGGAGTGGCCAGCACAGTCACCAGATCTGAACCCCATTGAGCTGTTGTGGGAGCAGCTTGACCGTATGGTACGCCAGAAGTGCCCATCCAACCAATCCAACTTGTGGGAGCTGCTTCTAGAAGCGTGGGGTGCAATTTCTCCAGCTTACCTCAATAAATTAACAGCTAGAATGCCAAAGGTGTGCAATGCTGTAATTGCTGCAAAAGGACGATTCTTTGATGAAAGCAAAGTTTGATGTAAAAACAATGTTATTTCAAATACAAATCATTATTTCTAACCTTGTCAATGTCTTGACTCTATTTTCTATTCATTTCACAACGTATGGTGGTGAATAAGTGTGACTTTTCATGGAAAACACAAAATTGTTTGGGTGACCCCAAACTTTTGAACGGTAGTGTAAATAGCAGGAACGGATCTAGCTGAACACTGTGAGCAGGACGCACTGACTGCACTAAATGTAAATAGCAGGAACGGATCTAGCTGAACACTGTGAGCAGGACGCACTGACTGCACTAAATGTAAATTGCAGGAACGGATCTAGCTGAACACTGTGAGCAGGACGCACTGCACTGAATGTAAATAGCAGGAACAGATCTAGCTGAACACTGTGAGCAGGACGCACTGCACTAAATGTAAATAGCAGGAACGGATCTAGCTGAACACTGTGAGCAGGACGCACTGCACTAAATGTAAATAGCAGGAACAGATCTAGCTGAACACTGTGAGCAGGACGCACTGCACTAAATGTAAATAGCAGGAACGGATCTAGCTGAACACTGTGAGCAGGACGCACTGACTGCACTAAATGTAAATAGCAGGAACGGATCTAGCTGAACACTGTGAGCAGGACGCACTGCACTAAATGTAAATAGCAGGAACGGATCTAGCTGAACACTGTGAGCAGGACGCACTGACTGCACTAAATGTAAATAGCAGGAACGGATCTAGCTGAACACTGTGAGCAGGACGCACTGCACTAAATGTAAATAGCAGGAACAGATCTAGCCTAATCTATCTAACTCAAATCAAATGACACTGTCTGTCTCTCTCTCTATCAGCACACCGGAACACACTACACAGGGCCGCCGTGCAGGCGGCCTTATATAGTGTGGGGCGTGTACTAAATCCCCTGAGCCATAATTGGCCAAAGCCACCCTGGCTTTGGCCAATTACAGCTCTCTCTACTGACGGCGCTGTGATTGGCCAAGCATGCGGGTCATAGTGCATGCTTGGCCAATCATCAGCCAGCAATGCACTGCGATGCCGCAGTGAATTATGGGCCGTGACGCGCCACACGAATTTGGCGCGAACGGCCCATAACGTTCGCAATTCGACGGACGGTCGAACAGCCGATGTTCGAGTCGAACATGGGTTCGACTCGAACACGAAGCTCATCCCTACTTGGCACCCAACGAGGAGGAGAACTTGGAGGAGGTACCACCCGACTATTACCTACACACTGTGTGTTCTGACTCCTTTCTATCAAAACCAGCATTAACTTTTTAGTAATATGAGCTCCAGTGGCTCTTCTATTAGATCAGACTACACAGGCCAACCTTTGCTCCCCACATGAATCAGTGAGCCTTGGCTGCCCAAGCTCCTTTCACCAGTTCACCAGATTTCCTTTCTTGAACCACTTTTGGTAGGTCCTGACCACTGCAGGCCGGAAACATTCCACAAGAGCTGCAGTTTTGGACTTGCTCTGACCCAGTTGTCTAGCCATTACAATTTGGCCCTTGCCAAAGTCGCTCAAATCTTTATGTTTTCCTTTTTTTCTGCTTCAACCACTTGCCTACTGGACACTTATATCCCCATCCTGACCAGGCCAATTTTCAGCTTTCATCGCTGTTGAGCTTTGAATGACAGTTGTGCGGTCATGCAACACTGTACCCAAACTACATTTTTATTATTGTTTTTCACACAAATAGAGCTTTCTTTTGGTGGTACATAATCACCACTGAGTTTTTAATTTTTTTCCAACTAAATTAAAAATGACAAACTTTTGAAAAAAACAAAATCAAACTTTATCATAGTTTGTTATACAATTTTGCAAACAGGTAATTTTTCTTTCACTGATGTGCGCTGATGAGGCTGCACTGAAGGGCACTGATGGGCACATTGATGGGCACTGATGAGGCGACACTGATTGGCAGCACTGAGGGGCACTGATAGGCGGCACTGATGGGCATTGATAGGCGGCACTGATGGGCATTGATAGGCGGAACTCAGGGCAGTCTTTAAGACAAGGCAAAAGGGACAGCTGCCCTGGGCCCCATCATTGTTGTGGGGCCCAAAGCAGCTGCCTCATGCTTGCCAACTATCCCAGTTTAAATTCCCTTGTCCCTGATAAGGCGACACTGATTGGCAGCACTGATGGGCACTGATAGGCGGCACTGATGGGCATTGATAGGTGGAACTCAGGGCAGTCTTTAAGACAAGGCAAAAGGGACAGCTGCCCTGGGCCCCATCATTGTTGTGGGGCCCAAAGCAGCTGCCTCATGCTTGCCAACTATCCCAGTTTAAATTCGCTTGTCCCAGGAAGTTTTAGTCCCGTGCTGTGTCCCGATATCTCAGTGTGAAGATCTGCTACTAATGCTGCCCAGCTCTGCCCTTTTGCCATGTACAGATGACTCACCTGCAGACCCCGTGTTTACATGTAAATAGCGGCTGCATTAATATGTAAATAGCCATGGACCAGCTGCATTTATATGTAAATAGAGGCGGCATTCATATGTATATCATGCCCCCCTGAAGTCATATCCACCATCACCTCTGCTGAATGCTGCCCACTGGGGAGGTAAAGGGGCATGCTTGAAAGTCCTGCCTAGGTGTCACTGATAGGCAGCACAGGTAGATGTCACTGATGAGGAGGCACTGATGAGCACTGAATGGCAGCACTGGTAGGCACAGATTTGCAGCACTGGTGGGACTGCACTGATAACCAGGACACTGATAATCAGAGAAGCCAGTTATCGGCTCTCTTCTCCGATCCTCATACTGTCAGCATGAGGAAAGGAGTGCCAATAACCGGCATCAGTTTACCTTTGTGATCAACTATGATTGGACACAGCTGATCACGTGGTAAAGAGCTGCTGATTGGTTCTTTAACTTAATATGTGACCAGACACTGCAATCACAGAGCGCGGCGTGGGATCACAGAACTCCATCATATGATGGCATCCCAGAACTAGATGACTGTGCTCTTTAGCCGTCATTTGGCTATAGCGCGGTTGACAAGTGGTTAAACGGGTCAACTTCAGGGACAACATGTTCATTTGCTGCCTAAGATATCCCACACAGTTTCAGGTGCTATTGTAACAACATAATCAATGTTATTCACTTTACCTTTCAGTGGTCATTATGTTATGGTTGATCGGTGTATGTATGTATGTCTGACAATTGACTGTGGCACCTGAGTCTGATACTGGGTATGATGTCATATTTTGACACCTGACTCTGAATGTCTGATTTTAAAATCTGGATCCTGAAAATTGATTTTTGACACTGGACTTGAGTCTGAAGTTTGATGGTGAGGCTGGACTCTTGACATTTCCACTTGCATGAAGAATGGTTGGAAATAGGAGCAGGACTGAGCCAGGTCTGGAAGAGTTCTGGAGATCTGTATGATATATGAAGGGCATAACAAGAGCCGCTGATAGGGGGGTACCACCGGTTCTCCTGTAGGGGGCCCGACACATAGGAGGGCCTGGACAGGGAGCGGGATCTGTGCGGCAGGGGGTTAATTACAGGATGATGCCCTGTGAAAGCCGGTTTCAGCTGCTGGAGGTAGAGACACACAGGGCATCAATCCTGTAATTGCCAAATCATGTCAGCATTTGTAAATACTATAAATAGGGTTGGCATTAATATGTAAATTGCCCGCTATTTATATGTGAAGGGTGCCTTTGTAAATTGGGTCGGCATTTAGAAAGCTGTTGTGATTCATATGCAAATCATGGCCCCTGCTCTGCATGCCGCCCACGTGTTGGCTGCTGCGGGTACATAGGGGAAGGGAGAGCAGAGTTTAAATGAACACTGTAGGTGATCTGTACCTACCACTCCTGTGTCCATTAATAACTGCGTTTACTATGCTTCAGTTCATGAATGAACAGGAGCCTCTGTCTCCTGTTCATTCATCTTCAGTGCAGCTGAGGCTACAGAGAAAGGAACTGAAGAAATCCATGTCCTCAATTCCTTTCTCCGTCTCAAAGGTGAGATGTCCGGGGTCTGTTTAGACCCTGGATATCTCACCCATGTTCCCCCAACAGCATTGTAAAAGACAAATTGTACACAAAAAAAAACTTTAAAATGTAAAAATAATACAAATTGTAAAAAATAAATGAATTTAAATTCAATATTAATTTAAAAAAATTAAAATGTAAAACATAACAAATTGAAAAAAAAAATATTTTTACAAATTGTAACAATAATTTTAAAAATGAAGGGCTCATTTACACGGGTTCTCTAGCCCATAGAGTGTGAGTGAGCGGTTTGTTTGTGCAGCCGCAGGTCCTAATTTGACAGGTGTGCAGGTGCGGGTGAGTGGTCCCGAATGCACACTGTCTATGTTTGGGGCCATACACCTGCACCCACATACCTGTCAAATTAGGACCTGCGGCTGTGTTAGTACAGCTGCGGCATCCCCATAGCGTAACATAGGCTGCGTGCCTGCACACAGCAATAGCCACATTTAAAAAAAAAAAAACAACAATTCACACTGTACAGGCCGCAGCCCAAAGACCTAATTTACACAGAGAGCTTTTTTTAATTAAATTAATACAGTTTTATCTTTTAGATTTAGCAGGAATTTTGTAATATATATTATGTTTGTGTCCGCTAAAAATGATTTTAGTGTATTTTTTGTGAAAATATCTTCAGGCTGTATAGGGTCTTGTGTTTTCTAACAGCGGCCCTGGGTGTAACTACAGGGGTCATATCATGCTCCAGGGGCCCCGTGTGGCTCCTCTATACACTTAAATAGGAGGGGGCGTTACGGGAGGCATATAAAGGAACCGATCCTCTCCATTTTCTCCTGCAGCTGCTGAAAGCCTGCTTCACCTCCTCTCCCTCTCGCATGCATTCAGCAGGAGGAAAATGGAGGGGATCAGTTCCTCTAAATGGCGCACCAGCCACCGCTCTTATCCAGTTTCCTCCACTTTCTGCTGCCCCTGGGCCCCTTTGCTGTCTCATTTCCTGGTCCCCTTCCCCTCTCCCGCTGACTGCTGCAGGGGATGTGTCAGAAAGAAGAGTGTGGAAGGGGCTGATAAATATGTCATTTACCTACCCCTTCCTTTTCTGAATCGACAGAGTCAAAGTTTTAATGTTGAAGTGAGGAGGTACTTGAAGGAGGTAGGAGTAAGGGTTAGGGGTCTCAGATACCACAATGGATTACTTACAGACTTCTCAGATCCAGAACAAAGTATAGCTTGACAGTGTCAGAACCTTTAAGCCGACCAGGCATCACTGCAAGCACGTCTTCTATTCTCCTCCAAGTAAGTCACCAGGCCCTTCTGAGAGACCAGCCTTCATCCTGGCTCTCTCCAGCAATGGGTCTCCCCTGGATCTTCTCACCTTGGCTTGGCTTCCTTCACAAAGGGCAGGACCACCTCAGCGTACGTAGGCCCCAAATAGGCTTCTGAGCCTAAGCACAGAGCTCAGTCCAGCAACACCTCCTCAGACCTAAGCCTGAGGCAAGAGACCAAGCACATGAACTGTCCCAAATATGTATCCTTCCCCATCATGCACCAGTGACCATGAACCTCCTCCTGGGCTGGCTGAAGGAAATATAAATGTTCATAACTCAGCCTGTTGTGAAATCTCATGTTATGGCTTGTGGTGCCAGTGACACCTACTGGCGACAGTGAGAAATGCACAACCCAACTGAGCTTAGTGAAAGCCCAAATACAAACTGGTACAATCAGTCTGAGCTGCCTACAGCCAAGCCAAGAACGAAATGTACATAGTAGCCTCAGTTTAGGACCCCCGCAACGCTGCTGGCTTCCCTCCTCCCCTCTCCCATCGGCTTCTACAGGTGATGCTTTCAGGATAGAGAGCAGGGAAAAAGTCCAGTGAATATGTTATTTACTGGCCCCTTCCTTTTCTGAATAGACACAGTGATTGGTTCCGGTCACTCACTGTGTCCATTCATAACTGAAGCATAGTAAACTGTGTTTACTTTGCTTCAGTTTGTGAATGAATGGGGAGCTCTGTACAGAGCTATTCCTTTCCATTCATTCTGTGCAGCTGAGGCCGCAGAGATGGAGATTGAGGGCTGTGTCCTCAATCTCCTTTCTCTGTCTTAAAGGTGAAACATCAGAGGTCTATTTAAACCTATAATATTTCACCAAAGCCCAACAGGGCTCCTAAATAAATTGTAAAAAAAAAAAAATAACAAGTAAAATTGTAAAATTTGTTTTAAAAAAGTACAATTATTTAAAAAAATAAATAACAAAAATCAAAACCAACTGTCCCCATGAACTGCCCTACTGACTCCAATGGCAGAACTTGCAGGGTCACAAAGGTGGGCCCTGGCATTCCGCCACTGGGCTTGGATGGAAGGGCCCAGGATGGGGGGGCTTCATGGTTCTAATTACACCTCTGAAATGATGTTTGGCTCAGTTTTTTGAAGACACAAGGAGGATAACTGATGACTAAGTTAAGGTTTGGAGTAATGCCGCGTACACACGGTCGGACTTTCTATCCTACTTGGTCCGGCACACTTTCCGACGGACTTTGTCCGCCAGGTGCGCCGGACTTTAAAACGGACGGACTTGCCCACACACGCCGGGACTTTCTGGCGGGCTAAGTCCGCCCGTCTTTCCGACGGACTTTCGCCGGAGTTCCGGCGGACTTTCAGAATGAACGGACTTGCCCACACATGGACAAGTCCGTTCATTTTGAACGTGACTCAGGTGCGACGGGACTAGAAAAGGATGTCAATCTTGCCGCTTTTATCGGCGAGATTGACACCTTGCGAGCCCCGTCGCGGGGCATACCAGGCCCTTAGGTCTGGTATGGATTATAAAAGGGAACCCCTACGCCGAAAAAACGGCGTGGGGCCCCCCCTAAAATCCATACCAGACCCCGATCCGAGCACGCAGCCTGGCCGGTCAGGAAAGGGGGTGGGGACGAGCGAGTGCCCCCCCCTCCTGAACCGTACCAGGCCGCATACCCTCAACATGGGGGGTGGGTGCTTTGGCGGAGGGAGGCGCCTTACGGTGCCCCCCCACCACAAAGCACCTTGTCCCCATGTTGATGAGGACAAGGGCCTCTTCCCGACAACCCTGGCCGTTGGTTGTCGGGGTCTGCGGGCGGGGGCTTATCGGAATCTGGGAGCCCCCTTTAATAAGGGGGCCCCCAGATCCCGGCCCCCCACCCTATGTAAATGAGTATGGGGTACATGGTACCCCTACCCATTTACCTAGGAAAAAAGTGTAAGTAATAAAACACACTACACAGGTTTTTAAAATATTTTATTAAACAGCTCGGGGGGGGGGGATCTTCCTCCGGCTTCGGGGGTCTTCTTCCGGCTTCGGGGGTCCCTCCGCTTCATCTTCTCCCGGCGTCCGGTTGGTTCTTCTCCGCTCTCCGGCCTCTTCTCCCGGTGTCCCAGGTCTTCGGCCGGCCCCTCCGCCGTCTTCATGTAGCTCTATTGCCAGCGGAGGTCCGGACTTCTGGGCTTCTGGGCTTCTTGTCTTCTTGTCTTGTCTTGTCTTCTCTTCCCCCAGATGTTGACACGACGCTCTCTCCGGCCGGACTGGTCTCTGAGGGCTGCGTTGTGACTTATATAGGCGGAGACCCCGCCCCCATATGATGTCACAGTCCCTGGGCATGCTGGGACTGTGACGTTTTAGGGGGCGTGGTCGACCACGCCCCCTAAAACGTCACAGTCCCAGCATGCCCAGGGACTGTGACATCATATGGGGGCGGGGTCTCCGCCTATATAAGTCACAACGCAGCCCTCAGAGACCAGTCCAGCCGGAGAGAGCGTCGTGTCAACATCTGGGGGAAGAGAAGACAAGACAAGACAAGAAGACAAGAAGCCCAGAAGCCCAGAAGTCCGGACCTCCGCTGGCAATAGAGCTACATGAAGACGGCGGAGGGGCCGGCCGAAGACCTGGGACACCGGGAGAAGAGGCCGGAGAGCGGAGAAGAACCAACCGGACGCCGGGAGAAGATGAAGCGGAGGGACCCCCAAAGCCGAAAGAAGACCCCCGAAGCCGGAGGAAGATCCCCCCCCCCCCCGAGCTGTTTAATAAAATATTTTAAAAACCTGTGTAGTGTGTTTTATTACTTACACTTTTTCCCTAGGTAAATGGGTAGGGGTACCATGTACCCCATACTCATTTACATAGGGTGGGGGGCCGGGATCTGGGGGCCCCCTTATTAAAGGGGGCTCCCAGATTCCGATAAGCCCCCGCCCGCAGACCCCGACAACCAACGGCCAGGGTTGTCGGGAAGAGGCCCTTGTCCTTATCAACATGGGGACAAGGTGCTTTGTGGTGGGGGGGCACCGTAAGGCGCCCCCCTCCCCCAAAGCACCCACCCCCCATGTTGAGGGCATGCGGCCTGGTACGGTTCAGGAGGGGGGGGCGCTCGCTCGTCCCCACCCCCTTTCCTGACCGGCCAGGCTGCGTGCTCGGATCGGGGTCTGGTATGGATTTTACGGGGACCCCACGCCGTTTTTTCGGCGTAGCGGGGTTCCCTTTATAATCCATACCAGACCTAAGGGCCTGGTATGCCCCGCTCTCGCCGCAATAGGAAGATTTGTTTTTCCTATTGCAGCAAGCGCGAGATGCAATACCCTGCCCTCGTGTCGTATTTGGTCTGTCGGACCAGCCTACACACGAGCGGGCTTTCCGTCGGACCAGCACACACACGAGCGGACTTTCCGCCCGAAACTGAGTCCGACGGAAAGATTTGAAACTTTCTTCAAATCTAGGTCCGGCGGGCTTTTGGGAAGAAGTCCGCCGGAAAAGTCCGCCGCCGCCCACACACGGGCGGATTGTCCGGCACACTCTGGTCCGCCGGACCAAGTATGCCGGAAAGTCCAACCGTGTGTACGCGGCATAAAGGTTTGGGTGAAGGTTGATAAAGGTTTGGAGGAGGAATATGGAGGTAGATCCTAAAATTGATGCCATATGAACCTTTACATAGTTTTTTACATAGTAGGTGAGGTTGAAAAAAGACACAAGTCCATCAAGTAAAACCTATGTGTGTGATTATATGTCAGTAAACCTTGGAACCTCTTTGCATAATTATTGCAGACAACAAGTTTGAAGAGATTGGAAATTGAAGCCTCTCAATGGTCTGCAATGTGGGATTTACTGCAGCAGTATTCCAGTGATATTACATGTCTCCATGTCATTGTGTCCCCTGTCAGTTGATTCTGGTATTGAGACCCCATGTGCACTTTCTGTATGTCAAAGCATTGCATAAACCAGGCCCATCATACCAGGCCTATAACAGGGCTACTTCGTATCTCTTTCTATTTCTTCCTTTTTTTCTCATAGGATGCACCTGGCCAGTATGAGCAGTGAAAGCTCCAACATCTGTTTCCTGCATGTCTTCCTGCATTCTGCAAACAGGAAGCCGAAAACTGGGCAGGTGGTGAGGACAGATTGCTCTCTGACATGCTGGGATCAAAGCGGGAGAAAGTGCAGAGCGGACTGAAGGATAAGTGACAGAAGCAATACAGTGCATACAGTTATACAGAGTAACACACAGACTGTACAGGGGAAGGCAGGATCTGACATAGAGGCATTGTGCACAGTGCAGGAGTACACTGTACAGTAGACATGTGCGATTAGTTTCGTACGAATCGAACATTTGTACAAATTTCCATAAATTTGTACATTCGGGAGGATCCGGAATACGAATTGCTATGCTTCCAAATTTTGTACGAAATTTCGTTTACAAATTTCGGATCCAAATTCCTAACGAACATCCGTAACATTGTTTTACCAAAAGTTAACAAACCTAAAAGTTAAAAACCCAGGAAGTCAACACAGGGATGGTGGGAGCCCCTCATAATGATAAATTCATCATAACGAACATTCGTAATTGTTACGAAAAGTTAATGAACCTAACGAAAATTCGTATTTCATACGAAATTTCGGACACGAATTACGAAATAATAATTAAATCTAATACGAAACGGAACGGATTGAAACGAAACGAAAAAAAATTATTGACGGCGCACATGTCTACTGTACAGGGGAAGGCAGGACCTGACATAGAAGTAGTGTGCACAGTGCAGAAGTACACTGTACAGGGAAAGGCAGGACCAGACATAGAAGCATTGTGCACAGTGCAGGAGTACACTGTACAGGAAAAGACAGGATCATACATCGAAGCATTGTGCACAGTGCAGGAGTACACTGTACAGGGAAAGGCAGGATCATACATCGAAGCATTGTGCACAGTGCAGGAGTACACTGTACAGGGAAAGGCAGGATCATACATCGAAGCATTGTGCACAGTGCAGGAGTACACTGTACAGGAAAAGACAGGACCAGACATAGAAGCAGCATGCACAATGCAGGAGTACACTGTACAGGGAAAGGCAGGATCTGGGACAGAAACAGTTTGCACAGTGCAATAATAGCACAGGGACTGTACATGGGAATGCCGGATCAAAGACAGAAGGAGTGTGCAGGGGAATGCAGTATCAGACATAGAAGTAGTGTGCACAGTGCAGAAGTAGACTGTACAGGGGAAGCAATGCGCACAAGGGAATGGCAGGTCACACGTAAAAGCATATAAATACACATAAAAGCAGCATATACACAGGGCAGGAATGTGTGCACAGTGCAGGAATAGAATGTACAGGGAAAGGTAGGACCAGAGACAAGGGATGTGAACGGGATATGAGTAACACAGTGACTGTGCAGGGAAAGACAGGATCATAGAAATGCTTTTTTTTTTTAAAGGCTTTTTATAAGTTAAAGAGGATCTTCAGTCTTAAAAAAATACAATAAAGTCAGCAGCTTCAAATACTGTTAAAAAAATGACACTTGCCTGTCCGGGGATCCAGTGCTGTCCTCACCCGGTATGTTAATACATAGTATTAAGTTATTTATTTATTTATTTTTTATCTGACTTCGACAGTGTATACATACATTAGATTACTGTATCCTGTGTCTGTAGGACGTTACATAGGAGATACCTTACAGTATTAACTGATCTTTGTAATGTGAGATCAACCATGACATTAAGTGCCTGCCCTGTCCTATGTATGTGTATATATATATATATATATATATATATATATATATATATATATATATATATATATATATATATAGTATATATACAGTATCTCACAAAAGTGAGTACACCCCTCACATTTTTGTAAATATTTTATTATATCTTTTCATGTGACAACACTGAAGAAATGACACTTTGCTACAATGTAAAGTAGTGAGTGTACAGCTTGTATAACAGTGTAAATTTGCTGTCCCCTCAAAATAACTCAATATGCAGCCATTAATGTCAAAGTGTCAATATTTTGTGTGGCCACCATTATTTTCCAGCACTGCCTTAACCCGCTTGGGCATGGAGTTCACCAGAGCTTCACAGGTTGCCACTGGAGTCCTCTTCCACTCCTCCATAACGACATCACAGAGCTGGTGGATGTTAGAGACCTTGCGCTCCTCCACCTTTCGTTTGAGGATGCCCCACAGATTCTCAATAGGGTTTAGGTCTGGAGACATGCTTGACCAGTCTATCACCTTTACCCTCAGCTTCTTTAGGAAGGCAGTGATCATCTTGGAGGTGTGTTTGGGGTTGTTATCATGTTGGAATACTGCCCTGCGGCCCAGTCTTTGAAGGGAGGGGATCAGTATGTCACAGTACATGTTGGCATTCATGGTTCCCTCAATGAACTGTAGCTCCCCAGTGCCAGCAACACTCATGCAGCCCCAGACCATGACACTCCCACCACCATGCTTGACTGTAGATAAGACACACTTGTCTTTGTACTCCTCACCTGGTTACCGCCACACACGCTTGACACCATCCAAACCAAATAAGTTTATCTTGGTCTCATCAGACCACAGGACATGGTTCCAGTAATCCATGTTCTATTGTCTGCTTGTCTTCAGCAAACTGTTTGCGGGCTTTCTTGTGCAAATTTTTAAAAGAGGCTTCCTTCTGGGATGACAGCCATGCAGACCAATTTTATGCAGTGTGCAGCACTGACCCCCCACCCCTTCAACCTCTGCAGCAATGCTGGCAGCACTCATACGTCTATTCCCCAAAGACAACCTCTGGATATGATGCTGAACACGTGCACTCAACCTTTTTGGTCGACCATGGCGAGGCCTGTTCTGAGTGAAACCTGAAAACGCTGTATGGTCTTGGCCACCGTGCTGCAGCTCAGTTTCAGGGTCTTGGCAATCTTCTTATATAGCCTAGGTCATCTTTATGTACAGCAACATTTCTTTTATTTAAATCCTCAGAGAGTTCTTTGCCATGAGGTGCCATGTTGAACTTCCAGTGACCAGTGTGAGAGAGTGAGAGCGATAACACCTAATTTAACACACCTGCTCCCCATTCACACCTCAGACCTTCTAACACTAACGAGTCACATGACACTGGGGAGGGAAAATGGATAATTGGGCCCAATTCGGACATTTTCACTTAGGGGTGTACTCACTTTTGTTGCCAGCGGTTTAGACATTAATGGCTGTGTTGAGTTATTTTGAGGGGACAGAAAATTTACACTGTTATACAAGCTGTACATTCACTACTTTACATTATAGCAAAATGTAATTTCTTCAGTGTTACCACATGAAAAGATAGAATAACATATTTACAAAAATGTGAGGGGTGTACTCACTTTTGTGAGATACTGTATATACAGTGGGGACGAAAAGTATTCAGACCCCCTTAAATTTTTCACTCTTTGTTATATTGCAGCCATTTGCTAAAATCATTTAAGTTCATTTTTTCCCTCATTAATGTACACACAGCACCCCATATTGACAAAAAAACACAGAATTGTTGACATTTTTGCAGGTTTATTCAAAAAGAAAAACTGAAATATCACATGGTCCTAAGTATTCAGACCCTTTGCTGTGACACTCATATATTTAACTCAGGTGCTGTTCATTTCTTCTGATCATCCTTGAGATGGTTCTACACCTTAATTTGAGTCCAGCTGTGTTTGATTATACTGATTGGACTTGATTAGGAAAGCCACACACCTGTCTATATAAAACCTTACAGCTCACAGTGCATGTCAGAGCAAATGAGAATCATGAGGTCAAAAGGAACTGCCTGAAGAGCTCAGAGAGAGAATTGTGGCAAGGCACAGATCTGGCCAAGGTTACAAAAAAATTTCTGCTGCACTTAAGGTTCCTAAGAGCACAGTGTCCTCCATAATCCTTAAAATGGAAGACGTTTGGGACGACCAGAACCCTTCCTAGAGCTGGCCACCAAACTGAGCTATTGGGGGAGAAGAGCCTTGGTGAGAGAGGTAAAGAAGAACTCAAAGATCACTGTGGCTGAGCTCCAGAGATGCAGTTGGGAGATGGGAGAAAGTTGTAGAAAGTCAACCATCACTGCAGCCCTCCACCAGTCGGGGCTTTATGGCAGAGTGGCCCGATGGAAGCCTCTCCTCAGTGCAAGACACATGAAAGACCGCATGGAGTTTGCTAAAAAAACACCTGAAGGACTCCAAGATGGTGAGAAATAAGATTCTTTGGTCTGATCCAAAGATAGAACTTTTTGGCCTTAATTCTAAGCGGTATGTGTGGAGAAAACCAGGCACTGCTCATCACCTGTCCAATACAGTCCCAACAGTGAAGCATGGTGGTGGCATCATCATGCTGTGGGGGTGTTTTTCAGCTGCAGGGACAGGGCGACGTTGCAATTGAGGGAAAGATGAATGCGGCCAAGTACAGGGATATCCTGGACAAAAACTTTCTCCAGAGTGCTCAGGACCTCAGACTGGGCCGAAGGTTTACCTTCCAACAAGACAATGACCCTAAGCACACAGCTAAAATAACAAAGGAGTGGCTTCACAACAACTCTGTGATTGTTCTTGAATTGCCCAGCCAGAGCCCTGACTTAAACCCAATTGAGCATCTCTGGAGAGACCTAAAAATGGCTGTCCACCAACGTTTACCATCCAACCTAACAGAACTGGAGAGGATCTGCAAGGAGGAATGGCAGAGGATCCCCAAATCCAGGTGTGAAAAACTTGTTGCATCTTTCCCAAAAAGACTCATGGCTGTATTAGATCAAAAGGGTGCTTCTACTAAATACTACCCTGTTTCCCCGAAATTAAGACCTAGCGTGATTGTCAGTGATGACTGCAAAATAAGCCCTACGCCCCAAATAAGCCCTACCCTGTTTCCCTGAAAATAAGCCCTACCCTGAAAATAAGACCTACAAGGACTTTAACTAGGGCTTATTTGGGGGGTAGGGCTTATATTGCAGCCATCACCGACAATCACGCTAGGTCTTATTTTCGGGGGAAACAGGGTAAGCAAAGGGTCTGAATACTTAGGACCATGTGATATTTCAGTTTTTCTTTTTTAATAAATCTGCAAAAAAATGTCAACAATTCTGTGTTTTTCTGTCAATATGGGGTGCTGTGTGTACATTAATGGGGGGAAAAAATGAACTTAAATGATTTTAGCAAATGGCTGCAATATTACAAAGAGTGAAACATTTAAGGGGGTCTGAATACTTTCTGTCCCCACTGTATATATATATATATAGCTATGTAACTATATGTATGTATATGGAACTATAGGGGGCGCAGGGGTCGTACTTGTGACCTGGCCCCATGTTTCAGGCGGCCTGTGCGGCTCCACTGTCGCATTTGTCTACACCTGGATGAGAGGGGCGGTATATAGAGCAACCGATGCTCTGCATTCTCCTCCCTGCAGCTGCTGAATGCCTGAGGGAGAGGGAGGAGGAGAAGTGGCTGCAGGGAGGAGAATACAGAGCATCGGTTGCTCTATATGCTGCCCCGTCACCACTCCTATCCAGCCTGATGCTAGGTGTTTCTGAAAGCCATTGGTTGCTGGGACTTACGACTCCACATCCCAGCTCCGCCCCTGACTCTGGCTCCTGCTTCTTGGTTCCAGACTGCCCCTGCTGGGTAAGGTAGGAGATTTACTTTCCCCAGGCTGCTCCTGCAAGGAAGCCTAGAAAATATATTCTCTGCCACAGCATATGGTGTGTCCAGGTGTCCTACTGAAAAACTGCCACCATTCCTGTAATACTGCCCCTCCACCTGTCACACTGCCCCCACCTGTCACACTGCCCCCCTGTAGTACTGCCCCCCCTCCTGTCACACTGCCCCCACCTGTCACACTGCCCCCCTGTAGTACTGCTCCCACACTGCCCCCCTACCTGTTACACTGCCCCCTTTCTGTCACACCTCCCCCTTCACACTGCTCCTGCCTGTCATACTGCCCCCCTCCTGTAATACTGCTCTCCCACCTTTCACACTGCCCCCCCCCCACCTGCCACATTGCAACCTACCTGTCATGCTGCCCTCACTTCACATCGCCCCCTCTGTCATAATGCCCCCCACATGTCACACTGCCCCCCCCCCACCTTTCACACTGCCCCCTTTACATTGCCTCCTGTCCTGTCATGCTGCTCCCCTGTCATACTGCCCCCCATCACACTGCTCCCCCTGTCATACTGCCCTGTCACCCGTCACACTGCTTCCCCTTGTCATACTGCCCCCTCCTGTCATACTGCCCCCACCTGTCAGATTGCCCCCTTGCGACACAATGCCCCCCTTTACACTACCCCCACCTGTCACACCCCGTATATCTCACCAAAGCCCCCCCCAACAGGACTCCTAAAATTTTGTATAAAATAATAAAAATAAAAATTGTAAAAAAATAAATAAATAAAATAAAATGATAAAAAATAAAATAGCAATATTAAAAACGACTTACCTGTCCAATGCCCTACTGACCACATCCAATACATTACTGAAAATATCCACTGCCATATTGACACCGTCCACTGCTCTACTGACTGACACCATTCACAGTCCTACTGCCACCAGTCGCAGGAACTAGCAAGGTCTCAAAAATCACACTTGCCCTGGCATTCCACCACCGTGGGGGTACCCAAAGACGGCAGGGGGCCCGTTGAAAAACATGTGAAAGGGATCTGCTGTGAGACCTTATAAAGGGCTGCGTGACAGGAATAAAGGGCCCTGGGATCAGTGGGAACGGCCCCGGCCGGGGTCAGAGAGCCCTTTGTGGTTTCTTGCTCCTGGGTCCTGAAGGTTTTAGTTACACCTCTGAGCTTCATATTTCTGGACTGTGCACTTCTTACTACCTGATATTGCTATTTTCTTATCCACAAAAATATATAACATGAAAATTATTAAAATACAAAACTAGCAAAATCCAAAATTACACTGACGTACTTAACATCAGTTGAAGGTTGACATAAATACAAAAATTATGCTTTGCATACATAACACAAAAAAATACAAAAGAATGCAAAGTTACAAAATGCAAAAATTCAATTAACAGGTGTAGTGCCCTCCTAATTAGGTTGCTAGGTACATTTCATTTTTTGGCTCAACCGTAGTGAGTGGAGTGGTTGTTGATTGGTTGAGTATGATCAGGATTCCTGAGCTGAGAGTTTGATTGCTTCCCTCTGCCTCCGGAAGAAACTTCCAGAGCATAGGGCTGGAGATTCAAATGATCAGCTGAATATTTATCATGCCCTGGCTAATCCCTGGAAGCGGGCATCCAGAAGGTGGCTGGGGAGGTGATAAATATGCAGGAGGCCTGAACAGATTGTTCTTTCCTCATCAGGGAGGGTTTCAGTCTCCTGGGGGGCTTTTGCCCCTGGGAGACAGCCAGAGAGACAAGAAACTGCTGCTTGGGCCTCAGCGGTTGTTGGGCTGTGGGCCTGAAAAGATTTGCCAAAGAAATACCCTAGCTGAAGGGCCCTGTCTCTGAGTCCTGGACTCAAAAATGACCCTATTTCCTTTCTCCTTCACAGAGGATTTGCCTGAGGATGCTGGGTGTTGAACAGCTCCTGGTACACTGTGGGGGAGATTTACTAAAACTGGTGCACATAGAATCTGATGCAGCCGAGCATAGTAACCAGTCAGCTTCCAGGTTTTTTTTTATTGCCAAAGCCTAAATGAACCGGCTGAAGTTAGAAGCTGATTGGTTACTACGCATAGCTGAACCAGATTCTGTGTGCACCAGTTTTAGTAAATCCCCCCCTGTGAGCAAAGACTTCAGTGGGACTGATAGTTAGGTAAGTGCCAGAGGGGAACCAGTTGCCAAAGTTTGTCCACTTCTCTGAACTATTCATGAGAACCTATCTATCTTCAGCTGCCTCTTCAGGAGTGAGTGCTACACATACATAACATGAAAACTGAAATACAAAGAAACTACACTAACATACACAAAACAAAAACACTCACAAAGATATACTGTGTATACAGTGGGGACGGAAAGTATTCAGACCCCCTTAAATTTTTCACTCTTTGTTTTATTGCAGCCATTTGCTAAAATCATTTAAGTTCATTTTTTCCTCATTAATGTACACACAGCACCCCATATTGACAGAAAAACACAGAATTGTTCACATTTTTGCAGATTTATTAAAAAAGAAAAACTGAAATATCACATGGTCCTAAGTATTCAGACCCTTTGCTCAGTATTTAGTAGAAGCACCCTTTTGATCTAATACAGCCATGAGTCTTTTTGGGAAAGGTGCAAAAAGTTTTTCACGACAGTGATACAAAAAGAGGCCACTTGCTCACATCTATAGCTGGCTATCGCAGTAAGAAGCATTGGAGGGCTAACAACAAGTACACATACGTAAGCAGGGGCGGACTGATAACTCATGGGGCCCCCGGGCAATAGGAGATTATGGGGCCCCCAGGCAATCAGAGATTATGGGGCCACACAGTATACACACACACACAGTATACAATCACACAGTATACACATACATGTACACACAGTATACACAGACAGATGTAAAAAAAACACAGATTTATACATACTGTCCCTGGTTTTACTGAGGCTGGCAACCCTGATGGGGCCCCCTAGTGGCCCAGGGCCCTCGGGCAGTGCCCGAGTCGCTCAATGGTCAGTCCGCCCCTGTACGTAAGCCACAGAGCCTCGTGAAGGCACCCCGGTATCTGTGGTACCTAATACTAAAATATGAGTGTCCCCACAATGGAGGCACATGCATTCTGATGGATAGGTGAGAGCAGGTGGACTGAAGGGGAGCCATCCCTTCTTTGGAGGCTCTGTGGCTTACGCATGCATTTGCAAATGTGTGCAGACTAAACCCCTGCTTTTAACCCCCCTGGCAGTATTCCCGAGTCTGACTCGGGGTGAATTTTTTATACCAAAAGCGGTATCCCCGAGCCAGGATCGCATCGCAGGATCCAGGAAGAGTTTACTTACCTTGTCTCCTGGATCCTGCGATGTCTCCCCGCTGTGATCGGCGAGCCGCTGTGTCTCGCTCGATTCACAGTGCCGAGCTCCGTTCCCTGCGAGCGTTGCGACGAAAGGGGACAGAGTTCGGCGGCAAATTCAAAAAGTGAAACACACAATACAGATACAGCATACTGTAATCTTACAGATTACAGTACTGTATCAAATAATGACACATCCCCTTTGTCCCTAGTGGTCTGCCCAGTGTCCTGCATGCAGTTTTATATATATAAAAACTGTTCTTTCTGCCTGGAAACTGGAGATTGTCCATAGCAACCAAAACTGTCCCTTTACATCAAAAGTGGCTTTAGATCAGCTAGAAAACAGCGATAATAAATTAGAATCACTCGCAGAATTGATCGATAGTGATTTGTGGGGAGATCCGTCATCAAACACTAAAAGTAACGAAAGCGACAATTCTGCAACTGAGCAAATTTCAGTGTTTTTGATTTGATTACATTATTGAATAATTTTTATTATGATTATATTATTATTTGTTATAATTATTTATAGTTATTTATTATATTATAATTTTTTTATTTCGTTTTTCAAACTTTATCATACCCGGGATGTCTACTAGACTCTTGTTTGGACAGATATAAGTGAACTATTCCTAAGAATTACAGGCCTACAATATAAAACGCCAAATTTCTGTGCAAAATAATGGTACCGCTTTCAGCACCTAAAATCTGAAATAATCATACCGCCAGGGAGGTTAACGTATACTGTTAGACAGGTTATTTGGTTGTCTGCGAGCTGGTGGTAAGTAAAGCTTGTTTTTTTCCATGGATTTATCCATGGCCCTGTTTTAACAAGTTTTTCACACCTGGATTTGGGGATCCTCTGCCATTCCTCCTTGCAGATCCTCTCCAGTTCTGTCAGGTTGGATGGTAAACGTTGGTGGACAGCCATTTTTTGGACATTTTCACTTAGGGGTGTACTCACTTTTGTTGCCAGCAGTTTAGACATTAATGGCTGTGTGTTGAGTTGTTTTTGAGGGGACAGCAAATTTACACTGTTATACAAGCTGTACACTCACTACTTTACATTGTAGCAAAGTGTCATTTCTTCAGTGTTGTCACATGAAAAGATAGAATAAATTATTTACAAAAATTTGAGGGGTGTACTCACTTTTGTGAGATACTGTATATATATATATATATATATATATATATATAAAATCTAAAAAATCCAATAACATACACTAAATTGTCAAAAGTATGGGGACGTCTGCCTTTACATGAACATGAACTTTAATGGCATCCCAGTCTTAGTCCGTAGGGTTCAATACTGAGTTGGCCCACACTTTGCAGCTATAACCGCTTCAACTCTTCTGGGAAGGCTGTCCACAAGGTTTAGGAGTGTGTGTATGGGAGTGTTTGACCATTCTTCCAGAAGCGCATTTGTGAGGTCAGGCACTAATGTTGGATGAAAAGGCCTGTCTTGCAGTCTCCACTCTAATTCATTCCAAAGGTGTTCCATCAGGGTTGAGGTCAGGACTCTGTGCAGGCCAGTCAAGTTCCTCCACCCCAAACTCGCTCATCCATGTCTTTATGGAACTTCCTTTGTGCTCTGGTCCAAATAATTTGGTGGAGGGCGGGATTGTGGTGTGGGGTTGTTCTTCAGGGGTTTGGCTTGGCTCCTTAGTTCCAGTGAAGGGAACTCTTAAGGCGTCAGCATACCAAGACATTTTGGACAATTTTATGCTCCTAACTTTTCAGTTTGGGGATGGCCCCTTCCTGTTCCAACATGACTGTGCACCAGTGCACATAGCAAGGTCCATAAAGACATGGATGAGTGAGTTTGGGGTGGAGGAACTTGAGTGGCTCGTACAGAGTCCTGACCTCAACCCGGTAGAACATCTTTGCGATGAATTAGAGCAGAGACTGCGAGCCAGGCCTTCTTGTCCAGCATCAGTGCCTGACCTCACAAATGGGCTTCTGAATGAATGGTCAAACATTCCCATAGACACACTTCTAAACCTTGTGGACAGCCTTCCCAGAAGAGTTGAAGCTGTTATTGCTGCAAAAGGTGTGCCAAATCAATATTGAACCCTACGGACTGTGATGGCATTAAAGTTCATGTGCGTGTAAAGGCAGGCGTCCCAATTCTTTTGATAATATAGTGTATATAACAGGAAGATGAACGAAATGCAAAAAACTACACTAACATACATAAAACAGAAAACACTCCTAGATACATAATAAAAACAAGACGAACATTCATAACATGAAAAATGAACAGAATACAAAAAAAATACACTTCCCTAACAAAAATTTACATAATATAAAATAAAATACAAAAACATACATACATAATATAAAAAATCAATTAACATACAGTACATAACATGAAAATTAACAAAATGTAAATACTACACTAACATACAAAAGTGAAAACTAACAAAACACAAAAATGACACTAACATACAGTAAATAACTTGAAAATTAGCAAAATACAAAAAGGACATGAACATACCGAATATGATTATGAACGAAAAAAAAAAACACAACGCTCACGTACATAAAAGGAAAACCAACAAAACATGACAGTAAAGCTGGATATACACTATACAAAGTTTGTTGCTTGATTTCCTTTAGAATTACCTTCAACTATATAGTGCAGAGGTCTGCCTGATTGCATACACATTAAGGCCGGGTTCACACTATTGCGAATCCAATTCTCAATAGCAGGAGAATGTGACCGGCTCTCTATGGAACCGGTTCACATATCTCCGCTGCGGCTCTGGTGTGAATTTGCACAGGAGCCCTGTGCGTCTTTTGTTCCGTTTCAGGTCCGAATTCAGCCCAAAATTCAGGCTGAAATCGGTCCTGAACCGGTGAACGGGGACGCACAGGACCCCTGCTGTGAGCCGCATCGGCATTCAATGTGAACCGAGCCTGAAAGTGTTTAGGTCTGACCTCATATTATTTGGTTTTGGTAAATCTAAAGGAAAAAATCTAAAGAATATTGTATAATGTGTATCCAGCTTAATACAAATAACATAAAAACGAACAAAATACAAAATAACAATGAAAACATATAGGACACTAAAACTGCAAAGATGTTAAATTTATAAAATTGCTTTAGCTTATTCCGAGTGTGTATTAGGTTTAGCTTTTGCGATACAAATGTAAATTTTCCATTTCTTCTTTTCCTTTTCTGTCAAATAAAGAAAACGGTTGTGTTGAGAAGGAGTTATTGAGTTTGCATTAAAGTTTGTTTGCCTCGTCCACCCCTGTGGGGTCTCTATTGGTCTGCCCGTGCTAGTATCACGTCTGACTAGAAGGGGGCTTTGTGAGATACGGAAGTTGCATGCAAAGGTCTAATGACCCAAATTGACTGATCTCATTTCAGGTGGGGACAAGGAGAAATGAACCCTTGCATCCCTGATGTATAAAAGCTGACATATTGCGATTAGTTCCTAAATGCAGGTAAGGGTGGATAGTGCATGCTTTGTGTAAGATTAGGCATGTAGGCATTTAAAGCTGGACTCTGAGCACAAATACTTCGATTTAATATATTCCTCAATAACCATAAAAGATATAAATCCCCTTTGTGTGTACCAAATGCCTTTGCAAATCCAGTTATTATCCTGTAAAATAGCGGTGGCATCATCACTGTGCTGTACATAGCCTGTGCAGAGAACAGAGCTGTGAAGGCTCCACCCACTACAGGCTGCCTGCAGAAAACTACAGGAGGGGGCGGAGACAAGACCAGTCACCCTGCACAAGGAGAGAGAGCAGCAGTGACCGGTCTTTATTACAGGAAGCTCCTACACAGAGGGAAAGTCTCACACTGGATTACTGCACAGATCTGGACAGAATACACAAAGCACACCAAGGTCCAAGGAAGAATGCACAGGACTCTTGCTTAATCCGTAGTTGAGCTTTAACACTGCAATGCTAAGCTGGACCCGAATATTTACAATGATTTGAAGAATGCTACATCTACTTGCCAAGAAGACAGGTATGTTTGAAAATATTTTATGTTGGAGTTTAGTAGGCATGTCAGAAACTATTATTTAAAAAAGTATGAGATCTTTTTTAGGATTAGGATGCTGACTACAAATTATATTTGAAAATTAAATTAAATTAAAAGTAGAAACTTTTTTTTTTTTTTTTTACTTTTTGCATAGAGAAAGGAAAAATTAACCCCCTCTGTTTTTTTTTAGTTGTTTTTTTTTTATATCTGTGCCCTATTGCAGAGATTTGAATTTATTTCCTGATCTATAGATAACAGGAAGGAATAGGAAATGCCCTCTTTTTTTGTTTGCAAAAGTTTTTATTTGGAAGACCAATAGTAAAGTTTTGATACAGTGAAGATGATATCATTCAGTAATACAATGTTGTACAGTGGTTATACAATAAGTGGTATCCATTCCTTTTGTTTTCATATCGTATTATAGGCACAACATATATAGTAAGTGAACTCCGTTGGATTAAAGGAAGATATGTAGCAGATATTAATATAAGAATTGGATATACTGGTGTGACTGTAATTGATTTTACATTAGGTGTGTCACGTTTGTAAGTAATGATGGTAAATCCCAATAAATACACTTTTTATTTACTATCATATAGGGTATGATGAATTCTTTCAGATAATTTAAGGTGATTGTAGCCGTCTTAGTGCAATTGTGACAGAGAAAATTGAGTACTGTCCGTGATACTTTTTTTATTTGCACTAACATACAATTTTTCAGGACACGCTTTCGGGGTAAGTCCGAGCTAGTTTGAGCATCTCCATCCTGGATAAAACCTGAGACCATAGAAGATTGCTTGATCTCCAATTAAATGCAATCATCCATTGAATAGAGCTAAATAGTGAGTAGAGCAATCTATTGCAAGATGTATGTGCTTGTAAATACTTTATGAAATGATATTTATTGTAATGTCTTTTATATATGTGGTCTATGTTATTGATATGATTGTGCATTCTATTACGAACAATAAATATGTATTTTTTATCCAGTCATTTCCACGGTGTCCATGATCTCAATTCAAAGTCCCAACTTTCCTAGTTTTAATTTATTATAGGAAGGGGGGCGCAGTGCTGGTAGTGTGCTGTTAAACTTTCTGGGCAACAAGTGACTATGGCTACTGCCGGCCGCCCCTACAACACTGCAGAGCTGCGCCTGCTTGCAAAGATGTGCCAAGTGCGCTCCTGCACCCGGCACAAGCAAAGGACCCGGGCTTACCTTCCCTGTCACGTGGAGTAATCTCTGCCCAACAGGCGCTTCCGAGTCTCGGCAAGGCGTGGCGTCACCGTGACGTCACGAGAGGCCGACCGGGAGGCGGCAGGAGAGAGGACCATAGAGAGCTTCTGGGCGAGAGGAGGAACCAACCAGGCAGTCAATAACAAAGTAATCAGATGGGCATCTATGAATGAATGAATGTGCTAGCTAACTCTGGTGGTGGTGGGGGGAAGAGGTGAGATTAATAATGGTTTTCCAATGGTATTTGCAATATGCAGCATGAGGGGGTTCATGTATTGCCACTGGTCACTAATGCATTAATGACCAGTGTCAGTTAATTAACTCCTTTGTGCTGCATTAGTGGCACCAGTATCAGTGTTCATTAACTCCTTCATGCTGCAGCATAACACTGACACCCGGGGCAGGACTTAGGGTGGTGGGGGCACCTGGGCTTGAGTCACTTTCGGGCCCTACCTCCTATACATTACTTTAAAACTTTAGTTTTCTTTTAAGTGCGCCACTCTGATACCGGTTGTCCGCCATTACATCACTGTCTAATGCAGACAGGTTTTCTCAACGGCAGTAAACAAGGGACTACGTAACTGCCAATAACCAATCAGCAAACCTCAAGATAAGAGTTTAAGGAATTTTAAGGAAAAAAACTATTTAAGGAAAAAAACTTACATTTAAATGCTCATCAATGCAGCCTTGCACAGCGTCCATCTGCATGCTTGTCCAGTGTAATTTGCAGCCTTGTCAGTGTCATTTGCAGCCTTGCAGCCTCCATCTGCAGCCTTATCAGTGTCCATCTGCAGCCTTGTCCGTGTCATTTGCAGCCTTGCCCAGGCTGCAGTTAAACTGCAGTGACTTGTCAGCGTCACTGCAGTTTAAATATGGCGCCGCCGAGATACACAGAGCCGGTCCTGTGTATCTCGGCTCCTGTCAACTTTTCTCGGCTCCTCTCGCAGTCCCGCCCAGTCCTGCCCTATGATGGACATAACACAGGTCCAATGGCGGGGCTGGACGTGACTGTGAGCCGAGCGCTGCCGATATACATACATAGCCGAGTGTACTCGGCTAGCTCCGCTCACAGTCACGCCCAGTCCCTGTGTTATGTCCATCATAAGGCGGGACTAGGCGTGACTGTGAGCGTAACTAGCCGAGTATAGCCGAGTACACTCGGCTGGGGCCCGCGGGGGGTCTTGAGCCCAGCCAAGCCCGGTAAGTCCGGCCCTGCTGACACCACTGCCACTAATGCAGCAAAAAGGGGTTAATTAACTGACACTGGTCATTAATGCATTAGTGACCAGTGGCAATACAGGAACCCCCTCATGCTGCATATTACAAATACCATTGGTAATTAAAGGGTAAGTTCACCTTTATAGAAAAATCTGTAAAGTGAACTTACACAGGACGCCCTCCTCACTCCCCCCGGTCCCGCTGACCTGGAGCGTGGCAGTCACCTGCTATGAGACATCGGGTCGCCGCCTTACTGGTCTGGGCCTTAATCTCCAAAATGTACCTCTTCCGCAGCCATGTTTAGGAGCATTCTAATTGGTCGGCGTCGTCACATGGGCAGCGCCGACCAATCAGAACCCACGTAGCCCATCCTGTCACTGTGGCCGAACGGTACAGCGGCGATACCAGCTGTCAGCGCAGGGGATCGCTGAAATCCAGGTTAGCAGGACCTGGGGGGATGGGGAGGGGGTCCAGTGTAAGTTCAGCTTACAGATTTTCTTACACTTTATTTTGCTGACCCGCCGCAGTACATATACTGCGACGGGGCTACAGTATTGTATTGTTGTATTGTTTTAAGTGTTTTCTGGTTTTGAAAGGACACTGACTCTTTTTTTATAGCCGGGCGGGAGGGGGGCGCAGTTTGCCATCTTTGCCCTGGGCACCAGATGGCCTCGTCCCGGCACTGTGAGCAACTATTGTGTTTAGTTTGAGGATTATGCGGTGAGAGTTTAAACCAGATCATAAAATGCTTTGTAAATGTAATGGGAAAATGGATATAGTCTCAAAGGTTATCCAAGGGATGTTATGGATAGGGACAAACCATTGGGCCAGCTGTGTAAGTCTGGCTGCAAGGAAGTAGTGCCAAATGTTTGGAAGCTAGGGATGAGCTTTGAACATCGCATGTTCGACCGTTCGTCGAACTGTGAGCGTTATGGGCCATTCGCGCTAAATTCAAGTGACGCGTCACGGCCCATAATTCACTGCGGCATCGCAGTGTATTGCTGGCTGATGATTGGCCAAGCATGCACTATGACCCGCATGCTTGGCCAATCACAGCGCCGTCTGTACAGAGAGCCATAATTGGCCAAAGCCAGGGTGGCTTTGGCCAATTATGGCTCAGGGGGTTTAGAACACGCCCCACACTATATAAGGCCGCCTGCACGGCGGCCCTGTGTAGTGTGTTCCAGCGTGCTTAGATAAACAGAGAGACAGTGTCATTTCATTTGAGTTAGCTAGATTAGGCAGGACAGTCAGTGAGTTAGCTGCACTTACAGTGTATTGTGTATATATATGCATCCCAGGTGTTGTGTATATATATATACACTGTATTCAGTTTAGCTAGATCTGTTCCTGTTATCTTCCTACTGACAGGCAGGCTTGTCTTGTTACAGTATTTACAGCTACCTGAAGAAAATTGCTGGTGTTCTTTTGATCCTATTAGTACCACAGTCAGGCAGCTAGACTATTTAGAGTTAGTGTAGTGCGTCCTCCTCACAGTGTTCAGTTAAAGCTACAAGTTAGTTTAGTGTGACCTCTGCACAGTGTTCAGCTAAAGCTACAAGTTAGGGTAGTGCGTCCTCCTCACAGTGTTCAGCTAAAGCTACAAGTTGGTGTAGTGCATCCTCCTCACAGTGTTCAGCTAAAACTACAAGTTAGTGTAGTGTGACCTCTGCACAGTGTTCAGCTAAAGCTACAAGTTAGTGTAGTGCATCCTCTGAAAAGTGTTCAGCTAAAACTACAAGTTAGTGTAGTGCGACCTCTGCACAGTGTTCAGCTAAAGCTACAAGTTAGTGTAGTGCGTCCTCCTCACAGTGTTCAGCTAAAACTACAAGTTAGTGTAGTGCGACCTCTGCACAGTGTTCAGCTAAAGCTACAAGTTAGTGTAGTGCGTCCTCCTCACAGTGTTCAGCTAAAACTTCAAGTTAGTGTAGTGAGTCCTCTGAACAGTGTTCAGCTAAAACTACAAGTTAGGGTAGTGCGTCCTCTGAACAGTGTTCAGCTAAAACTACAAGTTAGGGTAGTGCGTCCTCCTCACAGTGTTCAGCTAAAGCTACAAGTTAGTTTAGTGTGACCTCTGCACAGTGTTCAGCTAAAGCTACAAGTTAGGGTAGTGCGTCCTCCTCACAGTGTTCAGCTAAAACTACAAGTTAGTTTAGTGTGACCTCTGCACAGTGTTCAGCTAAAGCTACAAGTTAGGGTAGTGCGTCCTCCTCACAGTGTTCAGCTAAAGCTACAAGTTAGTTTAGTGTGACCTCTGCACAGTG
Source organism: Lithobates septentrionalis (assembly GCA_037952835.1). Classification (NCBI taxonomy): domain Eukaryota; kingdom Metazoa; phylum Chordata; class Amphibia; order Anura; family Ranidae; genus Lithobates; species Lithobates septentrionalis. The sequence goes on along the minus strand of JBBDGP010003029.1, from coordinate 1,507,141 downwards.
TTCAGCTAAAGCTACAAGTTAGGGTAGTGCGTCCTCCTCACAGTGTTCAGTTAAAGCTACAAGTTAGTTTAGTGTGACCTCTGCACAGTGTTCAGCTAAAGCTACAAGTTAGGGTAGTGCGTCCTCCTCACAGTGTTCAGTTAAAGCTACAAGTAAGTTTAGTGTGACCTCTGCACAGTGTTCAGCTAAAGCTACAAGTTAGGGTAGTGCGTCCTCCTCACAGTGTTCAGCTAAAGCTACAAGTTGGTGTAGTGTGTCCTCCTCACAGTGTTCAGCTAAAACTACAAGTTAGTGTAGTGCGACCTCTGCACAGTGTTCAGCTAAAGCTAAAAGTTAGTGTAGTGCGTCCTCCTCATAGTGTTCAGCTAAAACTACAAGTTAGTTTTTTGCGAGCTCTGCACAGTGTTCACATAAAGCTACCTGTCGAAGGTTGGTGGTGTTTTCCTGATCCTATCACTACCGCAGGCAGCTAAATAAGCTACAAGTTAGTTTTTTGCAAGCTCTGCACAGTGTTCACCTAAAGCTACCTGTCGAAGGTTGGTGGTGTTTTCCTGATCCTATTACTACAGCAGGCAGCTAAATAAGCTACAAGTTAGTTTTTTGCGAGCTCTGCACAGTGTTCACCTAAAGCTACCTATAGAAGGTTGGTGGTGTTTTCCTAATCCTATCACTACCGCAGACAGCTAAATAAGCTACAAGTTAGTTTTTTGCGAGCTCTGCACAGTGTTCACCTAAAGCTACCTGTCGAAGGTTGGTGGTGTTTTCCTGATCCTATCACTACTGCGGGCAGCTAAATAAGCTACAAGTTAGTTTTTTGCAAGCTCTGCACAGTGTTCACCTAAAGCTACCTGTAGAAGGTTGGTGGTGTTTTCCTGATCCTATCACTACTGCAGGCAGCTAAATAAGCTACAAGTTAGTTTTTTGCAAGCTCTGCACAGTGTTCACCTAAAGCTACCTGTAGAAGGTTGGTGGTGTTTTCCTGATCCTATCACTACCGCAAGCAGCTAAATAAGCTACAGGTTCGTTTTTTGCGAGCTCTGCACAGTGTTCACCTAAAGCTACCTGTAGAAGGTTGGTGGTGTTTTCCTGATCCTATCACTACTGCAAGCAGCTAAATAAGCTACAAGTTAGTTTTTTGCGAGCTCTGCACAGTGTTCACCTAAAGCTACCTGTCGAAGGTTGGTGGTGATTTCCTGATCCTATCACTACCGCAGGCAGCTAAATAAGCTACAAGTTAGTTTTTTGTGAGCTCTGCACAGTGTTCACCTAAAGCTACCTGTAGAAGGTTGGTGGTGTTCTCATACTACAGGCAGGCAGTTGATTTTGTTAGCTGCAATATATATATATATATATATATATATATATATATATATATATATATATATATATATACCGTATTTATTGGCGTATAACACGCGCCGGCGTATAACACGCACCCCAAGTTTAGGAGAGAATTTTAGGGAAAAAAACTTTTAGGAGGGAAGTTTAAGGAAAAGAAACTTACATTAAAATGCCCATCAATGCAGCCTCATCAGTGTTCATCTGCAGCCTTGTTAGTGTCATTGCAGCCTTTTCAGTGTCAGTGCAGCCTTGTCAGTGCAGCTTTGCCCCGTGCAGTCTTGTCAGTGCAGCCTTGTCCCCAGTGCAGCCTTGTCCCCAGTGCAGCCTTGTCAGTGCAGCCTTGTCCCCAGTGCAGCCTTGTCAGTGCAGCCTTGTCCCCAGTGCAGTCTTGTCAGTGCAGCCTTGTCCCCAGTGCAGCCTTGTCCCCAGTGCAGCCTTGTCAGTGCAGCCTTGTCCCCAGTGCAGTCTTGTCAGTGCAGCCTTGTCAGTGCAGCCTTGTCCCCAGTGCAGTCTTGTCAGTGCAGTCTTGTCAGTGCAGTCTTGTCCCCAGTGCAGCCTTGTCCCCAGTGTCCATGCCTACCGCCTGCCGCCCCCGCGACATACACATGCTAGTAGGTTCTGTCAGCTCTGCAGGGGCAGGTTAAGAGGTGGTTGACGCTACGCCAACTTAAGGCAGGAATGGTGGTTTGCGACAATGGCACCAACCTCCTCTCTGCCCTCCAACAGGGACAAATGACCCATGTGCCCTGTTTGGCTCACGTCCTTAACTTGGTGGTGCAGCGGTTCTTGGGCAGGTACCCGGGCTTACAGGATGTCCTGAGGCAGGCCAGGAAAGTCTGTGTGCATTTCCGCCGGTCATATAATGCCAGTGCTCGGCTGGCAGACCTCCAAAAGGAGTTTAACCTGCCCAAGAACCGCCTAATCTGTGACTTGCCCACCAGGTGGAACTCAACGTTGGCCATGCTGCAGTGGCTGCACACGCAGCAGAGGGCCATCAATGAGTACCTGTGCGACTATGGCACCAGGACAGGGTCAGGGGAGCTTGGTTTTTTTCCCCACGCCAGTGGGCCATGATCAGGGATGCATGCACTGTCCTGTCACCATTTGAGGAGGCCACGAGGATGGTGAGCAGTGACAGTGCATGCATCAGTGACACTGTCCCCCTTGTCCACCTGTTGGAGCACACGCTGCGTGGAATAATGGACAGGGCACTTGAGGCAGAACAGAGGCAGGAAGAGGAGGACTTCCTTAGCTCTCAAGGCCCCCTTTATCCAGACAGTGTTCCTGCGTGCCCGCCGATCACACAGGAAGAGGAGGAGGAGGAGGATTGTGTCAGTATGGAGGTGGAGCCTGGCACTCAGCATCAGCAGCAGTCTTTAAGGGATCAGTCCCAAGAAACACATGGACTTGTACGTGGCTGGGAGGAGGTGGCTGCGGACCATGTCATCCTTAGTGACCCAGAGGACTCCGGACCGAATGCCTCAGCAAACCTACGCTGCATGGCCTCCCTGATCCTGCAAAGCCTGCGTAAGGATCCTCGTATTTGTGGTATCAAAGAGAAGGACCAATACTGGCTGGCAACCCTCCTTGATCCACATTACAAGGGTAAGGTTGCGGACCTTATCTTGCCATCGCAGAGGGAGCAGAGGATGAAACATCTTCGGGAGGCCTTGCAGAAAGGTCTGTGCAATGCGTTCCCAGAGACTGGGAGGTTACAAACTCCTGTTTCTGGACAACGTGTTGCTGAGGCTTCGGTCAGTCAAAGAAGGAGTGGTGGAGAAGGTGGCCGTCTGACCGATGCGTTCAGACAATTTTTTGGTCCGCAGTCCCAAGGTATGATCGGTTCCAGCAACCATCGCCAGCGTCTGTTTTACATGGTGCAGGAATACCTAGGGGCAAGATCTGACTTGGACACCTTTCCCACCGAAAATCCTCTGGGTTACTGGGTCTTGAGGATGGATCACTGGCCAGAGCTTGCACAGTATGCAATTGAGCTACTGGCCTGTCCTGCATCCAGCGTTCTTTCGGAACGCACATTCAGTGCTGCTGGAGGCTTTGTAACCGATCACAGGGTGCGTCTGTCCAATGACTCGGTCGATCGACTGACCTTCATAAAAATGAATCAGTCTTGGATCACCACCAGCTACCAAGCACCTGATGCTGATGTAACCGAATAATTTTTTTTGAAATCTCAGATCCCTTCAAAGACTGCCTATGCTGATGCTGAGTGACTATCCTGAGTAATTATCCTCTTCCTCCTCAATGATCACGCTGATAGCTTGTAAGAACATTTTTGGTTCTGGGCGCCACGACCAGTGCCTAAGGCCCAATTTTTCAGCCCTTGTTTAACAGGGGCGTGTAATTACAATTTTTGATGCAATACTTTGCAGCAGGGCTCGTTTCTGCGTTCCAACTAGAGTATCTGTGAGGGGTTGCAGTGTTGTGGCACCAGCACCAGTGCCTAAGGCACAATTTTTCAGCCCCTGTTTAACAGGGGCATGTAATTACAATTTTTGATGCAATACTTTGCAGCAGGGCTCGTTTCTGCGTTCCAACTAGAGTATCTGTGAGGGGTTGCAGTGTTCTGGCACCAGCACCAGTGCCTAAGACCCAATTTTTCAGCCCCTGTTCAACAGGGGCATGTAATTACAATTCTTGATCTAATATTTTACACCAGGGCCCATTTCTGCGCCCACCAAGAGCGAGTGAGGACTTACAGTGTTGTGGCACCAGCACCACCACCACCAAAGGCCCAATTTTTCTGCCCCTGTTCAACAGGGGCATGTATTTACAATTCTTGATCTAATATTTCAGAAGGGCCCTGTGAGGGCTTACAGTGTTGTGGCCACAACAACACCTAAGTCCCAAATTTCTGCTGAGTATATAGGGCAGGCCCCTACTTTCAAACATCCAACTTACAAACGACTCCTACTTGCAAACGGAAGGAGACAACAGGAAGTGAGATGAAATCTACCGCTAGGGAAATTCTCTCCTGTAAGAGTTAATATGAGAAAAACGTTTCTCCTTTCCACTGATGCTTTATCACCAATCCTTGTTTCACAAAAAAACCCAAATTTTCAAAAAACATTTGTCATTGGGACAAAAAGTGAGGTGGAATCTTCTGAAGAGGAGGGCAGACAGCAAAACAAATGTCACAGGGGTGATAACCCTTCCCTATGTTTTCCAAAAAGCTTAAAATAGATTTTTTGGCTGGAGCTAAACACGTTAAAAATGTACCAGTTCAAAATTACAAACAGATTCTACTTAACAACAAACCTACAGTCCCTGTCTTGTTTGCACCGCCTATATACTGCTGTTCAGAGTATATAGGGCCTGGGGGCCCCACGCCTTTCCTTTTTTTAATTTGGGTGCGGGGTTCCCCTTAATATCCATACAAAACCCAAAGGGCCTGGTAATGGACTGCAGGGGGGGGGGGGGGGGGTTATCCATGCCGTTTGTCTCATTGATTTTCATCCATATTGCCGGGACCCGACATTACATTAAAGCACCAAGCAGTTTTAAATGACTTTTATTCCTTTAAAAATGTCATTTTGTGCAGGGACTGTTCTAAGCACGGGAAACACGCGCCACTTTACAGGCATACTATAGACACCCCCAGGTACAATATTTAAAGGAATATTTCACTTTTATTTTTTCACTTTAAGCATCATTAAAATCACTGCTCCGGAAAAAAATGGCCATTTCTTAAAACTTTTTTTTGCATTGATACATGTCCCCTGGGGCAGGACCCGGGTCCCCAAACCCTTTTTAGGACAATAACTTGCATATTAGCCTTTAAAATTAGCACTTTTGATTTCAAACGTTCGAGTCCCATAGACTTTAATGGGGTTCTAAAGTTTGCGCAAACTTTCGGTCCGTTCGCAGGTTCTGGTGCGAACCGAACCGGGGGGGGGGTGTTCGCCTCATCCCTATTGGAAGGCCAAGTCCGCCTTTAATTTGTGGTCTATGCATGAGAGAATAGCTGCATCTAGTTTTTTTATTAGACCAAATTCATCTATTGATTTCTCTTTGAAGAGCTTCTATTCTGGTTTTGGGAATATTAATAGGGAGGGCTCGAAAATAATAGAGGAGTTTGGGAAGAATTGTTATTTATATAGCACAGATTCTTCCAAGGAAGGAAATGTGGTAAGAAGACCATAATTTAAGTAGGGAGCTTATATGGGTAAAAAGTGGGGGGTAGTTAGTTTTGTATAGTAAGTTATGAGATGATGTGATGTGGATGCCAAGGTATCTGAATGAATGGGTGCACCATATGAATGAGAAATTCTTTTGCAATAAGGAAGTCATAATAGGAGAGAAGTTAATTTGTAAGGCCTAACATTTAGTTATGTTAATACCCAAACCAGAAAGATTGTGAAAAGTGTTAAGTTCGGTTAGAAGGTTGGGTAAAGAGATGAGTGGGTCTGTTAAAAATAGGAGAGCATCATCAGCGTATAAGCTCAGTTTAAATTCGCTAGGGCCTTTGGTATATCCTTTAATATTTATATTTTTTCTTATTGCATGTGCAAGAGGCTCTATCGCTAACGCGAATAAAAGTGGGGGTAGAGGGCAACCTTGTCTAGTACCTCTACTTAATAGGAAGAATTCAGAGTTGTTACCTGGAAGTTTAATTCTTGTTTGGGGGGAGTAATAGAAAGCATTGAAGCCATGTATAAATTTATCTGAGATGCCAAATTTGGGGAGTAAATGATTGAGGTAAGACCAGTTCACACTGTCAAAGGCCTTGTGGATATCAAGGCTGAGTAGACAAACTGGACGAGAGTGAAGATTAGCATCTTGAATGATGTTTGTGACCAACCTGATATTGTCTACTATCTGTCTGTCTGGGATGAAGCCAGTTTGGTCAGTGTGAATTAAGGTCGTGATAACTGCAGCAAGTCTATCTGCCAAAAATTTTGAGATCATTATTGGGGACAGAAATGGGGCGAAAAGTTTGTGGGATGGTATGGTCTTTAAGCGGTTTTGGAAATAGAGATAAATTAGCCAAGAGCATTTCATCAGGGAAGTGGTTACCTTGTAAAATATGATTTAATAATTTGGTTAGTTCGGGTACTAATAGGGATGCAAATTTTTTGTAATAAGAGGTAGTGAAACCATCGGGGGGGGGGGGGGGGTGGATGTTCTGAGAGATTTAATTATATTAATTATTTCTAGGTCAGTACAGGGTTCATTAAGGAAGAAAATTAGTTGATTAGTAAGAGTTAGAAGTTGAAGATTGTTTAGCCAATTAAGTGAAGAAGTCTGGGGTTGAGTTTGTGGTCCAGAGAGGAGATTTTTATAGAAGGATGAAAATCGGGACCTCATGAGGATGAGTAACCAAGTTACCTCTTTGATCGCCTAATTTATAAACATGGGGTGGTTTATGTTCTTGATTTAGTTTCCTTGCGAACATGGCAGAAGTAGAATTGCCATGTAACATAAATTTGGCTTTGGAGAATCTAAGAGATTTTTCAGTGTCCGCTGATAATACTGTGTCTAGAGCTTGGCACTTAGATTCTATTTGTTGAGTTAGTTCATGGGAAGGTGATTGATTCAGTTTGTTGTATAGATTGTCAAGGTCTCTGGTGAAGCATTTCATTTCAGTGAGTCTTGCTTTGTTTTTGGCTGCTGCTATGCTGATTAAGTGCCCTCTCGGTACTGCTTTGTGTGCTGACCAAAGTGAGGTAGGAAGTTTATCTTCAGTTGTGTTGTTAATGAAGTATTCTTCAATTTGTGTAGTTATTTTTTGAAGGTTGGAGGGATCTGTTAGAAGAGAGTCATTTAAGCGCCAAATTAAATGGGGTAGGGGCTAGACCAATATGGGAAGTATCAAATGAGACTATGTTGTGGTCAGACCACGGGCATGAGTGAATGTGTGCCTTGGAGGAGTTGGCTAGTAATATTGGGGTGCTAAATGTATATAGTTCAACCGGGCATAACAGTCATGTGGATGGGAGTAATGAGTATATGCTTTCACACCTGTGTTATGAGCTCCCCAAAAATCTATCAATTGAAATTTGCTAAGAGAGCAATTAATTGATTTAGAAAAGGCTTTTGACGAAGGAGTCACTCTGCTTCTGTCAAGAGTTGGGTGTGCAGCCAGGTTGAAATCACCTCCCAGTATTATTTGTGGGGAGCTGTAGTGATCTAGGGTTTCACAGAACCTTATAAAAAATGAGGATTCAGAGTCGTTTGGGGCCTATACTGATGCGATTGTCAGTGAGCGATTATTTATAGTCCCCTTCAAAATTATAAAGCTGCTGTCGACATCTTTATAGATATTTTGAATAGCAAAGATAATAGAGTTGCGAATAAAGATGGCTACACCACGGGTTTTAGTAGAGAAGGTAGTATAATGGAACTGGCTGTAATTTTTATCAAAGTACTGTGGGTGATTTGCAGATGAAAAGTGGGTTTCTTGTAGAAGAATTATGTATAGTGCCAGAATGCTTTTTTAATTTTGTGCGGGCAATTAAAACCCTGGACATTGTGTGAAAAAATTCTAAGACCCATTGTTAAGGGGGAAATACAAGCTAGGTTTAGTATATATACCAGGAGTTAACCAATGGATATAATAATAAGAACTTGATTGTTCAATAGCATATAGGATGAACTTACAGACAGTACCACCACAACAAGAATTGAGTATATTTTTTAGCATAAAAAATAGTATTAGTAAACTACACTGTACGAATGAATAGTAGTATCTCAACATCATAACAATCATCATGTGTAGAAATGATTGAGAAGATAATGTGAGTATTCGAAAGAGGATTTTATATATACATCATGCAATAAGTGTGAAAACATAACAAAATAATGGAAAACAAGGGGGTCAAGTGACTTCTTGTGACTTAACCATGCAAAATGAACAAGAGGACAAAAATGCCCTGAACTCACCAACGAGGCCTGACGCGTCATCCCAACACGTGAGGATGCAACACCAGGCCGTGAGAGTAAGTAGGGGCACAAACCAGCGACGGCGGAAGTGCCAAGCAAAAGTAGATATATCAAAATTTCAATGTGCATGGTTATAAAAGTTATCGGAACCCAGCACAGAGAACTAAGGAATATTTAATTTTTTTGAAATTAGTAACAAGCACAGACCAACAAATGTTGAGAGCCTGAATAAACTTCTTTAACCACTTGACCACTGGGCACTTAAACCCCCTTCCTAACCAGACCAATTTTCAGCTTTCGGTGCTCTCACACTTTGAATGACAATTACTCAGTCATGCAACACTGTACCCATATGAAATTTTTGTCCTTTTTTTCAGACAAACAGAGCTTTCTTTTGGTGGGTTTTTATTTTTTTTGTGCTATAAATCAAAAAAGACTGAAAATTCGATAAATAAAAAAAATAATTCTTTGTTTCTGTTAAAATTTATTGCAGAGTATTGGCAAGTATTGTCAGGGTATTGGCGAGTATTGGTAGAGTATTGGCGAGTATTGGCAGAGTATTGGCGAGTATTGGCAGAGTTTTGCAGAGTATTGGCAGAGTATTGCAGTGTTGCAGAGTATTGGCAGAGTATTGCAGTGTTGCAGAGTATTGCAGTGTTGTAGAGTATTGCACAGTGTTGCAGAGTATTGCACAGTGTTGCAGAGTATTTCACAGTGTTGCAGAGTATTGCACAGTGTTGCAGAGTATTGGCAGAGTATTGCACAGTGTTGCAGAGTATTGGCAGAGTATTGCATAGTGTTGCAGAGTATTGCAGATTGACACTGAGCAGCGCTGTGGGCACTAAACATCCAGCCCACAGCGCTGCTGCAATCTCTCCCCCTCTCCCCTCACACTGTACCCATCAGTACAGAGAGGGGAGGGAGGAACCGGCATCATGATGTGACGCCGGTTTGTTTACAAGTGATCTCTCCGTCATTTGATGGAACGATCACATGGTAAACGGCCGCGATCAGCGGCTATTTACCGTGATCCGTGATGCGACCCGGCGGTCACGGATGTTCCCGGGGGCGCGGGGGAGCAACATTCTGGAATTATGTCCCACACACGTGCACCCAGAATAGGCCGACCGCGCATTAGCCGTCTTTCGGCCCGGTTGGCAAGTGGTTAAAGGACAATTGTCATGAACTTCCAAGGAATTTGTGACGTTGTTTAAGGTATGTACATGGCACAAGATTCCATAGATTAATTGCAGGGTGACCCCAGGCGTTTCAAAGTGAAAACAAAAGCCGTGTGTGAGGCTAAAATCAAAAGTATGGGGTCATTGTCAGTCCTGGACCATAGTAGGTGATTAGACTACAAGGAAACGACAGAGCAACCTCATTGTCTTTGTCATATTAATCATCGGTATTAGACTGAAGGTGTATATGTTTAAGTGATCTTAATATATTAAGAGTTCTTACTTGTTGAGGCAAAAATTGCTTTATAGTAAGAAGGTATAGAGTCAACCCTCCAAGAATGCTTCTTGCCTTCTGTTGGAGGAGATTACAGCGTGGAAACTGGTGAAAATGCCAAACAAATTAAAAGAATGAACAAATAACTGGTAAACTTGAGAATGATTATGATGCTTGATCCTGGAAGGATTGGTGCCATCTTCTTTGGTCCCTTTGATTGCGACGTGATGAAGGAGTGGACCAAATGGGTGATGATCTAGGGGCAGTAGAGGTCGGTTTCAAGGTTCCGGTTCCAGCAGACCCAGTTTGATTAGAAGCTCTTTTCCCTCTATTATGTTGTAAACTGTATATGTGGAACCATTGTGCATCATAGAGAGCTTGAATGGGAAGCCCCAGCGATATTTAATTCTTGCTGTCTGCAGAAAAGAAGAAATCCCCTCTTAAAGTGGTAGTAAATGCACTTGCTTTACTTGTTCCTACATACAGTGGTGTATTTTGGTTTTGTGTTGCCCTAGACAAAATTAAAGGGCGCCCCTCCCCCATCTAAATGTGTCCCACCCCAGCCAATTTAAAATTGCGCACGCCTGTGCAACGGCGACAAACTACATACATTTTACTATCCATAGGTGATGCTTTAAAACCCTTTACTGGTTACTACTCTAGATTTACAGAGGAGGTCTGGTGACAAAATTACTGCTCATGATCTGACGTTTACAGTGATACCTCACATGTGTGGGGTGATCGTTGTTTGCGTGCATGCGCGCGTTCGTCTTTTCGTGCAAGCATTGGAGGACAAGGGGCACTGTAATATTTTTTCTTTAAACTATTAATTATTATTTTTATTTTTTTTACACTGTTGCTTTAATTTTTTTTAAAAATCTATTAGGCTGAATAATTTTTGGCCAGAAAATTTGATGTGCGGGGGCCAGCCCGTCCATATGTACCACCTATAATCTCTATTTTGATGTGGAATATCTCTTAAATGTTGTGAGATCTAACTTTAAAAACACTTGATCTTACCGGATTTAATGAATATCTTTTAGCCTGAATGATTTTTGGCCAGAAAATTTGATAAGGGGGGGCCAGCCCCCCCCCCCCCCCCCCCCCTCATTAATCACTTAATAAGTCTGTAATTATGTGAGATCTAACGTTAAAACTGCTTGATCTTACCGGATCTGACAAATTGCTTCCAAAATAGCTAACTGTTTGGTAAATTTTTTGATAAGGGGGGCTGATGACGGGTTAGCCCCCTCAGCAAATAACTGTTAATATTGCTTCTTCTATGTGAGATCTAACGCAAACAACGGTTGATCTAACCTGATCTAACAAAGATCTAACAAACTGCATAAGATTTTTTCAAAAATTTTGATATGGGGGCTAACCTGGCAGAGGTAGAAACAGGTGGGTGGCAACATCTCTGCCCACTAATCAGATACAAACATAATGTATATGCATATTATATGATAGGTGCGTTAGATAGACATGTTAGACATATTTCCTTTAATATAAGGAGCAAACCTCCTTTATTCATTTAACCAATCATAACAATACACATATTATAACATATTCATTATTTATGATCTATATGAAAGCTTGCTCAATATCTTTGCAGCATAACATTTTCCAGTAGACAAGACTAGACAAGTTCCTCTTTTTTCTAATGGTGTTACTTTCTTTTTTTTATAATATTCTTAATAATTTTCAATATATTTAATACAAACATTAAAATTGTTTTTGTTGACATTTTTATAATTACTCAATCCCACCCCACACCTCCTCTCTTTTTTCCCCATCCCCACCTCTCCCCCTCTCCTCAATATTTGGTCCCTATATTTCTTCCCTTCTACCTCCTCCTCCCTGTCTCTTATATTCGCACCATTCCTGTATATTTTTTTGTTTTTGTTTTTTAATCTAGCCAACTTTTCCACAAATCAGTTTTAAATCTCATCCTCCTCACTACACCATAAGTGTTCCATTTTGTGTTTGTTTTCCACTTTTTTGATCCAATCTCCTAATGTGGGACTCTCTGGTTCTTGCCCATGTCGTGGTATCTGACTTTTTGCTGCATTTATTAAATGCAGTATCATGTAATTTTTACATTGCTTTATTGGACATTTTGTGCCAATGAATAAGCATGGGTCTTCTGGTATTTCTATATTTGCAATCTCTTTTATTTGTTGCAGCACCTTCCCTCCAGTATTTCTTTTTTTTTTTTGGACACTCCCACCATATATGGGCCATGGTTCCTTCTACTTTACATCCTCAACAACAGTATGGTGGTTTACCTTTTTGGTATTTTTGTGCTTTATCTTGTGTGCTTTACCCTTTTTAAATCCCTATTGGTTTTTCATAGTGATGGGCAGGTGCAATATCCAACTGGGAGTTAGCAGGTATGCAGGGGCATGCTAACCTTTTTTTAGCAAGATGCAATTTTCATGGAGCACCCTAGGCTTTTGCAGCTGTTTAAAGGTTTGTGTAGGCATTTATGGGTACCCGAAAATATATATTATATGCACTTATAAGGACTTCAACATAACAAAAAAACAAAAAGGCTCACTTTAGACAAAACTGTGGCCAAAGTCTGGATGTGGCCCTTTGCTTGCCTTTATCCCACCCTTGGGGCACTATTCCTCAGATGGACACCAATGATGGGACACTAGTCCTTCCACTGACACCATCAAGGGGGCACTATTCTTCCCATTGACACCATTAATGGGGCACTAACCCTCCCAATGACACCAATGATGGGGCGCTATTCCCTCCACTGACACCAATGATTGGGCACTATTCCTCCCACTGACACCATCAATGGGGCACTATTCCTCCCTTTAAAATTTCCAATGGAGCATTGTTTACTCCCACTGGCCACAGCAAGGCCCCCTAAAGCCCGAAGGATAAGAAACTGGTCCTTTGCTTATAAAGTTTGGAGACCCCTACTTTAGAAAGAAAATATTTCAATTTCTCTTTCCCTAGCCCCTCACCATTCTATAAAAAACAAATAAAATACATTTAAAGTAGATTCCTAACTGATTTGCTTCAAGATGAAACAAGGATAACTATACATTAGGGGTCTCAAACTGGTGGCCCTCCAGCTGTTGCAAAATTACAAGTCACATCATGCCTCTGCCTGTGGGAGTCATGCTTGTAACTGTCAGCCTTGCAATGCATCATGGGACTTGTAGTTTTGCAACAGTCTAAATTGTTCAAAAGAATCCAAAGCAATTCAATGGGTGCTATTATATTCAGTAAAGATGGAAGGAAGAAAGGATGGATTCATGTGTGAATGGATAATGTAAAAAAGAGCAAGAGAATAGCCGTAGTGCCTCCTCTATAAAAGGGGGGGTGATGGGATCTCTTGTGTTCATAGCTAGTGGGGTCTGAAATGAGAAACTGTCTTTCCTGGACTCAATGGGAATGGCAGGTTGTATATGGAAGTTTTTTTTCTTTGATGGTCTTGAGCATGATGTTTTCAATTTTTCAATTTGTTCAAATATTACCAAATTTTTCCTTCATTTTAATTTAATCAAATCTCCATGCTCTGAAAGATCGAATCAAAAAACGAACATGTTGACTATTTAACATATTTTCACCTAAGATTCACCCAACTTTCATTAAACATTCACAACATTTTTAATTCCATTTCGAAAAATGTGAGAATCCTGGGTGTCAGGATGGAGAGCAGAGGAAGGAGACGGTAAATCTGTCATTTACCGGCTCCTTCCTTTTCCGAATGCAGAGTCTGTGATCACTGACTCTGTTCATCCATAACTGTCACTGAGCATGCAATGCTTCCGTTTATGAATGGAGAGGAGCCACTATCTCCTGTCCATTCATCTTCAGTGCAGCTGAGGCTGCAGAGAAAAGGACTGGGGAATCTCTGTCCTCGGTCCCTTTCCCAGTCTCAAAAGGGAGATGTCAGGGGTCTGTCAAGACCCCTGATATCTCACCAAAGCCCCCCCCCAACAGGGCTAATAAAAAAAAAAGAATTGTAATATAGAAATATCGAAAAGGTTAAATTGTAAAAATAATAAAAAATAAAATAAAAAACACACTGACACCGTCAGTTGAGCATTGGTCAGGGCTCCTTGGAATACCCCAGGCAGCTCCACCTCTCCTCCCCTCTTTCCAGAACCTTCTAGAAAGAAGAGGGAGGTCCCAGTGATGCTGCCTGTGAGTCACCAGCTGCTACCCTGAGCCACTCCCAGCCCAGACCAAATCAAAACAAACAGGCCTAGCTGCCAGCCAGGCCTGCCTAAATTTACCTAACCTAAAAATATCCTAGTCTAGCACCTACCTACCTAGAGGGTGCAACATTTTTTTTAAAATATGTTTTGGAGCAGAAAGTAAAAAATATTGGGGGCTTTTTTCAAAAATGTCGGCCGGTTTTTGTTCATAGCGCAAAAAGACAAAAAACGCAGAGGTGATCAAATACCACCAAAAGAAAGCTCTATTTGTGGGAAAAAAGGACACACATCTTATTTGGGTACAGCGTCGCACGACCGCGCAAATTGTCAGTTAAAGTAACCCGGTGCCGTAACGCAAAAAATGGCCTGGTCATGAAGGGGGTAAATCTTTTGGAGGTGAAGTGGCTAAACCAATCTTCTTTCATTCAACCAACGGGTTGAAAAAAAAAAAAGACCTGATTCCCCCATCCACACATTCGATGTGAACGGGGGAATCACTCCAACTGTGCTGTTGTGTTCTGTCGGCCGGTAGACTTTCGGCCGGCAGCACTGATTGTTTGGTAAAAACCAGAGAGCTGGTTGTACAAAAGTCGATCGGTAGAAGCAGCCTGTCCATACATGGATTCACATCCATGTATGTATCCAAGATTGGCCTTGATGATCCAGACGAATTTCGATCCATGTATGGCCGCCCTTACATTGGTCTAGCTTGTAACGATGCATGTACAATATCTGTGGATCCCTCTAAAAGCTTGAAATCACTGTACTAGGCATTGCTACTCTGGTGATCTCCACTTGCTTCTAGGTCCTGGGCCGAGCGGCCATCCTGCTGTATTCTGAACACAGAAGGTCGGACACTTGGCACAGGCACCATTCAGAGAATACAGAGAATATTTTCTCATGACTGTAAAGCATTCTCTGATTGGACAAGGTGGAGGGGTAGGGAGGTGACACACCCTCTGTTCACAACCACTCAGCACGGGACCTGGAAGATAGTGGATATCATTGGAGTAGTGGTGTCTAATACAGTGATTTTTAGTTTTCAGAGGGATCCCACAGGTATGGCATACGAGGTGTGTCTAAAAAATTTTGATAAATGGTCCGATATCTCAACGGCAACATGGGCTGGGTGACTGCGCATGCATGGCTATCCAGAGACAGGTCCAGAAGCGCCACCTAGCGCGCAGTACACGTGATCGTCCGGGTAAACACACTGCAGGCAGTCGAACATATCCAGTGTGAGAGGTATGGTCACAGTGCAATGAAGCAACGAGTGAACATCAAGTTCTGCTACAAATTGGGGAAAACATCGACGGATACGCATGAAATGTTGGTGCAAGTGTACGGGATAGAAGCTGTGAGCAGAAAATGTGTTTACGGCTTGTTCAAGCTCTTTCTCGACGAGAAGGAAGCCACTGAGGATGAGCCACGTTCGGGTCGGGCGTCAACAAGCTCAAAGTGCACAAAAAACTAAGACTTCACCATACACATACACATGGAACGTGCATGTACGAATCCTGGCAGCAGCTAAATAGGTTCTTGGATCATGTTCATACACGTTCGTTGCAGGCACAAAAAAGCAATCTCACTCCCATGAGAGCCTCTTGAGCCCATCGGGAGAGAGAGCCCTGACTGATGGGGGCATGGCCAGGGAGGAGTTGCAGGAAAGTTGTGATAGTTCAGGATTGGTACAAAAGGGGAAAAGGGTTGGGCCTGAGCTCAGGAGTTTGGCACCCCAGGGGATTATGGTCCTTTTCGGACGGAAGAATGGAAGAGCTCGGACCTGACCCTGCGGCTCCAGCTATGGACACAGATCACCTCCTGGCTAAGGTCCGTGAGCTGGCCCTCAAGGGTCAGGCCGACTGGCTCTTTGCCCTCTTATCCCCTGGGGTGCCCTCTCCTGCCCCTTCCACTGCCCCTTCCCCTGTTCCTCCTCCCGAGTCGGATGGACGCAGGGCCCGCAGACGTGCCCGTCCACCGTCTCGCTTCAGCCCCAGCCCCTCTGCGGCCTCTCACTGCTCCCCCCCTCCCCCCCCCATCCATCCCTCTCCGGTTCGGGCTCCCAGGGCTCCAGCAGCCAGGAAGCGGGGGTCGGCCGCCCGCTCGCGGCGTGCCCCCCTCGTCGGTCGCCTTCCCCGGCCATCAGGAATAGCTTGCGGCCCCCCCCTCGGTGTCCCCGTTCCCGTAGCCCCCGCTCCGCAGCTCCCCCCTCCCCCCCTCCCTTTCCCTGGGTATGGTGCGAGGCCTGGATGGAGCTGGAGCACTCCAGCCCATGGCCTCGAGTTGGTCCGTACCTGCTTCCGCCCCTGCTAGCAGCGGGGGGGCGGCGGGCGTGCGGCCGCTCCGCTCCTCGGCCAGGCTGTCCTCTCGCAATGCGGCTGGAGGGGGCCGGAGCTGTTCGCCCGCTCCAGCGGCGGCTTTCGTTCCCTCGGGCAGCGTCGACGGCGCCTCGGTTCGATACCGGCGCCCCCTAGCGGCCAGCTCGCTCCCTGCGCCTGGCCAGGCGGGAGGATTCGATCTGGCCGTGCACAGCACAGGCAATGCATGTCCCCAGCACCCCTCTGCGCCCGGCTGGGCGGGGGGTGATGGTGGGGGCATGCATGGGGGAACATATGGGTGCGAGCTGCCTCATCCTGCGCCCTACAGGGTGGGGTCGCAGCTGGCCCAGGATTCCTATGGCCAGGGCGCCCTTCATAATGTGGCCCTTTCAGCACCCGGCTGGGTGGGGGGTAATTCATCCCGGGACGCGAATCGTCCGAGAGTGGCCAGGTCGCACGGTCCCCCGGCGCCTTCATGGGCGGGGCCCTCGGCAGCTTCTGGGCCATCGGGAACGGGTTTTTCGCAGGACGGGACTCCCATTGCGCCCGGACGGGTGGCGGACAGGTCCCAGACCCAGGCCGCGCCATGTCATTTACCATCCCGGATGAGATGTGCCCCCTCTGCGCCTGGCAGGGCGGATGCGGGTTTTTCGGCCCCCACGGATGCCATTCCCCCCCGTGCTCTCGGACGCCCCCCAGCGCCCAGTCGGGCGGAGGGCTCGCGGATTCCCCCTCTCCAGTCCCTTGGGTTTAACCCCTCCTACGCGGTCAACATGGCGGGTAACGCCAGTCTCCCTTCGCCCGGCTGGGCGGGAGATTCCGGATCCGGGCTGGCGGCAGCTTCCGCCCCGGATCAGCCGGACAGAATCCCGAGACGCTCCTGCACCTGCACAGTCCCTGCCCTCGGCCAAGGGGCCCCTTCAGCGTCTGGGGAGGGACCCCCGCCTTTGGATCTATCAGTCGGCCGGGACGGCCCGAACATACACGGCCCCGTGGCTCCTCACGGTGCTGGCCGTTCCAGCCTGCAGTCTCCCGGAGTCGTATGGGACACCGCCTCGCCCGTCGATCATCCATCGGTGATGCCTCCAAGGATCAGTGAGTATGATTGTGAACTGATTTGGGGGAGGTCTGTTGATGATTCCGTATCGGGCCCTGAAGACCGTATAGTGTCGGTGGTCAGGTCGGTTCTCTCTAGCATGGGCGTTTCGGGCGCGGCGGCAAATCTTTCCCCTCCTTCCGGAGGGGCCTTGTGGGCGGTAGCTCCCACGGGTGCCCACATACCGGAGGAGACGAAGGAAAGAATATGGCGTCGGGATTTCGTTGATTTCCTCGCTCTAGTTCCGTCGGACAGGGAAACGGTCGACAAATCCCGTCGGGTGGACGTCACTACACAGGGCGATAAAGTCAAGCAGCTTCCCAGAACATTTGGGAACTGGCTGCAGGGTTTTTGCGCCTACGCGGGTGTGCTCTGTGAGCGTTACCCAGAGTTGGCGACCTCCTTGTTCTGCTATCTGGACCTTATCTGGGGAGCGTACAAGGTTTATGGGGGTCAATGCTGGTTCCAGTATGATACCCAGTTTAGACAGAAGATGGCTGCGCGCAAGGAGCTTCGTTTCGACTGTCAGGATGGTAGCCTATGGTTATTGCTAATGTGCCCTCATAGGCCGGCGTCCTTTCAGTCCGCGGTCGGCGCTCCTCAATCCGGAGCGTCGGCCGCCCCCAAAAAAGGTGTCTGTTGGCTTTTCAACGAAAGCCACTGTAAGTGGTACTCCGCCTGTCGTTTCAGGCATGAGTGCTCTAGCTGTGGGGGCGCTCACCCCTCCAGCCGGTGCTTCAGGAAGGGAAAACAGACACTTTCCAGAGCGGGAGCCAAGACAGACCTTCCTAAGCCGGAGGACGCCGGTGAACGTCCTAGAGATGTTGCCCTGGCTAGACCGTTACCCCCTTCGTAGGGAGGCCCTGATTCTAAAGGATGGCCTGGATCGAGGTTTTTGGATACCGTTTTCCCCGTCTAACGCTCCTACCATGTCGGCTAATTTAAAATCGGCAGTGGAATTTGAATCCGTAGTGGCCCAAAAAATCCAGAAAGAGCTGGAACTGGGGCGCATGGCGGGCCCCTTTGATCTTCCCCCATTTCACAACCTGCGGGTGTCCCCTCTAGGCGTGGTCCCCAAAAAAGCGAGTGGTAAATTTCGTTTAATTCATCACTTATCCTACCCTTCCGGCTCCTCTGTCAACGACGGAATTGATCGCGAGGAATCGCGGGTGCATTACGCGTCATTTGATAAGGCTCTTCACCTCGTCAGGGCAGCGGGGCGTTCCGCTCTTTTGGCAAAAGCGGACATTGAATCCGCTTTTCGCCTTCTCCCGGTCCACCCGGATTGTTTCCACCTCCTGGGTTGCTACTTTCAGGGAAGCTATTTCTTCGATATGTGCCTGCCTATGGGTTGCGCCATTTCGTGTTACTTTTTCGAGTTATTTAGTAGCTTCCTTGAGTGGGTGGTAGCCCGGGAGGCCGGATCTCAGTCCATGCTGCACTACTTGGATGATTTCCTTTTTGTGGGTCCCTCGGACAGTGGGCAGTGTCAATGCTTACTCTCTGTTTTTCAAGATGTTTGTCGGCGTTTCGCCGTCCCACTGTCCGTTGACAAGACCGAGGGTCCAGTAACGGTACTATCCTTTTTGGGTATCGAGATTGACAGAGTGGCCATGGTCTTTCGCCTGCCGAGGGAGAAGCTGACCAGGCTTCTATCCCTGGTGCGTTTGGCGAAAGGGTCGAAAAAGCTTCAACTGAAGCAGCTGCAATCTCTGCTGGGACACCTTGTATTCGCGTGCAGGGTCATACGCATGGGGAGGGCTTTCTGCAGGCGCTTGTCTTGGGCCACGAAGGGCGTTACGGCCCCGCACCACCACGTTCGGATCACCAAGCCCATGCGGGCGGATTTGGATATTTGGCTAACCTTTTTGCAATCCTACAACGGTCAGTCTTGTTGGTTGCGGGAGGAGGTACCGAACTCACAGCTGGAGTTGTACACTGATGCGGCAGGCTCCTGTGGTTTCGGTGCCTTCTTTCGGGGGGAGTGGTCTGCGGAATGTTGGCCGGCCTCATGGGCCCGCATGGACTTATTGCGCAATCTCACCCTTTTGGAGCTTTTCCCGATCATAGTAGCGGTGGAACTTTGGGGTGAGCAGTTGCGCAATCGTCAGGTGATCTTTTGGTCAGACAATATGAGCGTAGTGCAGGTAGTGAACAAGCAATCGGCCAGTTCCCCCCCAGTTGTGTCACTGTTGCGTTTTTTGGTTTTAAAATGTTTGCAATTTAACATTTATGTTAGGGCAAAACACGTTCCGGGAGTTTCTAATGACATTGCCGATGCTCTTTCCCGCCAACAGTACCCCCGTTTTCGTTCCCTGGCTCCGTCGGCTTCGCTGGAGGGCCTCCCCTGTCCGGCCCACTTATGGAACCTCGTTTCCGGGGATTGTTAGAACTGCTTCGGTCGTCGCTTTCTCCGAGGACGTGGGCGTCGTATTGTCGGGTCTGGCACGAGTGGTCACAAGCGTCGGGCGGTGAGTTCTCTATTTCATCTCCGGATGATAGACGTTTGATCCTATTTGCTTACCTGGTCCAGTTACAGGATAAGGGAGTGTCGGGTTCCACTGTCTCTTCGGCCATGTCCGCCTTATCCTTTTGGTTTCAGCTTCTGGGGTGGGGGGATGTCACAAAAGCCTTTCCAGTGCGTCGGATATTGAGGGGCTGGAAACGCATCACTCATCTGCCTGATTCCAGGCGCCCCATTTCTTTACAGATTTTATCGGATGTTTTGGCCATGTTGCCGGAGGTGTGCTCATCCGAGTTTGAGATTTTGCTGTTCCGAGTAGCTTTCTCATGGGCGTTTTTTGGGGCTTTTCGCATCGGGGAATTAGTCGCAAAATCCAGGTCTTCAACTGGGGGTATTCGATCGGAGGATGTCGTCCTGTCGGAGCGCAGTGTCACCATTTTATTGCGCTCCTCGAAGACTGACAGCCTTGGCAGGGGCCGCCGAGTGGTGCTGCACCACTGTGGCGGCCCATTCTGTCCTGTGTCTCTGGCCGTTCCTTTTCTTTCCGCGCGCCCCCGTCTCCCACTTTTTTCGTGCACGCTGACTCCTCCTCGTTGAGTCGCTTCCAATTTTTAAAAGTTTTTCGTTTTTGCCTCGAGGCTTTAGGCTTACCAGCGGGCGAATTTTCAACTCACTCTTTTCGCATAGGCGCTGCCACCGCCGCTTCTGGCTTAGGGTTTTCCGATACGGAACTTCAGCGGCTGGGTAGATGGGAGTCGTCTCGTTTTTCGCTGTATGTTCGCCCTCACCTTTTGTGTTAATTGCAGGTTTTCCCCCGACTCAAGTTTGGATTTTGGGCGATTCCTTTGTCTTCTGGGCGGCTCGTCGCGCAGAGATCCGGAACTATGGGAGAAATTTGGGACTCTCTTCAGACGTGGCAAGGATTCGCTGGCTGGGCCTGCGCGGGCTGCGTTGGCATCAGGTACTGTGGGAATGTTGGCACCTCCGTACCCGCGTGTCCGGTCACATTGTCCTGGTGGTTCACGCCGGAGGGAACGACGTAGGTTACACCCGGTCCGTGGATCTTATTGCTGCCATGAAAGGTGATATTGCTCAATGCCTTGCAATGTTTACCAGTGTGACTTTCGTATGGTCAGAGATTGTCCCTCGTTCTATTTGGGCCAGAGAAGTTCCGGGACCCTGTTTAGAAAATTTTCGTAGAAAGGTCAACGCCCAGGTGTCAAAATTTGTTCGGAGGATCGGGGGGGTCGTTGTCCGTCACAAAGATTTGGAGGGAAACAACAATGACTTGTTGAGGAGGGATAGTGTTCACCTCAACGACATTGGCATGGATATATTTAACCTGGGACTTCAGAGGGGGGTGGAACAGGCGCTGGCTGCGGTGGGGCGCCCGTCAGTGGATCACTGACTGGCTGGTGGCGGTTTTGGTAACCTTGCCAGCAAATATGGAACCCCTTTGATGCCCGGATGGTAATTGGGAGATTGACGGCCGGTCCGGCACTGATGGTAAGGACAGGCCCCTCCTTCATCTCCCTTTTACATTGGTAGTTGAGTGCTCACAGTACAACTGTGACTGGCACGGTTCAAAAGGTTAATATTAATGTTGATTTTAAATAAAGCTGTGGCCTTGCCCTTTCCAACGTTATTGGTTGTATGTGTGGTTCTTATTGGTTTGGAAGAAGGGGTAAGGTATGACAAGTGATGGTTGGGACCTGGGCTTATTGCACCTCAGCAGTCATGAGAGCCTCTTGAGCCCATCGGGAGAGAGAGCCCTGACTGATGGGGGCATGGCCAGGGAGGAGTTGCAGGAAAGTTGTGATAGTTCAGGATTGGTACAAAAGGGGAAAAGGGTTGGGCCTGAGCTCAGGAGTTTGGCACCCCAGGGGATTATGGTCCTTTTCGGACGGAAGAATGGAAGAGCTGCCCACCCTCCCGCCCTAATTTTGATGGTATGTCACAGCGTGTTGCGGTTTTGGTAACCTTGCCAGCAAATATGGAACCCCTTTGATGCCCGGATGGTAATTGGGAGATTGACGGCCGGTCCGGCACTGATGGTAAGGACAGGCCCCTCCTTCATCTCCCTTTTACATTGGTAGTTGAGTGCTCACAGTACAACTGTGACTGGCACGGTTCAAAAGGTTAATATTAATGTTGATTTTAAATAAAGCTGTGGCCTTGCCCTTTCCAACGTTATTGGTTGTATGTGTGGTTCTTATTGGTTTGGAAGAAGGGGTAAGGTATGACAAGTGATGGTTGGGACCTGGGCTTATTGCACCTCAGCAGTCATGGCTTATCCCCGCTCCTATTTATTTTATTTAGTTAATCAGCATCAATATCTTTGCGTCATGCTCCAAGGAAGGAGCATTCATCACCTTTCCCACCTATTTTATTGCCAGTGAAAAGAACTACCTTCTCGTATTAGTGTTCTGAAAAATGTTTAGCGTTACCTAGCAATGCCCAAACAATACAGAACAATGCCTACATAATACAGAGCAATGCCCACACAATACAGAAAAATACCCACACTACACAGAGCAATGCCCACACAATACAGAACAATGCCCACACTATACAGAGCAATGCCCACACAATACAGAACTATGCCCACATAATACAGAACAATGCCCCCACAATATAGAGCAATGCCCACACAATAAAGAACAATGCCCACACTATACAGAGCAATGACCACACAATACAGAACAATGCCCACACTATACAGAGCAATGCCCACACAATACAGAACAATGCCCACATAATACAGAGCAATGCCCACATAATACAGTACAATGCCCACACAATATAAAGCAATGCCCACACAATGCAGAACAATCCCCCCACAATATAGAGCAATGCACACAAAATACAAAACAATGGCCACGCAATACAGAGAAATTACCACATTATACAGAGCAATGCCAGTACAATACAAGCAACGCCCAAAACAATACAGAACAATGCCTACATAATACAGAGCAATGCCCACAGCGTTACCTAGCAATGCCCAAACAATACAGAACAATGCCTTCATAATACAGAGCAATGCCCACACAATACAGAACAATGCCCACATAATCCAGAGCAATGCCCACACAATACAGAACAATGCCCACACTACACAGAGCAATGCCCACACAATACAGAACTATGCCCACATAATACAGAACAATGCCCACACAATATAGAGCAATGCCCACACAATGCAGAACAATGCCCCCACAATATAGAGCAATGCCCACACAATACAGAACAATGCCCACACTATACAGAGCAATGACCACACAATACAGAACAATGCCCACACTATACAGAGCAATGCCCACACGATACAGAACAATGCCCACATAATACAGAGCAATGACCACACTATACAGAGCAATGCCCACATAATACAGAGCAATGCCCACACTATACAGAGCAATGCCCACATAATACAGAACAATGCCCACACAATATAAAGCAATGCCCACACAATGCAGAACAATCCCCCCACAATATAGAGCAATGCCCACACAATACATAACAATGGCCAAGCAATACAGAGAAATTGCCACATTATACAGAGCAATGCCCACACTATACAGAGCAATGCCAGTACAATACAAGCAATGCCCAAAACAATACAGAACAATGCCCACATAATACAGAGCAATGCCCACAGCGTTACCCAGCAATGCCCAAACAATACAGAACAATGCCTTCATAATAAAGAGCAATGCCCACACAATACAGAACAATGCCCACATAATACAGAGCAATGCCCACACAATACAGAACAATGCCCACACTACACAGAGCAATGCCCACACAATACAGAACAATGCCCACACTATACAGAGCAATGACCACACAATACAGAACAATGCCCACACTATACAGAGCAATGCCCACACAATACAGAACAATGCCCACATAATACAGAGCAATGCCCACACTATACAGAACAATGCCCACACTATACAGAGCAATGCCCACACAATACAGAACTATGCCCACATAATACAGAACAATGCCCACACAATATAGAGCAATGCCAACACAATGCAGAACAATGCCCCCACAATATAGAGCAATGCCCACACAATACAGAACAATGCCCACACTATACAGAGCAATGCCCACACTATACAGAGCAATGCCCACACAATACAGAACAATGCCCACATAATACAGAGCAATGCCCACACTATACAGAGCAAAGCCCACATAATACAGAACAATCCCCCCACAATATAGAGCAATGCCCACACAAAACAAAACAATGGCCACGCAATACAGAGAAATTGCCACATTATACAGAGCAATGCCCACACTATACAGAGCAATGCCAGTACAATACAAGAAATGCCCATGCAATACAGAGCAATGGTTGCACAATACAGAGCGATGCCCACACAATACAGACCGATGCAAGTAGAATACAGAACAATGGCCACACAACACAGAGCAATGCCCACATGATATAGAGTAATGCCAGCACAATACAGAGGAAAGCCTGCACAATAGAGAGCAATGCTTGCACAATACAGAGAGATGCCCACACAATAAAGACTGATGCCCGCACCATATACAGCAATGCTACACAATACAGAGCAATGGTTGCGCTATACGATGCTAGCACAATACAGAGCAATAGCAGTACAATGCAGAACTATGGCCACACAACACAGAGCAATGCTCACACAATACAGAGTAATGACAGCATAATACAGAGCAATGCCCACACAATACAGACTGATGTTAGCACAATACAGAGCAATGGCAGTACAATATAGAACAATGGCCACACAACACAGTCATGTCAGCACAATACAGAGTAATGCTAGCAAAATACAGAGCAATACCCATACAATACAGAACAATGCCAGTACAATACAGACCAATGCCCGCACACTACAGAGCAATGCCCGCTCCATATAGAGCAATGCCAGTACAATATAGAGCAATGCCCACACAATACAGAGCAATGCCCGCTCAATACAGAGCAACACTACACAATACAGAGCGATGCCCAAATCATACAGAGTAATGCCAGCAAAATACAGAGCAATGGCCGCACAATACAGAGGTTGTACAGTGTGTGTTCAACTTTTAATTTTTTTCTGAAAAAGTGAACTGGTGAATGGGAATTTTTACAACCACTTTAATATTCTATTCTGCAAACGGTTACCATTGCCTAATTACAGGAGTTCACTGATTACAGCATACACTTTCATTTTACAAGAGCAGCATTGTAATAACAATCATTATATCAGACAATCCAATATAAGTTTACTTGAAAAATCTCCTTTCATGTTGTGAGTAATGCCTGCCTGCTGGTCACCTCTTTCCACAACTTCCTGGATTACCAGCATGCTTTGCAGCTTCTCCTCAATGTCTAAGGACTACATATCCCATGGTACCTCGCTGCCTGCAAGCAGCGATTCCTCTTCTGACCTCCTGAAACTCCTCCTCTCAGCTCTTTTGTAGATCAGAAGGCAGGTGTTTCATCAGATTAGGCGACCCGTCAGAATGTGTAACGGAAGTGAAGTTTCGTTGCCGCCATCTTGCTACACCCCGCGCCTTTCTACAGTAAGGATACACTGAGAAGGGAGAAAGCGGACATTTTGTTACACCCACCGGAGTTTTGCATTTTACACTTATTTTTAACAGTAAACTGAGTTTATATAGTGAAATACAGTACTTAAAACTCAGTCTGAATGTTTAGATGTTTAATTTTAAAAGCAGCAAACTTCTGTCAGATTAGCAAACCTGTGAGATCAGCAGGCTTGCCGCTGCTTTTAAAGTTCAACATCTAACCAGACGGTGTTCTAACTACTGTATTTCACGATATAAACTAAATTTACTGTTAAATATAAGTGTAAAATGCAAAACTCTTGTGGGTGTAACAAGATATCTGCTTTCCCCTTCTCAGTGTATCCTAATGCCCCGTACACACGGTCGGACATTGATCGGACATTCCGACAACAAAATCCTAGGAATTTTTCAGACGGATGTTGGCTCAGACTTGTCTTGCATACACACGGTCACACAAAGTCGTCGGAAAATCCGATCGTTCTGAACTCGGTGACGTAAAACACGTACGTCGGGACTATAAACAGGGCAGTGGCCAATAGCTTTCATCTCTTTATTTATTCTGAGCATGCGCGGCACTTTGTGCGTCGGATTTGTGTACACACGATCGGAAATTCCGACAACGGATTTTGTTGTCGGAAAATTTTATAGCCTGCTCTCAAACTTTGTGTGTCGGAAATTCCTACGGAAAATGTGTGATGGAGCCCACACACAGTCGGAATTTCCGGCAACAAGGTCCTATCACACATTTTCCATCGGAAAATCCGACCGCGTGTACGGGGCATTACTGTGGAGGAGTGCGGGGTGTAGCAATATGGAGGCGACGGACCGTCACTTCCGTTACACATTCTGATGGGTTGCTGAATCTGACGAAACACAGGCTCTGTGAAATGCGTGACACACCAGTGCCTACTCACAGGACATAGTGACTACGTGTCACAGAATTCAAGGAAGGAAATGTGTGGAATTTTCACAAAGTACGGTAAGTTTACAAACTTCAGGATCATTCAGAGTAATAGAAGAAGGCTAAAAATATTTGGAACACAATGTGGAAATGAATATCGAAATCTACATTTTCACCTTGGATACACTTTCATTCTAAAGTGTATGTAAACTCTAACAATCAACTTCTTCTCAATTCCTTTTAGTCTCCTAACCAGTTTCCAACCACTCTGTAGCATATTTACAGCTACAGGCCGTTCTGTGCATAATTACTTACATATACACAATTCTGCGCTTTAGCATAGGGGGCACGTGTGCACCGCTTCTGCTGTGATTAGTCACAGCAGAAACCGATCAGCAGGTTCCGGCCAATGGATGTCCGCCGGCAGCCACTGATTGGCGAGGGGAGGCACAGAATGGAACTCTACATATGTAAACAAGGCAGAGCTCCGTCCTGCCAGTGGGGATGTGGTGGATTTTGTTTCCCTGCAAAGCAGGAAATAAAATCCAGCACATCCCTTAGTAAAAACACCATACTGTGTACACAAGAACACTGGTTAGGCACACATTTAACCCTTTGATCGCCATAGATGTTTAACCCATTCCCAGCTGATGTCATTAGTACAGTGACGGTGAATATTTTTAGCACTGATCGCTGTATTAGTGTCACTGGTTCCCACAAAGTGTCAGTTAGGCCTCATGCACACAGAGGGGGTTATTTACGAAAGGAAAATCCACTTTGCACTGCAAGTGCACTTGAAAGTGCGTTTGGAAGTAAAGTCTCTGTAGATCTAAGGGGGACATGCAAGGAAAATAAAAAACAGCATTTTAGCTTGCACATGATTGGATGATAAAATCAGCAGAGCTTCCACTCATTTCAGATCTACCCCTTAGATTTAGAGCGACTGCACTGCCAAGTGCACTTGCAGTGCAAAGTGGATTTGCCTTTCGTAAATAACCCCCAGAGCATTTTTTCCTGCTGCTTTTAGGAGCTTTTTTTTTTTACAGCTTAAAAATTCCTCTCCATGTTATTTTGTGTATCCATGCACTCATATGCTTTTAGGAGCTGTAAGTGGCATAGGCGTTTTCAAGCTGCAAAAAAAAAAACCCAGGGTCAGCTCATTTTGGAGCAGCAGTGTTACAGCTGTAAAAATGCCTGACGGGGCTAAACCCACCTTAACGCTGTATACAGTGTTAAACCATGTCAAGCGTTTTTAAGCTGTAGTAATTGGATTTGGGAGTGGAAAATAGAAGAGGGCAGAGAACCGCTTCTAAGGGCTAACGGGGCTAAAACACGCATTAAAGCCAAAGCAAAACGCTTCTAAAAGAGCGTTTTTACAGCCGCTTTTTCCTGGCTTTGCAGCTCGTTTTTTTTTTAATGCCCTGTGTGTATGAGGCCTTAGCGTCAGAATGTCCGCTGCAATATCACAGCCCCGCTATAAAGTGCTGATCACCACCATTACTAGTATAAAATTTAAAAAAATTCCTGTAAATATCCCATCATTTTGTAGATGAAACTTTGGCGCAAACCAATCAATATACGCTTATTGGGATTTCTTTTTATTGGGATTTCTTTTACCAAAAATATGTAGCAGAATACATATTGGCCTAAATTGATGAAGAAATTTGATTTCTCAATTTTGTTTTATCAAATATGTTTTATAGCAGAAAGTAAAAAATATTGTTTTTGCTTTTTTTAAATTGTCAGTTTTTTGTTTATAACACACACACACAAAAAAAAGTGATGCTTAAATACTACCAAAAGAAAGCTCTACTTGTGGGAAAAAATCGACATAAATTTTATTTGGGTATAGCGTTGCACGACTGCGCAATTGTTAGTTAAAGTAACGCAGTGCCGTATAGCAAAAAATGGCCTCTTTATGAAGGGGGTAAATCTTCCGTAGGACAGTGATTAATACATCATTGAAAGGGTTTTATTATGTTTGTTCAATAAGTAGAAAAAGTGTTGGTCCTATGATCTCTGCCTATTATTTAGTATTGTTCCAAATTCTTTCTAACACCCCCCCCCCCCCCCCCATCATATGAAGATTGGGGAATGTTCTGTAGCCCTAAAGCACTTCATTTCCTAAGGTGACAACACTCTATAGATACAATTTGGTGACTGAGCGTTGTCACCCTAAGACAGAAATTGTGTTACTAGTAGGTAAAAATAAAGAGGAAAAAGCCTGAAAAACCTAACGCACCCATCACATCTAAAGATTGTTATTCTGCAATATATTCCATTTTTGTTCTTGGGTTTAGATACTCTGTAATTGTCTGGTCTGCTGATTTCTGACTGGTTGCTATGGGTCTCATCAATCTCCTGCCTGGTAATAAATGACGCTTATTGTAATTTTGGCAGTTTATCAACTTTGTTAAAAAAAAGGCACATTGTACAACCTGTGCACAAATTACTGTGCGCAGGCTAAACCTAGTACATATCCAGCAATGCCATTCCACAGAAATATCCATAACTCAGATATTAGTTTTTAATAAAAAAAAAAAAAGTGTGGTGCAGAAATAATAGGAGTGTATAAAATGTCCCTGATGAGTGTGGAATGGAGGGAGGGATTGGAAGGATTGTGTTCTTATCAGTCTGGACAGACCGGACCCCTGCCTCTTATCTATAGACCCAGACTTCCTCAGACCATGGAGAGGAGGAAATGCCCCCCCCCCCCCCATCCTCCCGCACTGGACTCCACTAACCTGCCCTCCCCTTACTGGAGACTTACTCCACCTTCCCCTTCTAAAGTGGATTCTCTACTTCTATCAACCATGCAGGAGAAACTCGTCTAGAGCCCCCAAAACTTGGTGACGAAGATACTCCACCGACCCCACAGAATGTATATGGCTGTCACCCCCCCATCCTGATAAAGAGAAAGGTCATGTAGTGTATAGCTGGTGTATGGACAGCGACACGGGTAAGTCTATGAGCGTTATGTCCATGTGTTGTCTTCTAATTATCTATCTATCTATCTATCTATCTATCTATCTATCTATCTATCTATCTATCTATCTATCTATCTATCTATCTATCTATCTATCTATCTTTCTATTCATTTAGCCACCTTAATATTTTATTTTTACTTTATGTTATTCAACTTTTATCTAGGATATTTATCTTTTGAAATATATCATTACCATAGTTAGATTGCATAGTATTATTGCAGATGTATTTTATTTTAGGAATCTATTTATGTCTCTATCTATCCATCCATCTGTCCATCCACCTGTCCATCATTTTTACGGATCTTGTTCGTTTTATCTATAAGGGTCTTGTCCAATTTTTCGAGGAATACAGCATTGATCATTTATAGTCTCTCTATCTGTTTATTTTCTATTCACTTCTTTTTTCTTTTAGTCTTAGCTATTTATTATTTGAATAATCCATGTTATATCATTTTCTATTATCTTTTTGTCTTTTCTATGTATTAATTTAATTATATAATTAATTGAATTATATCATTAAATGTAATTATTAATTAAATTATAGAATAAATAGTTGGCAGACATACCATAGTTTAGGAATTTACATAGAACTTGTAAGGGTCCTTCTCAGTCCTGAAAACTGTCTAGCTATCTATCTTATTTCTGTTTTTTAGATTTTTGTCTTTGATATTTATCTTTTGAAATATATAACTCTGGTAAATAGATTAGATAGTATTGCTGCAGATGTACTATATGTTACATATCCATCCATCATTCTAAAGGGTCATTTTCAGTCTCCCCTATAGTGTAGTATGTCTATCTATCTATCTATCTATCTATCTATCTATCTATCTATCTATCTATCTATCTATCTATCTATCTATCTATCTATCTGTTTATATATCTCTAGCCACTTTAATCATTTCTTTTTACTTTCTGTTATCCAACTTTGCCTTGGATGTTATCTTTTGAAATAATTGTACAATTATAGTTAGATAATATAGTATTACTGCATATGTATCTATCTATCTATCTATCTATCTATCTATCTATCTATCTATCTATCTATCTATCTATCTATCTATCTGTCTGTTTATATATCTCTAGCCACTTTAATCATTTCTTTTTACTTTCTGTTATCCAACTTTGCCTTGGATGTTATCTTTTGAAATAATTGTACAATTATAGTTAGATAATATAGTATTACTGCATATCTATCTATCTATCTATCTATCTATCTATCTATCTATCTATCTATCTATCTATCTATCTATCTATCTATCTATCTATCTATCTATCTATCTATCTATCTATCTATCTATTCATTTAGCCACCTTAATATTTTATTTTCACTTTATGTTATTCAACTTTTATCTAGGATATTTATCTTTTGAAATATATCGATACCATAGTTAGATTGCATAGTATTATTGCAGATGTATTTTATTTTAGGTATCTATTTATGTCTCTATCCATCCATCCATCCATCTGTCCATCCACCTGTCCATCATTTTTAAGGATCTTGTTCGTTTTATCTAAGGGTCATGTCAAATTTTTCGACGAATACAGCATTGATCATTGTTATCTTGTTATCTTGTTATCTTTTGAAATAATTGTATAATTATAGTTAGATAATATAGTATTACTGCATATCTATCTATCTATCTATCTATCTATCTATCTATCTATC
Source organism: Lithobates septentrionalis (assembly GCA_037952835.1). Classification (NCBI taxonomy): domain Eukaryota; kingdom Metazoa; phylum Chordata; class Amphibia; order Anura; family Ranidae; genus Lithobates; species Lithobates septentrionalis. The sequence goes on along the minus strand of JBBDGP010003029.1, from coordinate 1,476,252 downwards.
TATCTATCTATCTATCTATCTATCTATCTATCTATCTATCTATCTATCTATCTATCATAAGGGTCATGTCCAATTTTCCCTAGAATGCAGCATTGATCATTTTTAGTCTCTCTGTTTATTTTCTATTATTTATTTAGTCTTAGCTATTTATTAATTGAAAATTTTGTTTTATATAATTTTCTATTATCTTTTTGTCTTATCTATGTATTTAAGTGAATTATATCATTAATTGAATTATATAATTAAATTGAATTGTTAATTGAATTATAGAATTAATAGTTATTATATGTTATTAATGCAGACATACCATAATTTAGGAATAGAATTTGTAAGGGTCGTTCTCAGTCCTGCAAAACTACCTATCTATCCATCTATCTACTTTCTATCTATCTATCTTATTTCTGTTTTTTAACTTTTTGTCTTTGATATTTATCTTTTGAAACACATAACTCCGGTAAATAGATTAGATATTATTACTGCAGATGTACTATATGTTACATATCCATCCATCCATTCATCCATCCATCATTCTTAAGGGTAATTTTCGGTCTCCCCCACAGTGTATTATGTCTGTCTATCTATCTATCTATCTATCTATCTATCTATCTATCTATCTATCTATCTATCTATCTATCTATCTATCTATCTATCTATCTAACCACTTTACTAATTTCTTTTTACTTTCTGTTGTCTAACTTTGCCTTGGATGCTATATTTTAAAATGTATAATTATAGTTAGATAATATAGTATTATTGCATATCTATCTATCTATCTATCTATCTATCTATCTATCTATCTATCTATCTATCTATCTATCTATCTATCTATCTATCTATCTATCTATCTATCTATTTATCTTTCCATCCATCCATCTATCTATCTTTCCATCCATCCATCCATCATCCATCCATCACATGGTTTGTTTAGCTATTAGATTGTTAGCAGTTTGTTGGACCCTCCTGTTTGGCCTGGTTGTGTGGTAGAACATTATGCTTGCTGTGCTCTGTAGGGTACACGGTATATCAGAATCCAATGGAGCTGTAAGGATAAATATAATAAATAAATAATAAGTGATTTAGGTTGATCTCTGTCATCAATGGGTGGTGATTTCTGGTACTCGGCGTCCTGTTGTATTTGCTGGGTGTAGTGTGCGGTGGGTTAAATCAGAATGTTGTTACGATCAGAGCGTGTGGCGGCCTCCAGAAATCTATTCTTAGTGGAAAAGAGAACTGTGAGAGGAAGTTTTCATGTGTGCAGACTGTTAACCACTTCACACACCCTGCACAGCGACACATGGCACACACAATGCATGCACCCACCTGATGACAGTTGGTGGCATGTTGCACACAGCCAACAGGTCCACACAGGGCACATTATTTACTGATGTCCATGCAAAACCCAACTGAGCAACTAGTCAGCTATTCTATCTTATCTGTGTAATACATAGCTGACACGTGCACATATCTGTGTATCTATCTATCTATCTATCTATCTATCTATCTATCTATCTATCTATCTATCTATCTATCTATCTATCTATCTATCTATCTATCTATCTATCTATCTATCTATCTATCTATCTATCTATCTATCTATCTATCCATCTATCTATCTATCTCTGAGGTAAATGTTATTTTGTAACCTTTACAAATTACAGCTGGAATCTTTTTGGGTGCTGGGGTTAATGTGTACATTTACTTATGCAATATTTTTTTCATAGGTTATTTATAATTTTTGTTTAATCAAGGACTGTGTGTATACAGTATATCAATTTCCTAATGTTTTTTTTTTTTTAAAGAATAGTAATTAAACATGACAATAGAAACAAAACCCAGTACGCGTTATTATGTTATAGAAGATCATAATATATGATTGCATAATAGTGTGTAAATATTAGAAAAAATGGGACAACATGCAAAACTATATGAATTTCCTGATTCCTGGCTCAGTCCGCGTGCGGTGCTTAGGCCACATGTCCCGAGCCCATGCATTTCTTGTATCCAATCATACACGCAGTCATGATGTCATACTGTAAATGTTACTATAGAAGCTCCAATATATTTAACCCCCCCTTATTCAATAATGGCAGCATCCCATAGAAACCGAATCAGAATAGGGATAGGGATCTGTGTGCATTCCTTCTGTCCAGAAAATACAGTTTTTACAAAAACAGTATACTCCGTATACTCTGGGCTGAAGGAATGCACACAGATCCCTATGCTTTAAAGTGCACTGTACACCTTTTACTGATGAAGTGACCACTAAAGAGTCACAAAACGCATTGATGGTGTTTTAACCTGTTTGTCATGATCAATAAATACCAAACCTTTCTGAAGAATCCACTTGGAAGCACCGTTTTATTGAATGGGTGTCTCTGCTATCCACACACTGGTTCCATTTTGGGCCCTTATTCTATCTACCACTGTTAGAAAATAGCTTATTCAAGGAAAATTTTGCATCCTGCTCCTTCATATTTTCTCGTTACTTCGGTCGAAAATGAACATTGGTTGGACCCCACTAAATTAGAAAATTGAACAAACGTTCTTAAAATGAAAATTTTAAACAAAATTAAACTAGTATGGCCAGCTTAAGGATACCTGATGTTTGATAGCAGGCAGTGTATAGAACCTAGACTGGTCATAAGATGCTCGGGGGGGTTCACAGGAAGGATCATTCATCTGATCTGTTATGCTCCTTCTCAGGTGACCTGCGTGCCCATGTGTCCTACTGATGACAAAAGCATACCTCTGGACTACCCACATGCTACAATGGATGAAGATGGTAGCCCTGCAGACAGACAATCTGATGTGACAATCAGTACACCAGTTGCTTCCCGTCCATGTGGTTCTCCATCTTCTCCTCCTGAGCCTGCCACAGATGAAAAGCGACCAAAAGATGGACTGCCTGCCCATGTGCCTGTCATCAGCTTGGGACATAGCCGGGTGGCACTGCGGCCAGAACTCACTACTTTACGCCCCGTTCCCCCTCTAATGCTGACACTTCCAGGGATAAGGACACCAATATTTTCTCCACAGTTCCATGCTCACCCCTATCTATCCAGGTAAGACGTACACCTAGATGACTAAACCTAATTATAATGTGTGTCATTCAGTAAGTTTGTGGTTGCCTTTGCCCAAGGTATCCCAATTGCAATCAAGTGTATATAAATATATAAAATACAGTTATAAATATGTGCTGGAATACCTCATGCTGTTGGAAGGTTCTGATTTTCACAACCTGTAGTCACAAAATGTTTAGTGTCTTATTAACATCATTCTGCTAAAGTCACTTCTTTTAGAGAAGTAGGTCGGTAAATAGGGTGATAGGTTGGGTGGGAGACTCTTGCAGGGACCTGACTGGGGTTGCAAAATCTGACTTTTCATAAAAGTAATAGTTCTAAATCCACTCTAGGTAATTGATGGTAGTTTATCCAAGGAGTTCAAGTTTAAAGATAGTTTGTTGGGTATCGGTCAGGCCGACTTCTCCAGCATTGTAGTGCCTATTATTCTCTGTTTAACTTCTTGGAAGTACACAATTGGTTGTTTCCAATCTGATGCCATTGTTTGTTTAGTAGCCAGGAATATGTAGGTTTCCAGCTTTCATTCTTGTATGATTTACCTACTAGTAATTTTCTAAAATTTTAATTTAAGATGCAAATACCCTTATATAGAAAATAGAGTTGGGCGTTCGGGCAGAGCAAAAGTTCGGCCTGAACATCACCTGTTCACTCGTTCGGTGAACAACCAAATTTGCGGGTGCTCGGTGGAATGTTTGCCTGCTGAGCACCCCACAATGCACTGCGCGCTGCACAATGCATTCTAAGTCATGATAACTTTGTCCAATCACGGCTCAGTGCACATAATCCCACCCCACACTATAAAAGGTTTCTTCCCACAGGAAGCTTTTGCAGTGTGTTGTTGGAGTGGAGATAGAGCAGGGCTCAGTTTGCTACTAGCGAGTTAGTGTGTTCACTTATTGTGACTCGTACTTAGTATAGTGTATTGTAGTTAGTGAGCTAGGAGACGACAAGGCTGACCTGAAAGTGTGGTGTGGTGACTCAGAGTGTGAAGCAGTCACTATTCCTAATATGGCATATAGGCCCTATACAGGGTTCCCAGAGTCTGTGTGTCTTGGGGAGACATGGACTTGAATCCAAAGTAACATTACTTCAAAGGCCCCCAGACATACACCTCACAAAGAGTATTGTTCCCTTAAATCCAGGGCCCATAATCAGTAGGCAAGAGGCTAGCATTCAGTCCCCTCCAAAAGCCTCTGTCCTGGGTGAGTCTATTACAGCAGCGATCACCCTCTGTGGCAGCTGTTACCGGATTCTCTCGCCCCTTAGCCTGCACATCACATAGAGCTCTCTGAGGATCCTACTCCTCGGCTTCGATGTACACAGACAGGAGGAGGAACCAGGGAGGAGAGATCCCACAATGCAATAGCTGCGCTGATTATCTGAGGTCTGTACATAGTTTGGATGACGGGGGGGGGGGGGGGGGGGTGAGACAGATAACAAGGATGCACACATGGAGGAGTGATGGGAGGGGGGGTTAAGAGGATATGTGTTGGGGGTGCTTTTGGAGGGGAGATAACTTTTGCTGGAAGGTGGGATTCTCTCCCCTCCTAAAGCACCCCCCAACACATATCCTCTTACCCTCTCCTCCCCCAAATCAAAAAGATGCCACCTGCCACTCTCTGTCTTCATTTCAGGAGGCCCTCTCTGCCCCAATCCCAGGGCCCCTCTCTGCCACTATCCCAGGGCCCCTCTCTGCCACTATCCCAGGGCCCCTCTCTGCTCCCATCCCGGGGTCCCCTCTCTGCCCCCATCCTGGGGTTCCCTCTTTGCCCCATGCCAGGGCCCCTCTCTGCCACCTATCCCAGGGCCCCTCTCTGCCCCATTCCAGGGCCCCTCTCTGCCCCAATTCCAGGGCCCCTCTCTGCCCCATTCCAGGGCCCTTCTCTGCCCCATCCCATGACCCCTCTCTGCCCCTATCCCAGGGCCCCTCTCTGCTCCCATCCCAGGGTCCCCTCTCTGCCTCCATCCCAGAGTCCCTTCTCTGCCCCCATCCCAGGGTTACCTCTCTGCCCCCATCCCAGGGTACCCTCTCTGACCTCATCCCAGGGACCCCTCTCTGTCTTTATCTCAGGGGCCCCTCTCTGTCCTTATCTCTGGGGTCCCTCTCTGTCCTACACCAAGGGGTCCCCCTAAAAGCAACTGTGATAGGGGCTTCAGGACAAGGACAGTAATGCCTTCTTTACATTTGCAGTGTGGGGCGGTAAAACTCCATAGTTGAGCCCTGTTTTTACTCCCCCCCCCCACTGCACCCCCTTTAACTGGGGGCATGGGGTGTGCACATGTCGCAGCTGCAGCAGGAATTATACACCCCGTCATGCTTGGCATGTGTAGCGCCTGCCAAGCATGACTTAGTCAAGTGAATGGGGCCACGCTGCAAAGGCCGTGCAACCTTGTGCAGTACAGAGACCAAAAGGTTAAAGCAGACGGTGAGGAGGCATTGTATCGCCTCCTCATCACCTACTTTAACCCCTTGTATCCCACACTTGCATGCTGCAACTGCGTGCATTGCACATGGTTGCAGGGTATTTGCAAAGTGGCCCCATTCACTTGAATCACCCACGAAAAGCAACAGGGTGTAAAATTCCTGCCGCAGCAAGTGTAAATCCCTAGATGCTGCCTCTGCAGCTAAAGGGGGAAAAGATGAACGCATGTAATATTGGCAGTGCAATATGTAGGTGGTGCTTTGTGTGGGTGTGGCTTGAGTGTAGGCAGGGACACAGGGGGCCCCATGATCTCAAATTGCCCTGGGGGCCCCGTGAGTTGTCAGTCTGCCCTTGAGCCCTCTCCTCTCCCAATGTCCAACTCCCCCCATACTCTTTTGGTTTTGTACTCATGACTCCTACTATGCATTACACACATTGTACGCGCACCGCATTACTGGTCTCCTTGGGGCAACCAAACACGTCCCAGCTCTTTTACAAATGCCGTGCACCAGGGCTTTTTTCTCAGAGAATAGGGGGAGTTCCTGCAGTCAATTCTTGTCTCCGCTCCCTACCCACCTCTGAGCACCATCCTTTAGAGCCCTTGCACACTGGGGCGGGGGGCGGCGTCGGTGGTAAAACGCCGAGAAAGGGTTAAATACCACCGCAAAGCGCCTCAGCAGAGGCGCTTTGCCGGCGGTACAGCCGCGCCGTCCCATTGATTTCAATGGGCAGGAGCGGTAAAGGAGCGGTATACACACCGCTCCTTCACCGCTCCGAAGATGCTGCTGGCAGGACTTTTTTTACCGTCCTGCCAGCGCATCGCTCCAGTGTGCAAGCCCTCGGGGCTTTCACACTGGAATGCAAGGAGCGGCACTTTCGGGTCGGTTTGCAGGCGCTATTATTAGCGCAATAGCGCCTGCAAACCGCCCCAGTGTGCAAGGGCTCTAAATACCACCTCCTACCCACCTCCCAGTACGGCCCCTTTTAGAGAATAAAGAGCCAAGTACCATTTTGTGGTGCTAAGTAATTTGTATGGAATTTGTAAAGATAACAAGAAAAGCATTACAATAGAACCGCTGTAGCCAGCAACATTAGACCCCCTCCAGCAACAATATATTCCCCCAGCAGCAATGGACCCCTGCACCAAAATAACCCCCCCCCCCAGCAGCAACAACAGATCTCCCAGCAGCCACAATCAAACCCCTCCCTCAACAGTAATTCCCTTCCAGAAACAATTGATCCCCAGCAACAATGGATCCCCCACCAGCAACAACAGACCTCCCCAGCAACAGTGGACAATACGCAAAAATAGTCCCCCTCCAGCAACAACAGAACCACCAGCAGCCAGCATCAATAGACCCTCAGCACATCTTGCAATTATGTACAGTAAATTCAGTGCTGGAGGTGCAGAAACTGCGTCCCCCTGTATTCCTGCTAAAAAAAATAAAAAAAAAATCCTGCTGTGCACTGTTAAAGTGTTTGAGTTTGACTTGAAGAAAAGGTGGCAACCCTACCCCCACCATGTGACTGGACACACTAATAAACTCATCTCTCTACCACTCTGCTCACTCCATCTATCAGCATGCTCCTTGCACTGCAGCATACCTGATTGCCTCATTAAGTTGCTTCTTCCTTCTCCTCTCTGAGCTATGCTGTACAGATAATACGGCATGTTATTGAGACCATGTCAAACTCAGATATTTGCACTTAGCGCTCAGGCCAAGATACTTACACTTGTCCTAAAGAAATGCCCCAGCTTGAATTTCCAGCAGTCATGAAGGAGAATGTCTTACCCAGGATTCTTTATTTAATGCTTCCCAAACCAGGGTTGCCAACCGCCAGTAAATTTACTGACAGTTTGTAAAAATCAGTGCTTTTTTTTTACAAATGCCAGTAAAATATCAGGGGCTGATAATTTCATGCTGTGTTGAATTTTTAAGTATAAATCAAGCAAATTACTTTGTGGTACTGTCAATGTTTGCATATCATGTTTATACTGTTCAAATATTCACGGTGTTAGTTTTCAATTGGAGTTCTGTAATTTCTCAGGTCGCCAGTAAAAAATGTGCTCCGCCAGTAAATTTTCCATGTTTTGTCAGTAAAAAAATGCTGCGGGAGGTAGGGGGATTCTGTCAGTTCTCTGTTTAGCCTACACCAAGGATATTTGCTGGATACACTATGATGACCCTGCATTGACCCTTACTTTGGTGCATTATACAGTAATTCTTTAACCACGTGACATCCAGAAGATTTTACCCTCTTCATGGACCAGGGCATTTTTTACTATTCAGCACTGTGCTACTTTAAGCATTTCCGGACCGCTGCACGGCGATATAAATCCTATGTTTGAAGAGCAATATCGTTGTTATGGCAGCAGCTAGCTGCCATAACCCCGGTATCCTCTTTTTCGGCCAGCGGTCCGGTTTCCGATAATAGTGGTCTCTGCGGTGTATTCGCCGCAAGATCACTTTTATCGGCAGCGGGAGAGGGGCCCCCCTCCTGCCGCGCTCCGGTGCCCTCCGCCGCTTACCTGACCTGTCGGCAGCGGTGGAGGCAGTCGGATGTTGATCCATGGCCCCCACCCGTCTCCATACCATTGCTGGGCGGAAATGACGTCAAAACGTCACTTCTGCCCATAGTTCTTAAAGGCCCTTTTTTTTTTTTTAAATTACAATTTTTTTTTTTTATTGCATAGTGTAAATATGAGATCTGAGGTCTTTTTGACCCCAGATCTCATATTTAAGAGGTCCTGTCATGCTTTTTTTCTATTACAAGGGATGTTTACATTCCTTGTAATAGGAATAAAAGTGACAACATTTTTTTTTTATAAGAACAGTGTAAAAATAAAAAATAAAAGGTAAAATAAATAAATAAAAAATTTTTTAAACACGCCTCTTCCCACCAAGCTCGCGTGCAGAAGCGAACGCATACGTGAGTAGCGCCCGCATATGAAAACAGTGTTCAAACCACACATTTGAGGTATCGCCGCGATCGGTAGAGCGAGAGCAATAATTCTAGCCCTAGACCTCCTCTGTAACTCAAAACATGCAACCTGTAGAATTTTTTAAACGTCGCCTATGGAGATTTTTAAGGGTAAACGTTTGTCGCCATTCCACGAGCGGTTGCAATTTTGAAGCGTGACATGTTGGGTATCAATTTACTAGGCATAACGTTATCTTTCACAATATAAAAAGAATTGCGCTAACTTTACTGTTGTCTTATTTTTTAATTCAAAAAAGTGTATTTTTTCCAAAAAAGTGTGCTTGTAAGACTGATTTGCAAATACGGTGTGACAGAAAGTATTGCAACGACCACCAATTTTTTCTCTAGGGTGTTAGAAAAATCATGTATAATGTTTGGGGATTCTAAGTAATTTTCGAACAAAAAAAATGTTTTTAACTTGTAAACAACAAATCTCAAAAAGAGGCTCGGTTCTTAAGTGGTTAACTGACAATTGCACGGTCATTCAACACTATACGCAAATGACATTTTATAAAAACAATTCACAAAATAGAGGTTTTTTTGGTGATATTTTGGTTACCATTGAGTTTTTTTTTATTATATAAGTGAAAAAAAAAATATTTTCTACTTTGTTATAAATCATATCCAATAAAATTTAATTTCTTCACAAATTTATCCCAAAATGTATTCTTCTACATGTCTTTGGTAAAAAACAAAACAAAATCCCAATAAGTGTATATTAATTGGTTTGTGTGAAAGTTATAGTGTCTACAAACTATGGTATTTGAAAACTGGTTGATCCTGATGTACTGGCAGTCTCATTTCTTGAGGCCCTTAAAATGGCAGGACAGTACAAGTACATCCCCAAATGGAAATTCCTGTTTTGAAAAGTAGATAGTCCAAGGGCGAGTTTTTTGAAGTTGTAATTTTTTGTCATAGTTGAATGGGTCCCCCCCACCACAGTAAATGTACTGTGGCAGGGCAGCGAGTGGATAAATTGGCAGTAAAGGACTATACAATGTTTTTTGACCACAGCGTTTTCCAGGAAGACATTTATTGATGTTACTCACAGTCAGTAGGCAGTTTTATGTAAAGGACTGTGCAATAGTAAGAATGAGTCCAGATGTGTGTGACAAGTCAGTTTACACCCACCAGTCCATAGGGGTGAATGGAGGATCCGATCAAGTCCGCCTGAAAAACTGATAGGTGGACCTGATAGGAATGGGGCCTAATTAGAGTGGTGCCCATCTTTACTGCTTCTTCAATACATATACCATTACATTCATTGAAGGCACCTGCTCACAAGACGTGGGAAGAGAACTTTTCTAAATTTCTTCTTGTCTCTGGATCTTGTATTTTTAATTATAAATTTATCTACCTCCATTTTTTTGCTCACATTCTTTAGCAATCTGGAATTCGAAATACTGTTTTGTTATATGTTGAGTAGGGATTGGGACTTGGTTCAGTCAAACCCTAAAGGCAGCTATTAATGTTGGAGCCAAAGAGCTGTGGGTGGAGGCTTCCCCTCCCCATAGTTTCATGCAGGGCTTTTTTTCAGCAGGAACGTGGGGGAACGCAGTTCTGGCACCTCCAGCACTGAATGTATGTAATGGCAAGGGGTTCCGGGGGTCTGTTGGAGGGTCTTTTGTTGCTGGGGAGGCGGGGCGGGGGGTCTTATGTTTCTGGGTGGTCGATTGTTGCTGGGAGGGATCTATTGTTGAGGGAGGGGTCAATTGATGCTGGCTGTTGGGAGATCTGTTGTTGCTGCCGGAGGTCTATTGTTATTGGGAGGTGGGTAGAGGGTGGAACCATGGAATGGTGCTCGGAGGTGGGTAGGAGGTTGGGGAAAATGGGGTGACTCAGAAAGGGAAAGTTCCTGCACCTATTCTCTGAGAAAAAAAGCCCTGGTTTCATGTATGCAAAGGAACAACTATTCTTGCTCCATATCTTCACGTACACAAAGGGACAAGGACGCTCATGACATCACTGACATAATTTGGCCACAATCTCCTGCCCGAAGTTCATTGGCCTAGCATTGACAGCTGTCTCCCAGGTTTGGACTGATCCCAGAGATGAACCCAAGCTCATCCCTAAATTTTTGAGATAAAAAAATTGTTCTAAAGCCATCCTGCACCTTTCTATCTCCTATTGACCCTACATTCAAACTGGTCCAAGGGTGTGGTAGAACAAGGCAACTCTGGCCAAAGTTGCACTTTTTGTATGGTCTTCCTCTGAGCAAAAGCAGGAATTTAAAAGAATGGAAAGTCCTTAATTCACATGTCCTAAAATCTCTTATCAGGTTTTATCAAACTGAAGGATTTACTCTCATTACCACCAACTGATCAGTCTGCAAGAAGTTGCAGCCTCAGCATTTTATTAGGCATGCATTTGTCTTAGAAGTATCTCACCAAGAACGAATTGCAGAGGATGCTTGTCACTGGACTTCTGGGAAAGGCAATGAGCCAAGCAGGAAATGAGGTTTCTGGGGACATCCCGTACACAGCAGAGTACAGAACACTGCCATGGTTGTAAAGAGGCAAATTTGCATTTTTGAGCAATCTTAGATAATTATAGCTGTCTACAGATTTCTTTAACTTTTACGATTCTACAATTCTTCTTTTGCAGGACATGGCAAAAGTTATTCCATAAATAAGTTTACCTTATGTACAGTATTGGATCTCAGTGTGCTACTAAGGGCTCATTTATACTATAACACATGGTATAATGTGCTCCGTGACCTGCATATTAAGGCTGATTACTGCTGTAGATGTGCAATACAAGTTAATTGCACCCCGATGCACCTCGGCATTACATCACACTGATGTGCACAGCTGTGTGTTGCGTTGCCATGTGCTTAGAAACATTATGTAGGACCTAGTTTTTTCCATGTGTTCAGGTTTGTTGACAGCCTGTTCATTTTGAAAAGTCTGTCTAATGCAATGCTCCTCAATGCCCAAAACGTGTTTATTGCAGAGCACTGCATTATGATGTCAATGGGTTTCAAAAAGGAAACACCAATGACTTTAAGTACATCTACAGCCAAAAACAAAAATGTTATATATTTCAGATAACTGGCCCCTAGAATCAGTGCTGCATTTGTTTTATTTTTTCAGGCTAAAAACATTTTCAGCAAATTTTGAAAATATCTGTTGATCTTGCCAGAAATTTAGTGTCCTTGTCACTTCCCATGAGATGAACAGATAGCAAAACAATCTTATCTTTTTTCCCTAAACTACTTATCCCATCATTCCCTACAGCGGGGGCTGGTCCATAAGGGGCACAGGGGCACCGCCCCCCTAATTTCTTTGCTGGGTTCCGGACTCATAGGTCTCTATGAGGTTTTATTTTTGGAAGCACATGATTAGAGCCCGAGGCTCTAATTTGCTTAAAAAAAGGTTGGGTTTGGGGCACAGAGTGCTGCGCCCCGAACCCACCTACTTGTGACATTAGCAAATCAATATTCGCTATTGTCTTCCGGCTTCTCCTCCCAACCAATCAGAGCAGGAAGCATATCTTAAGACCGGATTAGGCGGGAGGAGAAGCTGAGGAAACTGTGACTGTGGAAGGAGTGAGTGTGGACCTGGAGGTGGACAGAGGCAGACATGTTTGAAGTCCAATATTAAAAACAGTGACATAAAATATATATACAAAAGTGCATATATGAGAATTCACAATAGCGCAACAATAACATCTAATTAATTCAGTGCTCAATACAAAAATAAAAGTTAAAGCTGCAATATATTCAATTTTTGTCCTTGGATTTAGATATACTTTATTGACACAGTAACCATAAAAGTACATGTAACTTACGTATGACTACCTATTCTGTAGACATAAAGATGGCTGCGCAAATGGTACATTTTTTCAATAATCTGGTCTTTTAGATTTTCCACTGAACTGCCCAAAAAATCAAGACATGTTAGGGTAAATTTTTCTTTGATTTTTTTTAATGTTTAAATGGAAGTGCAAATAATAGGAAGGGTTGGAAATTTTTAATTCATCGTTAGTGTGGTTGTACATAATGAATTATGCAATAAGTTTATATTGAAATTTGGGTCAAATCAAATATAAACAGCATATATTAATATATACTATGAAAATTCCCAATAAGATTGGAAAAAACATGATTTGAAATTGTCAAATGTGTGTAACTGTTAGCCAGTGTTCTTCAAATATGTCATTGATCTTTCCTATGAACAACCCTTTCTACAAAATATGATTAGGTCGCAATATTGCCCACCAAAAAGATTAAATCTAATTTCAAAGTCCACCATATCAATGTGTCTGTTTCCTGTAGAAACATGAAAGTGGAGCACAAATTACAATGGCAAGGAACAGTATGCGAACCCCTTGGGATTGACTGTTTTCTGCAGTAATTTGCCATAAAATGTGATCTAAACCCCATCTAAGTCACAACAACAGACAAACACAATGGGCTCCATTCACTAAAACAGATCTTTAGGTGTCCGGACACAAACTGTCAATTTACTATGCCGTTTTGCGGTATTTACGGCAAAGTGCTGAAAACGCTCGGTAAATAGCGCATGAAAAGACATTAACCACTTGAGCCCCGGACCATTATGCTGCCTAAGGACCAGAGGTCTTTTTCCAATTTGGCACTGCGTCGCTTTAACTGCTAATTGCGCGGTCATGCAATGCTGTACCCAAACGAAATTTGCGTCCTTTTCTTCCCACAAATAGAGCTTTCTTTTGATGGTATTTGATCACCTCTGCGGTTTTTATTTTTTGCGCTATAAACGGAAAAAGACCGAAAATTTTGAAAAAAAATGATATTTTCTACTTTTTGTTATAAAAAAAATCCAATAAACTCAATTTTAGTCATACATTTAGGCCAAAATGTATTCGGCCACATGTCTTTGGTAAAAAAAATGTCAATAAGCGTATATTTATTGGTTTGCGCAAAAGTTATAGCGTCTACAAACTAGGGTACATTTTCTGTAATTTACACAGCTTTTAGTTTATGACTGCCTATGTCATTTCTTGAGGTGCTAAAATGGCAGGGCAGTACAAAACCCCCCCAAATTACCCAATTTTGGAAAGTAGACACCCCAAGGAAATTGCTGAGAGGCATGTTGAACCCATTGAATATTTATTTTTTTGTCCCAAGTGATTGAAAAATGACAAAAAAAAAAAATATTTACAAAAAGTTGTCACTAAATGATATATTGCTCACACAGGCCATGGGCCTATGTGGAATTGCACCCCAAAATACATTCAGCTGCTTCTCCTGAGTATGGGGATACCACATGTGTGGGACTTTTTGGGAGCCTAGCCGCGTACGGGGCCCCGAAAACCAATCACTGCCTTCAGGATTTCTAAGAGTGTAAATTTATGATTTCACTCTTCTCTGCCTATCACAGTTTCGGAGGCCATGGAATGCCCAGGTGGCACAAAACCCCCCAAAATGACCCCATTTTGGAAAGTAGACACCCCAAGCTATTTGCTGAGAGGCATATTGAGTCCATGGAATATTTTATATTTTGACACAAGTTGCGGGAAAGTGACACTTTTTTTTTTTTTTTTTCATAAAGTTGTCACTAAATGATATATTGCTCACACAGGCCATGGGCATATGTGGAATTGCACCCCAAAATACATTTATCTGCTTCTCCTGAGTATGGGGATACCACATGTGTGGGACTTTTTGGGAGCCTAGCCGCGTACGGGACCCCGAAAACCAATCACTGCCTTCGGGATTTCTAAGGGTGAAAATTTTTGATTTCACTCTTTACTGCCTATCACAGGTTCGGAGGCCATGGAATGCCCAGGTGGCACAAACCCCCCCCAAATGACCCCATTTTGGAAAGTAGACACCCCAAGCTATTTGCTGAGATGCATGGTGAGTATTTTGCAGCTCTCATTTGTTTTTGAAAATGAAGAAAGACAAGAAAAAACATTTTTTTTTTTTCTTTTTTCAATTTTCAAAACTTTGTGACAAAAAGTGAGGTCTGCAAAATACTCACTATACCTCTCAGCAAATAGCTTGGGGTGTCTACTTTCCAAAATGGGGTCATTTGGGGGGGTTTTGTGCCACCTGGGCATTCCATGGCCTCCGAAACTGTGATAGGCAGTGAAGAGTGAAATCAAAAATTCACGCCCTTAGAAAGCCTGAAGGCGGTGCTTGGTTTTCGGGGTCCCGTACGTGGCTAGGCTCCCAAAAAGTCTCACACATGTGGTATCCCTGTACTCAGGAGAAGCAGCAGAATGTATTTTGGGGTGTAATTTCACATATTTCCATGGCATGTTTGAGCAATATATCATTTAGTGACAACTTTGTGCAAAAAAAAAAAAAAAATTTGTCTCTTTCCCGCAACTTGTGTCGCAATATAAAATATTCCATGGACTCGACATGCCTCTCAGCAAATAGCTTGGGGTGTCTACTTTCCAAAATGGGGTCATTTAGGGGGGTTTTGAACTGTCCTGGCATTTTATGCACAACATTTAGAAGCTTATGTCACACATCACCCACTCTTCTAACCACTTGAAGACAAAGCCCTTTCTGACACTTATTGTTTACATGAAAAAGTTATTTTTTTTTGCAAAAAAATTACTTTGAACCCCCAAACATTATATATTTTTTTAAAGCAAATGCCCTACAGATTAAAATGGTGGGTGTTTCATTTTTTTTTTCACACAGTAATTGCGCAGCGATTTTTCAAACGCATTTTTTGGGGAAAAAACACACTTTTTTAAATTTTAATGCACTAAAACACACTATATTGCCCAAATGTTTGATGAAATAAAAAAGATGATCTTTGGCGGAGTACATGGATACCAAACATGACATGCTTTAAAATTGCGCACAAACGTGCAGTGGCAACAAAATAAATACATGTTTAAAAGCCTTTAAAAGCCTTTACAGGTTACCACTTTAGATTTACAGAGGAGGTCTACTGGAAAAATTACTGCACTCGATCTGGCCTTCGCGGTGATACCTCACATGCATGGTGCAATTGCTGTTTACGTTTGACGACAGACCGCCGCTTGCGTTCGCCTTAGCGCGAGAGCAGGGGGCGACAGGGGTGCTTTTTTTTTTTTTTTTTTTTTTTTCTTAATTATTTTTTTGCTTTTTTAATCTTACTTTTAACCTGTTCCTTTCATATTTTGTTTTTTTAATCATTTTTATTGTTATCTCGGGGAATGTAAATATCCCCTATGATAGCAATAGGTAGTGACAGGTACTCTTTTTTGAAAAAATTGGGGTCTATTAGACCCTAGATCTCTCCTCTGCCCTCAAAGCATCTGACCACACCAAGATCGGTGTGATAAAATGCTTCCCCAATTTCCCAATGGCGCTATTTACATCCGGCGAAATCTAAGCCATGAAATGCTCGTAGCTTCCGGTTTCTTAGGCCATAGAGATGTTTGGCACCACTCTGGTCTCTGATCAGCTCTATGGTCAGCAGGCTGAATCACCGGCTGCATTCTCAGGTTCCCTGTTGAGACAGGAGAGCCAGAGAAAAACACGGAAGACGGTGGGGGGGGGGCATTCCCTCCCACGGCTTGTAAAAGCAGTCTAGAGGCTAATTAGCCGCTAGGATTGCTTTTACATGAAAGCCGACCGCTGGCTGAAAAGAATGATACCAAGATGATACCTAAACCTGCAGGCATCATTCTGGTATAACCACTCAAAGTCGTGCATGGCGTACCTGAAGACAAAAAAATGGTTAACAATGGTTAACAATAAAGCACAGTAAACAGTAAAGTATAAATAATTACATACCTGAAAAACAAACATGATAAAACATAATAACAATAACAATAACAATAAAACATTGCAGAATAGAATACAGTAAAAAAAAGAGCAGAACAATAGAGAGAGAATAGAGAGAGAGAGAACAATAAAACGACAACTATTTTTTTTTATTTTATATATATTTTTTTTTTTACACTTTTTTTGTAACTAACTTTTATAACTGTAACCGGTTCCAGGTTCGGGTCTCTCAAAATGCGATGGCATCTTGGGAGACCCTGTGAAAGTGTGCCTAGTCTGTGGAATGCTGTACCCTACGCTAATACTCAACTAGTGCATGGTAACGTTCAAAACATTCACCAATGCAAAGACCAGGATTGTCAGGACAGGAGGGACAATAATAGCGGGTGTCACGCCTATATCCGCGCTTGCTGCAGACACAACATCTTTTTTGGGGGGTTCGCTGGGTAGGGGTACTCGGGAGGACATAAAAATGCCTCTCATGCAGCCGACTGCATTTGGTTGGGGATGTGAAAGGGGGAAGTACGGGCGCTGCAGAAGCGGTGGGTTCCCAATTAGGATTGGCGAATGCAGTAGGAAGGGCATTATGGGCACGACGGGCCTGTGTTTGTCTTTTTGGTGTCAGCGGGACACTACTTGTGCTTGCCACCTCACCAGCTTGAACTGCACTTATGGGACTCGCCACGTCACCAAGTGTTACTGCAGTGCTGGTTTGATTACGACCGGGGTGTACTACGCCGCTGGCGCTTGCCAGTTCCCCAAAACGCTACCAAAAAAACTGTTAGCGATCGCAGGGATCAGGCCTGACTCTGCGAACGCTGCAGTTATGCGTTTAGAGTTTTGTAAGTGACAGTGATCGATCGATACTGCACTTGGGTGGGCTGGGCCGGGCCGGGCGGAGGGGCAAAACGCAGGTGCTAGCAGGTATCTGGGCTGATCCCGCTAACACTGCGTTTTTGGGAACCCTAAACTGCTGGGGACGCTAGTATAGATCTGATCGGATCAGATATTGATCCGTTCAGATACTATACCACTAAGGGAGGTGTACGCTGCGTGCGTGGGTGTTAGCGGTACTGGCGCTAACCTGACGCTGCCTGGGGCTGGTGCTTGCCAGTTCACCAAAACGCTACCAAAAAAACTGTTAGCGATCGCAGGGATCAGGCCTGACTCTGTGAACGCTGCAGTTATGCGTTTAGTGTTCTGTAAGTGACAGTGATCGATCGATACTGCACTTGGGTGGGCTGGGCTGGGCCGGGCGGAGGGGCAAAACACAGGTGCTAGCAGGTATCTGGGCTGATCCCGCTAACACTGCGTTTTTGGGAACCCTAAACTGCTGGGGACGCTAGTATAGATCTGATCGGATCAGATATTGATCCGATCAGATACTATACCACTAAGGGAGGTGTACGGTGTGTGCGTGGGTGTTAGCGGTACTGGCGCTAACCTGACGCTGCCTGGGGCTGGTGCTTGCCAGTTCACCAAAATGCTACCAAAAAAACTGTTAGCGATCGCAGGGATCAGGCCTGACTCTGCGAACGCTGCAGTTATGCGTTTAGTGTTTTGTAAGTGTCAGTGATCGATCGATACTGCACTTGGGTGGGCTGGGCCGGGCGGAGGCGCAAAACGCAGGTGCTAGCAGGTATCTGGGCTGATCCCGCTAACACTGCGTTTTTGGGAACCCTAAACTGCTGGGGACGCTAGTATAGATCTGATCGGATCAGATATTGATGCGTTCAGATACTATACCACTAAGGGAGGCGTATGCTGCGTGCGTGGGTGTTAGCGGTACTGGCGCTAATCTGACGCTGCCTGGGGCGACGCATATCACCGCCGGGCGATTAGGGGGCTAAACCTTTATTCGGTAATAAACGGCGGGTGCCCTGACACTATAAAAAATAAACAAACTAACCAGCGTCAACCGTAACAGTTATACGGTGATCAGTGGTGAAAGGGTTAACTAGGGGGCAATCAAGGGGTTAAAACATTTATTAGGTAGTATATGGGGGTCCCTGACGCTATAAAACGCTGACGGCGAACCCAAATATTTACCTCACTAACTAGCGTCACCAGCGACACTAATACAGCGATCAGAAAAATGATCGCTTAGTGACACTGGTGACGGGGGGTGATCAAGGGGTTAAAACTTTATTAGGGGGGGTTAGGGGGGTACCCTAGACCTACAGGGGGGTAACAGTAACTGTGCTAACACAGTAACTGTCACAAACTGACACTATGCAGTAATCAGAAAAAAAAAACAAAAACAAAAAAAAAACTGCTGGTGTCAGTTTGTGACAGGGGGGGGGGTGATCGGGGGGGGGATCGGGGGGCGATCGGGGGGGGGATCGGGGTGTAATGTGTGCCTGGCATGTTCTACTGTGTGTGTGTGTGTTGGTGCAGTCACTCACTTTTCGTCTCTCCTCGGGCCGGAACGGAAACTACCGACCCGAGGGGAGATGACATCATTTCCTTTGCTGCTGTTTAGCATACAGCAGCAAAGGAGTGTTCCCATTGGCCGGCGGCGATCGCGAGGGGGGGGCCACGAACGGATGGCCTCCCCCTCGTCTCCGATCGCCGGGGGACAAAACGGGACCGCCTCGGGCGGCGGGGCCGCGGGGGGGGTCCGATCGGACCCCCCACCCGCGGAAGGCAAATCACGTACCATGTACGTGATTTTGCCTGTCCGTGCCGCCTTGCCGACGTACATCGGCGTGAGGCGGTCGTCAAGTGGTTAAACTCAATTCACAGAAGGAAATAAATAATTAAATGCATGCATTAATTAAGTAGTGGTCAAGTCATGCAGTATTTAGGAATATAAAAATATAATAGCCTATTTTGAGTAGTCTTTGCCTTTTTGGATCAGTTCTCTTAACAATAATGCACGGAAACCTAAATATGGAAATATGGGAATTATTGTGGTTGATTAACTTAAAGTATAAATGAAGGAAAAACTTTTTTTAGGTTTGGATAGAGTGGAGAGGGATTAGAAAACCTATCCGGTTTATATTGTTGTATGTGCCCACCTTCTCTATTTTTCCTGTTTACAATTATTATTGAAAATTAAAGTAAACGAAAATCACAAATTTTGGGTTGTCTCCATGAAAAGTAATAGAAGGGAAATCTTCCAATGGGGACACTAGTTCTGGTGACCTGGGGGTCCCCAAGGAATTCTCTTAATTTGCAGGGATTTCCTCTCACTTCCGTTTTGGCTATGGGACAGGAAGTGAAGGGAAATCTCCGCAATGGGACAAAGATGGCGAAAAAAAATCTAACAGGTGTTATAGCCCTCCCTTGCTCTATCCAAAGTTTTGCCTATAGTTCTACTTTAAGTAAATACAAAATATCTTAAAAATGTAAAAAATTGAATGAAAATAGTATCAAAACTCACACACATATATAAAGATCGTTCTTCTACATTGTTGTATTTTTTATTGGTGGAAGAAGGGTATTTATATATGTGTGTGACTTTTTTATACTACTTTCTTTCAGTATTTGACATTTATAAAGATATTTTGTATTTACTTAAAGAATAACTAAAGGTAAAACTTTTTTTTTTTAGTTTTGGATAGGGTTGAGAGGTATTAGAACATTTACTGCTGTCCCCTCTATCCAGAACTAAAAAAAAAGCTTTGCTTTAGCTATACTTTAATTTAACTTTGTTGTTTTTGATACGCCATTTGTGTCCTGTGAAAGAAGCTTCCCTTTGACTGGTATTTTGTATGAATATGGTGCAGGGACTGCACTGACTAAAGTGGTAGATACCGCTTTGTGAATGGAGCCCAATGTGCTTAAGCGGAACACACAAACAATTCAAATTTCTTGTGTCTTTATTGAACACACCCATTAAACATTCACAGTGTTGGAGGAAAAAATAAGTGAACTCATAGATTAATTACTTCTACGAAAGCTAATTGAAGTCAGGAGTTTGCACACCTGGAGTCCAATTAATGAAATGAGTTTGGAAGTGTGGTTTAGAGCTACTTTGATTGATAAAAGATACTCAAACATTTTAAGAGTGCTGTTCGTAAGAAGCATCAGCTGATGTAAACCATGCCTTGCAAAAAGCAGCTCTCTGAATATATATTATCAAGAGTAGCTGATCAGCATAAGGAATACAAAGCAATATCAAAGTGTTTAGGTATCCATCATTTGACTGTTAGACAAATTGCCTATAATTGGAGACAGTTTAGTACTTTGGTTACTCTTCCTAGAAGTGGGCGTCCAGCCAAGATGACTTCCAAGGCCAATGCAGAATGCTCAGTGAGGTAAAGAAGAACCCACAAGTAACAGCTAAAGGCTTGAAGACATAAATGGAACTGGTAAACATCTCTGTTCTTAAATCCACCATACGTAAGTCTTTGAACGGGTAGGATGTCCATGTGTCCATGGCAGAACATCCCAGAGGAAGCCACTGTTGTCCAAAATAAAAATAAATGCTGCGTGTCTGAAGTTTGTGAAAGAGCACCCTGGCAAACCCCAACAATACTGGGAAAATGGTTTGTGGAGTGATGAAACAAAAGTTGAATTGTTTGGGAACAGGACTATGTATAGCACAAAAAGGCCACAGCTCACCAACATCAAGACATTGGGGTTGATTTACTAAAGGCCAATAGACTGTGCACCTTGGAAAGTGCAAATACACTCTGCAAGTGCAGTTGCTCCAGAGATTAGTAAATGAGGTAAAGCTTCACTTTGCAAAGAATACCCAATCACATGCAAGGAAAATAAAAAAAACAGAATTTTTGCTTGCACATGATTGGTTGATGAAAGTCAGCAGAGCTTCTGCTCATTTACTAAACTCTGGAGCAACTGTGTGCAACTGCACTTTCCAAAGTGCACAGTCTTTTTGCCTTTAGTAAATCAACCCCATTATCTCAATGGTAAGATATGGTGGAAGGAACATCATAATGTGGGCTTGCTTTGCTGCCTCAGGGCCTTGACCTCTACCAAAATATCCTATAGGATAATGTCAGGGTGGCTGTATGCCAGATTAAGCTTAGAAGAAGTTGGCCACAGAAAAATTACCATAAGCATTGAAATAAATTCACCACAGACTGGCCTTAGAAAAAGAAAATACGCTTTTGGAGTGGCCCAGTTAGAGCTCAGACCTTAACCCCATAGAGATGCCATGGAATGACCTCAAGAGAGACAATCAAACCACGAACTGAAGCAGTTTTGTAAAAAGGAATGGTGAAAAATTCCTCCTGAACGTAGTGCAGGTCTAATCGCAAAGCCCTTGCTTGAGGTTATTGCTACAGCTAATAACTTCAAGGGGTCAATTACTATTTTTCCTCCAACATTATGAATATTTAATGGGTGTTCACTAAATAAACAAGAAATTTGAATTGTTTGTAGGGTATTAGCTTAAGCACATTGTGTTTGTATATTGTCAGGGGCACCACACCGTTGGTTAGGAGTCTAAAATGTATACTTATTTCCTCATAAAGTGTAAGGCCAGATATAGACGGAGCAGAAACATGGATTGCAGGAAAGAAAATCGTTTGATTTCCCCATCAAAGCAGTCAGTGTTGATGGGGGAATCCCTTTCACTGAGCTATTGTGTTCTCCCAGCTGGGTCGGGGGAATCCAACCCCACCAGGAGAAAACAATGATTGTTGCTAGACGCTAAAGTAGTCGCCTGTAAAACCCGACAGGGTGACTGTACCCAAGTTAATCGATCTATCAACTTGGGTACATTCAGCCTGCCCATACATGGTTTGAATCTTGGCCAGTTCCTGCTAATCTGGTCGAGATTCGAACCATTTATGGCTGGCTTAAATCAACATGTTTCAAGGGCTTAAAGCACTCCTTTGGTCAGGGCTAAAAAGTTGTAAACAGTACATAAAGTATAAAATATTTTTTATTGGTGAAAAATTATAACTAAACATTATAAGATATAAAATAGGAAAATGTAACTCAAAAAGTCTCTTTGCACATGGGTGCCTGAGAACGTGCAGCTTAAATTCTGTTTCCCTCGCCCAGGAAGCCCAGGTGTTGCTTACAGTCACCCATAGACATGCATGGCTGTGCACCTGTACCTGTATACGACGGTACTCGTGTAAGCATAGGCATATAAAAAAAAATCAAAATACAGCCATGTACAGCCATTCATGGGTCTATAGGTAACTGTACACAATACCTAGGCTTCTCGGGCAGGGCAACTATGCCAAAATTTGTGTAGCACCCTGATGTCTAGGCAGGGTTGCTCCTAAATTTACCTGCCAGGTGTATTTCACTTGGCCAATTGTTAGGGATCAATTGAGTTCACCCTAAGTCTGGAATTGTTGCACTTCTCTCTTCTGCCGCTAGGTGGCCGGGTACCTAGTGACATTAGATAAGACAAAAGCAAAGCAAGGACAGATTAGGAGTATATGGGGTATCTTAGCCAATGGGCAGGGGTAGTGGCGTCAGGAGGGGGGCTAAGGGGGGCTGGAGCCCCAAGTGGGCCCCCAAAAAAACACGCTCTTGGGCATTCACAAATCTATTATTAGCCCCGAGCCCGAACGGGGACTGATCTGATCTGACCCGCTGGGACCGCGGGACATGTGACATCCATCATAGGTGCAGCAGGCTCCAGAAGGCGGGAATTACAATGCGTCGAGCACTATGAGATCCCCGCACAGTGCTTGGGCGGGCGGCTCTCCTCCCCTCTTCTGTCCTCTCCTGTCTCTGCCTGCTTGCTGTCTACTGGGATGGGCGCCCCACCATAGGTGTGCGCAACCTATTACATTAGGGTGTGCACCCCAACGCTCAAACATACATGCATGTGTGTGCATGTGTATATACTGACGGTGTCAGTAGAGCAATGGGCGGTGTCAGTAGGGCAGGGATTGGTGTCAGCAAGGCAATGGCTGGTGTCAGTAGTTTTTATTTTTATTTAATTATTTAATATTGTTTACAGTTTTATTTCTTTTATTGTTCTTTTACAATCATTTTTTTTACCATTTTTTTAGGAGCCCCATTAGGGGGCTTTGGTGAAATATCAGGGGTCTAAACAAGGGGAATCTGCTCCACACAGGGTGATAAGGGTGTGCCCAGGTACACCTGGCACACCCTGTGCGCACGCCTATGCGCCCCACACACTATGGCTGAGCTTCAGGTGGAGGTCACAGTCACCTGAAGTCTGAGGTGTAATGGTCAGTGTATGTCAGTGCATGTCAGTGTGCGTCAGGTAGGTCAATGTGGGTCAGTGTAATGGTCAGTGTGTGTCAGGTAGGTCAGTGTGCATCAGGTAGGTCAGTGTGCGTCAGTGTGCATCAGGTAGGTCAGTGTAATGATCAGTGTGGGTCAGGTAGGTCAGTGTGGGACAGTGTAATGGTCAGTGTGTGTCAGGTAGGTCAGTGTGTGCCAAGTAGGTCAGTGTGGGTCAGGTAGGTCAGTGTAATGGTCAGGTAGTACAGTGTGGGTCAGTGTAATGATCAGTGTGGGTCAGTGTTTGTCAGTGTAATGGTCAGGTAGTACAGTGTGGGTCAGTGTAATGGTCAGGTAGGTCAGTGTGGATCAGGTAGGTCAGTGTGCATCGGGTAGGTTAGTGTGGGTCAGTGTAATGATCAGTGTGGGTCAGGTAGGTCAGTGTGCCTCAGGTAGGTCAGTGTGGGTCAGTGTACTGATCAGTGTGGGTCAGGTAGGTCAGTGTGGGTCAGTGTAATGGTCAGTGTGCGTCAGGTAGGTCAGTGTAATGGTCAGTGTGTATCAGGTAGGTCAGTGTTATGGTCAGGTAGGTCAGTGTGGGTCAGGTAGGTCAGTGTAATGGTCAGTGTGTGTCAGGCAGGTCAGTGTGTGTCAGGTAGGTCAGTGTGGGTCAGGTAGGTCAGTGTTATGGTCAGGTAGGTCAGTGTGAGTGAGGTAGGTCAGTGTAATGGTCAGTATGTGTCAGGTAGGTCAGTGTGTGTCAGGTAGGTTAGTGTGGGTCAGTGTGTGTCCGGTAGGTCAGTGTTTGTCAGTTAGATTAGTGTGGGTCATGTAGGTCAGTTTTTAGTGATCAGCATTGATGGGCACTGGTAAGCCAGGCAGCAACCAGCAAGTGAGCTTACACCCCCCCCCCCCTGGGCTCGTACTTCGGGCTGCAGCCCCTGGTCTTTTCCCACCTAGCAATGCCCCTGGGCAGGGGTTTTCTTGGCCCCTTGGCCTGCTGCGAAAACCTATATATTTGGATGCGGTCAGGTGAACTGTGTTGTGTGCCACCTGGATGGCTGTTTGGGTGAACATGTGTTGTGCTACCCGGGCTGCTAGGCCAGAGTTTAGGCCTATCCTGGGCACATCTGGCTGCTAGGCTGTCTGAGGGCCTATCCAGAAGCAAGAGTGCAGTGTAGGGTTGGGATTGCGGCTTGCAGTCCAACCAGAAGGGATGGTTCTGCCGCCTGGAGAATCTGTCGTGGTCGGAGGTAGAGGGGAAGCTGTTGCCACTAAGGGACCAATCACCTTGTTGCCAGGGACCACAGTGAGTAGCTGAAGCAAGTACCGGAGCAGTATTCTCACTGAACGGGGACGGTGAAGAATCGGGAAACTTCAGCAGGTGCCAAGCCAGGTACCCAGCTGGTGGGGTGATGCTTGAGGAGTATCTGGAGTGCCATGCCAGGGACCCAGCAGGGAAGTGGGGGTGGCGCTTGAGGAAGATACTAAAGTAAGAAGATTAGAAAAGCTCACGGGATTCAGTGGCAGTGAACCAGCAAGTCTAGTGAGAGAGACTGGGAGCTCAGTGGGCTGAGAATCTACAAGAAGTGACTGTATAAAAGTAAAGGAGTTTGTTACAATCTGTGTTAGAAACTGTTCTAAGACTGTTGCCATAGGAGACAGCGCTCCAACACATGCAGATGTGGCGTCTTGCTGGGTGCCTTTCCCTGCATAGCTGCCTACCTGTAGAAGTCTTGAAGTCTGCCAATTGACATTGCAACCACCTAAGGGTGTCCTGGCCCTAAACCCTCTCTCCCACTGATCTGTTCAAAAGAAAATAAATCTCTTTGCATTCAAGAAGTGTCGGTCACCCATGAATCTACCTTACATTACATCAACTATGCCTTGCAACCCACTCTATACAGAAGGATGTCAGCTGTCCCTGGCTCTGGAGGTTCTCATTAGACTAAAGGAGGCCTGGGACCTTGCTACATAATGGTAAAGACACGTTAATGTATGCTGCTGACCTGAAAAACATGTAGGTCTCTTCACTGTTTCTGGCTTTGATGCCTTATGAGCGTGCAGTAAGTGAAGTCAGATCTGTTTGCTAGTTCCATGTCAGTGATATAAATGAGAAGCTGCGCTGACCCCAAAACAAATATATGTGAACAAGTGGGGAATAGCTGCTAGCACACAAACAAACCAAGTCGCATCAAATGTATAAAAAATACAAGCAGCGCTAAAAAATATAAAAGTGTATCAAACATAAATGAATAAATCGTGACTTTAAAACAACTATAAATACTATTAATCAACACAATAAACACTGGTGAGGTGAATACGAATGTCCAAAAAAAAAATGTGTTAAGTATGGGTATGTCCAGAAGCAATGTGATAAGCTCTGCAGACTAAAGTCAAAAGACTAGAGTCAATACTTATAAGTAGAAGAAATCTTCTCAAACAGAGGGGGTGCTTGGACACATAATGTTGACTGAAGACTGGAAAACACATCAATCACAGGCAACACGTCATAAACATCTAGAGTTAGATACTCTTACCAGAACCAGTGGGACGTATCTGCCATATAGCAGTACGTCTGTCAGAGCTTGTGGAGGTAGCCTCCCGTGAACTCTCCCCAAAGGTTCTACCTTCGGTCATGATAGGCGAGGTTATCACTTGGGTCACGGTCACCGATAGCCAGGATAGTTAACGGTGGGGGTGGTCAGCTCACTCACCCACTCTCCGGTTCCGGGCAGGTTCAAAAGGTCACGAGAAACCAATCATGGATGAAGTCATGGAGAAAAAAGAAAGAAGGGGCTTCACATGGTGTAGGTCAAAAATAAAGGGATTTATTGAATAAAAAACCTTACAAGGTAAAAAGTGATCACTGAATAAAAATTGGTGGCAATGTGGAAAGCTAAAACGCCCTACGCATTTCGACTAAAGAGACTAAAGAGTTGAAGGCTCTTTAGTCGAAACGCGTAGGGCATTTTAGCTTTCCACATTGCCACCAATTTTTATTCAGTGATCACTTTTTTTTTTTCTCCATGACTTCATCCATGATTGGTTTCTTGTGACCTTTTGAACCTGCCCGGAACCGGAGAGTGGGTGAGTGAGCTGACCACCCCCACCGTTAACTATCCTGGCTATCGGTGACCGTGACCCAAGTGATAACCTCGCCTATCGGAGATCATGACCGAAGGTAGAACCTTTGGGGAGAGTTCACGGGAGGCTACCTCCAGAAGCTCTGACAGACGTACTGCTATATGGCAGATACGTCTCACTGGATCTGGTAAGAGTATCTAACTCTAGATGTTTATGACGTGTTGCCTGTGATTGATGTGTTTTCCAATCTTCAGTCAACATCATGTGTCCGAGCACTCCCTCTGTTTGAGAAGATTTCTTCTACTTATATGTATTGACTCTAGTCTTTTGACTTTAGTCTGCAGAGCTTATCACATTGCTTCTGGACATACCCATACTTAACACATTTTTTTTGGACATTCGTATTCACCTCACCAGTGTTTATTGTGTTGATTAATAGTATTTATAATTGTTTTAAAGTCACCGATTTATTCATTTATGTTTGATACACTTTTATATTTTTTTAGCGCTGCACGTATTTTTCATATATATATATATATATATAGTTCCATGTCAGTGCCTGAAAAAGTATTAGGCCATTCACACTTGCGAAAGGGGGCCAGTAGTGATTACATGTGGTAGACCCAGCTGGGGGTTCCTGGCAATTAGCTGTGAGTCAAAGCAATGGGAGGCTGACAGCTCCTGCAGCTCATTGTGGCCACTCACATGTATTTGCTCCTGGATTGATTACCTGCGACAGTCTGTGTCCAGGGCTGATCATCACAGATAATTGCTCTACGATAGACACTTTCAGCACCATGCTCACTGCTGCTGTTGAACTCAAGTTTTTGTGAATCTAGGCATTTTTTTTTTCTGTCCTTGAACTCCCCCAATGTTATCCTATGTGTCCATGCATACATGGACATTTTTAGCAGTTTAGTATCAGGGGAGTTTAGAGGGTGCTTTATGTATGCCCTAAACTGGGGTATAGAAGGAATTTTTGCCACAAAAAACGCTGAACGCTGTTAAATGCATGTAAACGCTGTTCGACACCTTTGCATCTCAGCATTTTTTTTATTTCAATGGCCAGAATAAATAAAAATTCTGGCTAATGAAATAAAAAAATGGCCAAACTCTAAACTCTGCTAAACTCGCCAAAATTGGTTTGAAAAAATGCAGCTTAGGTGAGTTTATACTGCTGATTTTCTCCTGTCAGGAGAAAGAGCGTTTACAAGACGTCTGCTGCATGAGGCCTAAAAAGAAATAGTATTATTTTCAATGTTGCAAGTATATTATTTGATATATTCAATAAACTAAAAAATACATTTTTCAATGTTTCTGTTTTTCAGTCCTTTTATCTGTGCCTCGAGTCTGATTCCTCTCTTTTCTGGGAGATTTAAGAGGAGAAGTCATACTGAAGTCGTGGAGCCGCCATTCTTAGGTATGCTAACAGTTTCTTTTGACTGTGTGTTCATTGCTGTCCTCTGCTGCCCCCAACATGGATCAAGAAGACTTGAGCTTTGTGATAGATCAGTGTTTCCCAACATTTTTTTCAGTCAAGTCACCCTTTAAAATTATGCACCCCATTCTAACCCCATTCTAAAATGTAAAAAACTAAGCTAACAGTTTTACATAAGGCAACAACATCCACACACTTAGGACAGCCAACCTCAGAGGTAATTTATTCTTCCAAAGTAAATACACCTTTGCAAAAACTGGTACTTATTAGTATTCCAGTGCTTCTCTTCTCACTCAGTTTCTCTACCTCACTCAGGTAATGTAACCTCAGTGCTGATGGAAAGGGGCAGAGGAGGGGCAAACAAGGATGCTGTGCAGGCGCCCAATGTCCTCCTTATCAATTAATAATGTCATTGGTTGTTGGGATGCCAGCCGTTGGAAAGTTTTAAAGGTGCACACTGAATACCTATGGCTTTGTGTAACAGGCTTAAGGCAGGCTTCATCCACCTGTTGGTTTGTATAACATTTTTGGGCAATTTTTAGCATTTTGGCAAGGAACCCCTGAGGAAATCTGAAGGCACCCTGGTTGAAAAAGCCTGTGATCGATTTCCACCAAGTTGTTCTGAGAAACACATTTTAGGGTATAAAATATTGTTAAACTATAGAAAAGGATTACTTATTTGGATTGCATATCTCTGACTTGGGCCCCTTTCAGATGGGGCTGACTCCATCAAGTGGATCCGCCTGCTCAGCGGGGATCTCTCCACTGATCCCCGCTGATGAGGCAGATGACAGGTCCGTGTCCACTGTGCTATATTCTCTATGGGGCGGTCAGATGGAAACAGACCACCTGTCCATTTCCTTCCGGCTGTCATCCGATCTGATCAGCCTGATGGATGGCGAACGTATCCCCATCCGTCTGTTTTTAGTGGACCAGATCGGATGCCAGCGGGTGTCAGTGAACACATAGCCTCTCCATAGAGAACAATGGGTGTTCAGATCAGGTATGTCTGAAAAATAGACCCGATCAGTCCGTTGGTGTGAAAGAGTCCTTAGACTACTGTCTGGCCTAATAAAATGTAGTTTGGGATGAAGTCTTCTCTTTCATGTTCTGTTGTGAAATGGTGTATGTTTAAAGTGATCCTGCTTTTTGCCCATTTAGGACAATGGATTTACTTACACTGTATGTCCAGCCCAAATTTTATTTTTTATTACTGGAGGGTTTTTAGTGCTATTCGGGGCTCTGTTAGAGGGATTTTCCCTCACTTACTGTCTTGGTCAGAATGAAATTAGATAGAAAGTAAGGGAAAATATGCAACAGATACACTTGTAGCACTTCCTCTTTTAGGGTGATGTGGAATACCCCCTAATGTAGTGTACCAGGCTAACGTTTCAATCTCAGGGTCTGGTTCTTAGTTTATAGTGTGGTGAAAACTAAGTTGGGTGACAGTCTTTTTACCTTTTGTTACTGAACTCTTTTCTAGGACACAGTTTGGGTATTACCCTTTAATACCCAGGTTCGCAACCCATGACCTGGGAGCCGCATGCGGCCCTTTGCCACTTTTTGTGCAGCCCGCGGGGCCCGAACAGGCACCAATCTGTGTTTCCCTATTGCCCTGGTAAAGCAGTGATTTCTAGAAGTCTCATATAATATGTCTCTTGTATGATGTTTGCAGTCTCTGACCATTTCTGATACTGTGTCTGCAGTCTCTAGCAGTCTCCTGCAGCATGTCTGCAATCTCTGACCATCTCTTGTATCATGTCCGCAGTCTCTGAACATCTCCTGTATCGTATCTGCAGTTTCTGACCATCTCCTGTATCATGTCTGCAATCTCTGACCATCTCTTGTATTATGTCTGCAGTCTCTGACCATCTCCTGTATCGTATCTGCAGTCTCTGACCATCTCTTGTATCATATCTTCAGTCTCTGACCATCTCCTCTATCATGTCTTCAGCTTCTGACCATCTCCTGTATCATATCTTCAGTCTCTGACCATCTCCTGTATCATGTATGCAGTCTATGACCATCTCCTGTATCATGTCTGCAGTCTATGACCGTCTCCTGTATCATGTCTGCAGTCTATGACCATCTCCTGTATCATGCCTTTAGTCTTTGACTTTATCCTGTTGTGTTTCTGATGTCTATGATATTGAATATTCACAGAGTTTTATGTGCGGCCTTTTGGTGATGTCGAGGACCACACTTGAGGCCCATCAAATCAAGAAAGTTGACCGCCACTGCTTTGATAGAAGACAGAGCCCTAATATAGTAGCAGCTTATGTATGTGTGTGGACATACCCAGATCTGGTTGTTTTCTGGATTCTGGAATTTAGTACACTGCTCAGTCTTGGTGACTATGCCAGGACTGCACCTGGCATAGAATCGGAGCGCTATGTGTTTATTGGCGGTTGCCTGGAGGAAGATGTGGTCTTGTGGGTTTACAGATTCTGTTATCTATCAATCTTGTCTTCCGCTGAGTAATGTGTGATGTGTAACAAGTAGAGAGACCAGAGAGATGTGGGGAAGACCGATGAAGGAAGATTTCATGTAATTTGCAAATGTGGTGGCCAGCAAACCTGCTGAGAAGCACAAAACGGGACAGTAACTGAGAAGGAACAGATATGGTTTTAGACATGGTTGATTACAGTATGTGTCAGACAAGCTGAACTCCAGGGAGGTGAAATCATTTAATGCAATCACTTATTAAAAAATAATAGTAAATGTATTTGTAAATGCACTAAGAAAGATTAATCAAATTAGCAGAACTTGAAGTGGAAGTCCATTCAAATCCTGTCTATACTTAAACCTGCTCCCACCCCCATTATAAGCCCCTTTTTTAACTAACCTGTGATTGAAAGATGTCTATACTTACCTATTCTGAGGGTGCTCTGGTCCAGTCACATGATCCTCTCCCAGCGCTAGGTCCAGTAAAGAGAGGGTCACCCAACAACGGATGCCCTATATTAAGCCTATGGGTGATATCTCCACATAGTCTCTGCAGCCGTTGTTGGCGATATGTCTTCTTCACTGAAGTTGGCCGCTAGAGAGATCATGTGACCGGACTGGAGAGCCCTCAGCATAGGTAAGTATAAGCATCTTTCGGCTTAGAATGGAGGTGCAAAACTCTATGTACATATCAGCACACAGAAAAAAAGAAATGACCACAGGCAACACAATGCCCCCCTGGGCAGGAACAAAACATCCAAATCAAAAACCAGCGCTCCCAAATCCATGGCATTATTTAATTATGATCCATGTGTTTTTTTTCTTAAATTCTCACCAGATATAAAGACTCTTTACACATATGGGTCAAAATAAAACTTGTTGAAACATTTTTTGCGTCTTGCTCTTGTTGCGTCTTGTTCTTGTTGCGTCTTGTTCTTGCATCTTTATTCCATCGTCTTCTTCTCTTCCTGAAAACATAATTCCATCCAGCAAGAAAACAATAAACAAACAAACCAAAAAAATATATAGTGTATATGCTATTACCTATGCTTTAACTGTAAAAACCACAAATCAAATTTTATTGTGCTCACATTTAAGTGAATAACTCGTAACCCAGTGCTCTTCAGTGCATGTCCCTTTACCCTTGTGTTATCTACTCTTACCCAATAAGGGTTATATCTGGCAGATATCATTTGCTCTCCAGAAAATTCTTCCCACCAATATCCTCGCCCACCGTTGGACTAACCAAAAAATCCAAAAACGCTATATTAGTATAATAACGGCTTCATACGTTACTAACATAAAATTATGCTCACATTGTAATATAGGTCATGGTTCCGAAAACAATCATCCAATTCCCATATGCTAACCATCCACAAAGTGCATACAAACATCCCAGTAAAATAGTGCAGACTTACCAGACTTAAAAGCCCACCACTATTTAGGGCTGTACATGCACACTTCCAATCTAATTTTCACTGCTCACTCTCACCCCCATAAGTATATTAAGTGGTAACCATGCAAATAAATTCAAAGAAGGACCATAGTGTAGCAATTCAAACATTAAAATATTTATTTCCACATCTACATGCTTACATCTGCAGGACAACAATGCAAAGCCTAATTCCAAGAAGGCTGACCCTGCGGTCCCAGTTTTGACGTGCGTCTGACGTCACTTACAATAATACTTAATTTTCCCATCGCACACGTTCCTGTATAAGCTCTAAAACTGTTGGTGCTGCAGCAACAACTAGCTGGATACTGGTTCAAGTCACAAAGTAGATATTTGCCAGAACACCATGGATCGACACAAAGTAGCGTGCAAATGGATAGTTTATCGCATGATCACAACACAAGGAGAGTGCAACGTTTCGGAGTAAATGCCTGAGGAGGGGGTCCTGCGTGACTCCGAAACTTTGCTCCAGTCCTTGGATGTTGTGGCTGCATTATTTTTACTTCAAGCTTTTCTCATTTTATTTTCACCTGGTGGTCCTGCCAGTAACGTATGTCCAGTCCTAGGGATACAGCGCTCCCTCACTGCAAGGTAATAGAGGGGAAATCTTCCAATGGGGACACTAAATCTGGTGACTTGGGGGTTCCCAAGGAATTCCCTTGATTCGCAGGTATTTCCTCTGACTTCCTGTTTGGCTATGGGACAGAAAGTGAAGGGAAATCTCTGCAATGGGACACAGATAGCGAAGAAAAAAAATCTGATAGGGGTTATTACCCTCCCTTACTCTATCCAAAATGAAAAATGAAGTTTTGCCTTTAGTTCTTCTTCAAGCATACAAGATTGATAACAATCAAGGCCAGGATGAACATGAGCCACTTTTCCCCCGGGCCCCATAGCAGCCAACTAGGCCTTTTTGGCTATAGTTATGCCATTGTATATTAGGACCTCTATGTACAGTAACTACTATGAAAGCAATTATTTTGTATCACTAGAGGAGATGACTTTTGAGAAGCTCCCCACTCCTTAATAACCTTGCTGTAGGGACTCATTGCACATAGCTACGGTCCTGTTTAAAAGCAAATTTATGCTTTAATATAAAAAGTGCTTTATCCCTTTAAATGCACTGCCAGTTTAACTCTTTTGTTTCATTCCGCAGTCAGGCAGCCGCAGAAAGTCGCCCGCCGTGTCTTCACAAACAGCCGTGAGCGCTGGAGGCAGCAGAATGTCAACGGGGCCTTTGCTGAGCTACGGAAGCTTATTCCCACACACCCTCCTGATAAAAAGCTAAGCAAGAATGAAATCCTCCGCCTGGCCATGCGATACATCACCTTCCTGGTTACTCTGCTGAGTGACCAGCACAACCAAACCTCCAAAGCAGCTCCCACCAAGATGAGATTCCCACAGACTGTCTGTGACCGTGCGCAGAAAGGTAAAGAAAGTCTCAGCCCTGAGGATAACTTCCAAGAAAAGAAGAAAGCCAAGGAGTTCCATGGAATTGTGTCCCCATTGTCTGGCAGTTGCGGGGACAGTGTAGAGACTGAAGAAGATGAAGGGGACAGAGAAAGTGTTTCATCTTCAAGAAGCACGAATATGACAATAATCTCTCCTGAGGTGGGAGGAAGTCGGTGAGGGTTGGGGAATGAAGGAGACTGGACTTCATCTCCTTCATAACCTTTGTTGATGGACATGTTACTCATTTCTTTTTTTTTCCCCATAATTAGACAATAGTAGATTTTACTAAAGTGTAGGTGAATCATCTAAGGTGTTGATGAGCAACCAGTCAAATATGGGGGTTACAAATATGGCTCCTGCCACTTCTTAATAGCTGCAGATGACCTTATTTCTTAAAGTGAACTTGTGCTTTGGTCATGTAGGTTAAATAAAATGGTGTACCTTACTGCCAACCTCCACAGCTCCTTCTTTTCCTTTCTATGAGACAGCACTAAGAGCCTGAGGGGCCAAGCACTGGCACTGTGGGGAGAAGAATGTGCCATGTGTTCTCTATACCTAAAAGTGGCAGGTATGTGACTTTGCTTGTCTGGCAAATAGAGTACAGGGCAGTTAATGTGCAGCGGTGGGGGTTGGCATTAAAGCAAACCTGTTGCTTTTCAGTACTGGGGCTGTCCACAGACAGATTGGGCAGTGGTTACAGTAGGTAATAGTGCCCAGAGGTACCCTTTTCTGTTAGGTGGACACTATATTGGAGATGCATGGCTAAAAGTGCAGCCAAGTGTTTGTAAGTAATAGTTATCATCTATGTTGGTTTCTACCATGGCTAGTAAAGCTTGGGCTTCTTTTGCTTCCAGTGGAAAATGTTCAAAGTTTGTGGCTATGAGGCTCTTTGTTTAGTAAGAGTGGGTAGTCATGTACAGATTAGACTGCCTGGTGCAACTTGGACTTCCAGATCATGTGAGGGATAAAAAGAGCACTGCATACCTTTCACACGACTGTATTTGACTTCCAACTCTGCTATAAGATACCCAAGCAGATACCTGTAGACCTTAAAAACTGCCATGGCATATACTACATGGCTTAGACAATCTACTTGGCCTGATCGTCAATAATGCCACATGTAGGTTAAGCTACAGCTGGTTGCCCAATATTTTAATACAGGAAGTTCCACGAGTCCACATTTTCCCCATGGCAAAAAAAAAAAATGTAATGGCTACAAAGGATACTATAAAAGACTTTAACAACTAAAAGGGAAAAACGCATCAATTTTTTGTCCTTTTTAATGGATTATCAAATTTACTACATTTGGGGTATTTTACCTGTGCTATGAGTTTCATTGTGCCAGACCATCCACAGCCATTAAAAGAGGAAAAACTGTGTATACATGAGGTTTATTTGACATATTAACCCAGATAGCAAGGATAACTTGCCAAAAATGTGTGGCAGTGTTGAATTGTAAGTCTGTTAATATCCTGCACATTTTCACTGACAAGTTGTAGACCTGCAGAGCAGGTTGCAGTGGTGAATCTACAGCAAGAGTGCTGCAAATTACAACATGAAAATTCAGCCACAGTGACCCCTGTGGTGGGATGACTATTGCACAACATACCTGAACCAAAGCTTGCAGCAGACTTGCAGAATGTTTGCAAAGAAAGTTGATTTGGCTTCATGCAATGTGGACTTGCTGCAATTGTGCAACATACTTGTGAAGCCTGGCAAGTCTAGCAATAGCTTAGCAGGTAATTTTCAAACTTGCAGCACAATTGCTTGTTATCTGGGAAAGGAAGCCACCTATAGTGAGAGATATACGCTGTCTGCCTTTCCTTCCGAAAAAAAGCCAAAAGTGTTGATCCAATGCAATAAATATTTTCCATCTCAGAACAAGTATGCAGATCAGGAGTTCTAACTCCACACTGACATTCCAATCTGTATTCTTGTTACTGTTCAGTGATTAAAAAATATTGAAGCCAGAGACCGCAAACCATTTAGCATTTTTAGGAGCAGGTCAAGAATGGCAGCCCCCATATTCCATTGTATTTTAAAAAGGCACTACCACTTCGTCCATTCCCCCAGCAGGGTATACTCACCCATTGTTGCCTCCCTGCCACAACAGTCCACCCTGAGCAAGCTCTGGAACTTACATGGATGAATGACATCACTGCCCCTCATGTAGCACTTCTCGGGTCTCTCGAGTGGCCATTTTGGGCCGAGCACTGATACAGGAAGAAGGTCACATGCTCTTCCATACTTGAATCTGATCATTGATCATCCAAGCCACCTTAGTGGAGGACCACCCCCAAATGGATTCTAAAGCACCAACAAATTTCAGAATTTACGATTTTTCACTTACTGTTTTCCCTTTTAAAGAAAATGTATAGTGATTTTGTATATATTTTCTATCTCTGTTTAATATGGTCAGGAAAAAAACACAATTGTAAAAAAAAAAAAAAATTTCTTATGAATTGTAAAACACAATTTTGAAGACATCTTGGTGGTATTTTGCAATAACTCCACTTTCAAGTAGAATCGCAAGAAAACGGTGTGATGCATGTTTTGTTAATTACTCATTTTATGTTTCATGTATAATATTTTATTTGGTTGGTTTGTGACACTGGATTTCACTGTACATTATGGCTGCTTGTATTTTCCTGTTTTTACCTATCCAGTCGGGCTGTAAGTCTGATATTTGGTTGACAGTGGACACTACTGGAAGGACTTTATATACTATACTGTGTCCTTACTATATTTTTATTCTGAATGAATTGCTGCACTAGAGGTCACAGTAATAAAGCTACTAAAGGCAATCTGTGGCTAGATTACCATATTATTTTTCACAATGATAATTTCAGCATACAACACATTTATTTTGTGCACTGGACAAAGAAATACAAACAATGCTGCAATGTCATCGGCATGGATGCCTGATGCTACATGTAAATGTTTGCTCGGTCTAAACTGCTGCTCCATCCTCACAATAATTCGGGAAAGAGCCATCACAGGCTGCATAGAATTTTAAGTATCTTCTTTTAAATGCAGTTTTGGACTTCATTAAACAGAAATTGAATCCTAGCTGATAGGTAAGTTTAGCACGCTTTACTGCTATACCCATATGGGACAGCATAGTGAGCTTTTTGGTGAAGGTCAACTTACATGTTAAATTCAATATCTCAAAAGTGTTGTTCAGTAGGGTTGAGGTCAGGACTCTAAAGTTCTTCCACACTTAACTTATCAAACTATGCCCTGACAGGGCTGAGAAGGCAAAGTGATATTGAACATCAAAACCAAACACATTAAACATCATAAATAACACACTATGACACAAATGATTTTCATTATAGTGACATGACGATAATATAATTTAGACACCAATTCTTCAAAACATACATGAATTCTGATACAACCATTAAAACCAGGTCCTTGACAGCATGGCCCAATGTCATGCAATGGCGTCCCTGGGGGGGCAGAGGGGGCCCTGACCCCCCCAACATTATGCTGTGTCCCACCATGTGCTCCCCCCCCCCATTGAAATTTTTTTTCTTTACAAAAAGGCAATGTCTAAGAGGGAGAGCGTCCCCAGTCAGCTCCTGCGGGTGATTCCTCCCCCCTCCCTCTGCTCGCTAACACTGCATAATGCGAGCACTCACACAACCATGGCCGCCCAATCTGCTCCTCCCCCTGCATCCTCATTGTCAGGGAGAAGAGCGAGTTGCAGGAAGGACTCCACCAGGACTCTCAGTTACTGAAAAAACAGACTGATTTCTCCCGTCCTTAGGACAGGAGAATCAGCCTGTAAATTCCAAGAGATGCCAGACCAGCACTGTCAATGGCAGGGGCAGGACAGCAAGAGGAGGCTGGGAAACCCCACAGTGGCAGAACACCAGGGCCCGGTGGCAAGACAACCTTTGCAACCCTGATAGTTCTCCCACTGCTTTGGACCCTTGTATTTTCTTGGTATGCTGGTGACATATATCTCTTGTTTTCTGCCACCCTGGGGGGGGGGGGGGCAATACAGTAGGAAGGGAGCTCACTGCTGAACATGTGAAAGGGCCGTTGTGGGGTTGTAGTAAAGGGCCCCAGGATATATATATATATATACACTACCGTTCAAAAGTTTGGGGTCACATTGAAATGTCCTTATTTTTGAATACAACAGGACAATGACCCTAAACACACCTCCAAATTGTGCAAGGACTATTTACAGCAGAAGCAGGCAGCTGGTATTCTATCGGTAATGGAGTGGCCAGCACAGTCACCAGATCTGAACCCCATTGAGTTTTTGTGGGAGCAGCTTGACCGTATGGTACGCCAGAAGTGCCCATCCAACCAATCCAACTTGTGGGAGCTGCTTCTAGAAGCGTGGGGTGCAATTTCTCCAGCTTACCTCAATAAATTAACAGCTAGAATGCCAAAGGTGTGCAATGCTGTAATTGCTGCAAAAGGAGGATTCTTTGATGAAAGCAAAGTTTGATGTAAAAACAATGTTATTTCAAATACAAATCATTATTTCTAACCTTGTCAATGTCTTGACTCTATTTTCTATTCATTTCACAACGTATGGTGGTGAATAAGTGTGACTTTTCATGGAAAACACAAAATTGTTTGGGTGACCCCAAACTTTTGAACGGTAGTGTATATATATATATATATATATATATATATATATATATATAAAAATATATTTATATAATTGCATTTTATAATTGCCCCCCTGCTTTTGTCCCTGTCCCCCCATGTGCCCCCCCTAAATATGAAAGCTGGAGACGCCACTGATGTCATGCTCAGTTGTAAACCAGTAACGGCCACCAGCCTTTCACGACCAGCTTGGTGGGTGCACAACAGTAATTTTTAACCATTGTTAACCTGGAATAAATATTAGTAATTACTTCCTTCATGAACAAAACATAATCATACATATTTGTCACCATTAAGGCTAAACCACCCATCCAGACCAACAGTCTAACTTTTTTGCCACCATCAAGGACCCAATGACGCTGTGACAAAATTACAACATGTGCCCCAAGGCCCCATCCTTTTCCAACACCTCAGTTCCAGAAATGTATGCATTTCTAATCGTACCACACTGTTACCAAGAGTGCAGGCTGGTGGGCCAAATTGCTCACCTCGCTGTCTGTTCTTCATGCTGGAACAGAACAAGTCCTTTACCATACTGTTACCACAAGGTTGGAAGTGCCCAATTGTCTAAAGCAGGGGTATTGGCTTAAAATTCATAGAGGTGTGGTCAGTAAATCTTTCTTCCTGCAGAGGTCCGAATCGCATGTTTGTCCTATGACGCACGTTACATCTCAGTTACTCCCCCTTTACATCACAGTTCCCTTCCCCCACATCACAGTCCCCCTTTACTTCACAGTCACCACCCTTACATCGCAGCTCCCCTCTGCATCATAGTCACCCCCTTTACGTCAATGTACCCCACCCCCTTAGCCCCCCTTCATAGCAGTGTCTTCACCTCCCTTCATAGCACTGTCCTCAGCCCCCCTTTATAGCAGTGTTCTTACCCCCCCTTTATAACGGTATCCTCAGCCCCCTTCCTTATAGCAGGGTCCTCACCCAACCCCCACTTTATAGGAGTGTCCTCGCCCACCTTTTATTAGCAGCCCCCATTATAGCACTGCCCAGGCCCCTTTATAGCAGTGACCTCAGCCCCCTTTTATAGGAGTGTCCCCAGACCCCCTTATAGCACTGTCCAGCCCCCTGTCTCCAGCCCCCCTTTATAGCAGTGTCCTCCATCCCCTTTATAGAAGTGTCCTCAGCCCCCTTCTTTATAGCAGGTCCCCAGCCCCCCTTTATTGTAGTGTTTTCACTCTCCCCCTTTTATAACAGTGTCCTCATCCCCCTTATAGCACTGTACAGCCCCGTATATAGCAGTGTCCTCAGCCCCCTTTATAGATTTCCTCACCCCCCATTTATAGCAGTGCCCTCAGCCCCCCCTTATAGCAGTGTCTTAAACCCCCTTTATAGCAGTGTCCTCAGCCCCCTTTAGAGCACTGCCCAACCCCCTTTATAGCAGTGTCCTCATCCCCTCTCTTTTTAGCATTGTCCTCAGCCCCCCCTTATTGCACTGTCCAGCCCCCTTTAGAGCAATGTCCTCACCCCCCTTTATAGCAGTGTCCTCACCCCTTCTTTATAGCAGTTTTCTCAGCCCCTCTTTATACCAGTGTCCTCAGCCACCTTCTTTATAGCAGTGTCCTCACCCCTCCTTTATAGCAGTGTCCTCACCCCTCCTTTACAGCAGTGTCCTCACCCCTCCTTTATAGCAGTATACTCACCCTCCTTTATAGCAGTGTCCTCAGCCCCCTTCTGTATAGCAGTTTTCTCAGCCCCTCTTTATACCAGTGTCCCCGGCCACCTTCTTTATAGCAGTGTCCTCACCCCTCCTTTATAGCAGTGTCCTCACCCCTCCTTTATAGCAGTGTCCTCACCCCCATTTATAGCAGTGTCCTCACCCCCATTTATAGCAGTGTCCATTATAGACATGTGCAAATAAAAATTGTTTAGTTTCGCTTAGTTTCGATTCGTTATTTAACCAATTTCATTTAGATTCGTTAAATTGTTTAAATTAGTTTCTGAGTTTATTTTAATTATTCGTATTAGAATTTGACTGCGTTTGAAAACATTTCAACCGCATTAGAAAACATTTCAACCACATTAATAAACATTTCAATCTCTCTAATAAACATTTCAATCTCATTAGAAAACATTTCAACCACATTAACCTCTTGCTGACCGCCTGCCATCGTTTGATGGCGGCAGAATGGCTCCCCATGACGAATCGCAGTAGCTGTACGGCCGCCGCTTTAAGGGGTATGGGGGCGAGCACGCACGCACGCCACATCAACAAGGAGCCAATGCACGTGTCCAGCGGCCGCGATGTCCGCTGGGCACCCGCGATCGCTCCTGACAGAGCCAGCACGGGGATGTGTGTGTGTAAACACACACACATCCCCATTCTGGCAGGGGAGAGGAGACAGATCGTGTGTTCCTAGTATATAGGAACAACAATCTGTCTCCTCCCCAGGCAGTCCCATCCCCCCTACAGTTAGAACACATGGAGGGAACACATTTAACCCCTTGATCGCCCCTTAGTGTTAACCCCTTCCCTGCCAGAGACATTTATACAGTAATCAGTGGCTATTTTTAGCTCTGATCGCTGCATAAATGTCAATAGTCCCAAAAAAGTGTCAAAAGTGTCCAATTTGTCCGCTGCAATGTGGCAGATCGCTGGTAAAAAAAAAATTTGCAAAAATGCCATAAATCTATCCCCTATTTTGTAGACGCTATAACTTTTGCGCAAACCAATCAATATACGCTTATTGCTATTTTTTTTTATCAAAAATATGTAGAAGATTAAACTGAGGAAGACATTTTTATTTGTTTTTTTAATTTTGGGATATTTAGTATAGCAAATAGTAAAAAATATTGTGTTTTTTTCAAAATTGTCGGTCTTTTTTTGTTTATAGCGCAAAAAATACCACCAAAAGAAAGCTCTATTTGTGGGAAAAAAAGGAGATTAATTTTGTTTGGGTACAACGTCGCACAACCACGCAATTGTTAGTTAAAGCGACGCAGTGCCGTATCGCAAAAAATGGCCTGGTCAGGAAGGGGGTAAATCCTTTTGGGGTTGAAGCGGTTAATAAACATTTCAACCGCATTAGAAAACATGCTGTTTGTTCACTAAGGTTCTCTAACAAACCTCTGAGGGCTTCATAGAACACCTGTATTTATACTGAGATTAAATTACACACAGGTGAACTCTATTTACTAATTAGGTGACTTCAATTGGCTCCACTAGATTTTAGTTAGGGGTATCAGAGTAAAGGGGACTGAACACAAATGCACGCCACACTTTTCGGATATTTATTTGTAAAA
Source organism: Lithobates septentrionalis (assembly GCA_037952835.1). Taxonomy (NCBI): domain Eukaryota; kingdom Metazoa; phylum Chordata; class Amphibia; order Anura; family Ranidae; genus Lithobates; species Lithobates septentrionalis. The sequence continues at coordinate 1,435,163 of JBBDGP010003029.1, read as the reverse complement.
AAAAATTGAAAACCATTTATCATTTTCCTTTCACTTCACAATTACGTGCTACTTTGTGTTGGTCTATCACATAAAATCTCAATAAAATACATTTAGGTTTTCTGTTGTGACATGACAAAATTTGGAAAATTTCAAGGGGTATGAATAATTTTACTTACATGGAGAGTGACTGATAATGTAAACACACTCTAATTACTGAAACAATATATTTCACAGAGCTGCCAGAGGACCACAGAACTCTCACAAGTATGGATTATTGATTTTGTTTCTCTATTCTTAAAGTGACACTAAACTCTGGTCAGAAAAAAAAAATCCATTCCAGTATGTATTCTTAAATTAGAAAGGTACCTTCTAATGCTCTTAGTCTCCTCCTTTTCTGACCATTATTATCATTTGTTTAATTTCATTATTATTACTGAAAGTAATTTTGTTGTACAGGATAGCCTTGGCTGTCAAGCATGCCATGTTCCTTATTCTTTTATTTCTTCTTATACAGTGCCTTGAGAAAGTATTCATACCCCTTGAAATTTTCCACATTTTGTCATGTTACAACCAAAAACATAAATGTATTTTATTGGGATTTTATGTGATAGACCAACACAAAGTGGCACATAATTGTGAAGTGGAAGGAAAATGATAAATGGTTTTTAACATTTTTTGCAAATAAATATGTGAAAAGTGTGGTGTGCATTTGTATTCAGCCCCCCGGAGTCAATACTTTGTAGAACCGCCTTTCACTACAATTACAGCTGCAAGTCTTTTTGGGGATATCTCTACCAGCTTTGCACATCTAGAGAGTGAAATTTTTGCCTATTCTTCCTTGAAAAATAGCTCAAGCTCTGTCATGGATGGAAAGCGTCTGTGAACAGCAATTTTCAAGTCTTGCCACAGATTCTCAATTGGATTTAGGTCTGGACTTTGACTGGGTCATTCTAACACATGAATATGCTTTGATCTAAACCATTCCATTGTAGCTCTGGCTGTATGTTTAGGGTCATTGTCCTACTGGAAAGTGCCCCAGTCTCAAGTCTTTTGCAGACTCTAACAGGTTTTCTTCTAAGATTGCCCTGCATTTGGCTCCATCCATCTTTCCATCAACTCTGACCAGCTTCCCTGTCCCTGCTGAAGAAAAGAATCCCCACAACATCATGCTGCCACCACCATATTTCACGGTGGGAATGGTGTATTCAGGGTGATGTGCAGTGTTAGTTTTCCACCACACATAGCGTTTTGCTTTTAGGCCAAAAAGTTCAATTTTGGTCCCATCTGACCAGAGCACCTTCTTCCACATGTTTGCTGTGTCCCCCAAATGGCAACTTGCAAACTGCAAATGAGACGTTTTATGGCTTTCTTTCAACAATGGCTTTCCTCTTGCCACTCTTCCATAAAGGCCAGATTTGTGGAGTGCACGACTAATAGTTGTCCTGTGGACAGATTCTCCCACCTGAGCTGTGGATCTCTGTAGCTCCTCCAGAGTTACCATGGGCCTCTTGGCTGCTTCTCTTATTAATGCTCTCCTTGACGACCTGTCAGTTTAGGTGGACGGCCATGTCTTGGTAGGTTTGCAGATGTGCCATACTCTTTCCATTTTTGGATGATGAATTGAACAGTGCTCCATGAGATGTTCAAAGCTTGGGATATTTTTTTATAACCTAACCCTGCTTTAAACTTCTCCACAACTTTATCTCTGACCTGTCTGGTGTGTTTCTTGGCCTTCATGATGCTGTTTGTTCACTAAGATTCTCCAACAAACCTCTGAGGGCTTCACAGAACAGCTGTATTTTTACTGAGATTAAATTACACACAGGTTGACTCTATTTACTAATTAGGTGACTTCTGAAGGCAATTGGTTCCACTAGATTTTAGTTAGGGGTATCAGAGTAAAGGGGGCTGAATACAAATGCACGCCACACTTTTCACATATTTATTTGTAAAAAATGCTGAAAAGCATTTATCATTTTCCTTCCACTTCACAGCTATGTGCCACTTTGTGTTGGTCTATCACATAAAATCCCAATAAAATACATTTACGATTTTGCTTGTAACATGGCAAAATGTGGAAAATTTCAAGGGGTATTAATACTTTTTCAGGGCACTGTATCTCAATTTATTGGCCATGCTAATATACTGTAGGCTGTAAACATAATCCTAATAGGGCTATCCAATTCAAGTATGCATATTTTAAAATTTGCTACTTTGATCTGACTTTCCGTTAGAGGGTGGCTACTTATGTTTGTTCTCCACGGTCCCACTGTATTATCATAGCCAGAAAAGAGTGTCCTATGGATGTTAGAGGGTGGCTATGTTCATTCTACATGTTCTCATTGTATGTAAGAAATGTAGTTACCCTCTCATGCTCACTCCCGAGGTGGACTATGGGATTTGTAGTTTGCATAGATGAGTGTACAACCCTGCAACAAATGCAAGTCGGCATTTCAGCCTGATAGCTTGGGTTTGGCAGCTCACCAGAAGAAGTGTGGGGGGGGGGGGGGGTCCAAATTTGCATTAAACAAATGTCTTAGTAGTCCAGAGTGTTTCATTATTTCCATAAGTGGCTACAAGAAAACAAAAAGCACCCAATGTGCTTCTGGGATCATATTCCCCCTTCATCAGGGCTTAAGACAATGTTTAAGGGACTCAAATCACAGAGCCCCTGGACAAACCAATCTACCGCAGGAGAAGTTTATAAAGTCAATAAGTAAATATGTCAGTATCAGCAGTAGAATAGTGGAGGAAGTAGCACAGTTCATTAAGGTCTAATGCCGCGTACACACGGTCTGACTTTTCGTCTACAAAAGTCCAACGGACGCTGACGGACTAAAGCTGGCTGGTAATCCGATCGTGTGTGGGCTTCTCCGGACTTTCAACATACTTTTTTAGCCTCAAATCCGACGTACTTTAGATTTGAAACATGCTTCAAATCTTTACTTCGTAACTACGACGGACCCCGAAATCCGCTCGTCTGTGTGCTAGTCCGACGGACAAAAAGCCACGCTAGGGCACCTATTGGCTACTGGCTATGAACTTCCTTATTTTAGTCCGGTGTACGTCATCACGTAAGAATTCGACGGACTTTTGTGTGATCGTGTGTAGGCAAGTCTGTTCGTTAGAAAGTCCGCCGCAAGTCCGTCGAAAGTCCGCCGAAAGTCTGCCGGAAGTCTGTCGGACAGGCTGTCTGACTTTTGTAGACGAAAAGTCCGACCGTGTGTACGCGGCATAACGATCAGTGCTGTGTCCTCCATTATCCAATCCAATTCAGGAGCCTTGTGTTTGAAGGCCCCATTTCAAACTAGTGTAGCAGCATATGCACATATTTTGCGTGTTGTTCCATATTTTGAGTATGGCAGCCCCATTGATTTCACTGAGCTGCCCTATGTGTGATAAAAGTGTCAAAGAAGTTCACATACTTTTTGGAGGTTTCACACGTTCCATGCTTTTAGCACCATGAATTCTTGCAAACCCCTTGCATGGCGCATTTGGGGTGTCCATAATAATGAATGGCAAAATGAGCATGACAAGTGTCTTTGTGCATTTTGCATATTTGCAATTCTTCTAGGTACACTTGCACACATTTTTTGAAGGAACTGGGCAGGTAGATTGTTCCAAATTTTTTGGGGAACTAGCCACAGATTTTCTGTGGATATAGGCTGCCTCATATCCTTCTGTCTCTTTATGTAATTCCAAACAGACTCCATGATGTTGAGATCAGAGCTCTGTGGGGCCCAAACCATCACTTTCAGGACTCCTTGTTCTCCATTACGCTGAAGATAGCTCCTAATGACATTAGCTGTGTGATTGGGGTCATCGTCCTGCTGCAGAATTAATTTGGGACAAATCACACACCTCCCCAATGGTGTGAAATAATGGAGAAGAATCTGCCTGTATTTCTCAGCATTGAGGACACAATTGAGCCTGACCAAATCTCCAACTCCATTTGCAGAAATGCAGCTTCAAACTTGCAAGGAACCTCCATAATGCTTCACTGTTGCCTGCAGATACTCATTATTGTACCGCTTTCCAGCCCTTCACCAACAAACTGTCTCCTGTTACAGCAAAATATTTTAAAATTTCACTCATCAGTTCAGTACACCTGCTGCCATATTTCTGCACCCCAGTACCTATTTTTTTTGCATAGTTGAGTCGGTTAGCCTTGCTTCCATGTTGAAGGTGTGACTTTTTTGGGCGTAATTTTTCCATGAAAACCACTTCTGGCCAGACTTCTCAGCACAGTAGATGGGTGTACCTGGGTCCCACTGGTTTCCACCAGTTCTGTGCCAATGGCACTGCTGGACATCTTCCAATATTGAAGGGAAGCAAGCATGATGTGTCTTTCATCTGCTGCTTTAAGCTTCCATGGCCAACCACTACGTCTACGGTCCTCAACATTGCCCATTTCTTTGTCCTTATTTCAGCACATTTTGAAACCCTAGTCTGCTTTGAAATCTTTGCCTGGGAGAAACCTTGCTGATACAGTGTAACTACCTTGAGTCTTGCTGCTGTGCCCAGTCTTGCCATGATGTAGGACATGTGACATGAAACTCTCTTTCACAACCTCACCTTAGTAACAGAGTCCCTGAGTGTTCCCCACTCAGTTTTAAGCCTTGTAACACAGCTGTTTCTGTTTCAGTTAATGACTGTGTTTCAACCTACATATGAAATTGATGATCATTAGCACCTGCTTGGAATAAATGGTTAATCATACATCAACCATACACCTCTCTCTCTCTGTCTCTCTCTCTCTCTCTCTCTCTCTGTCTCTCTGTCTCTCTGTCTCTCTCTCTCTCTCTCTCTCTTTATATATACACTACCGTTCAAAAGTTTGGGGTCACATTGAAATGTCCTTATTTTTGAAGGAAAAGCACTGTACTTTTAAATGAAGCTAACTTTAAACTAGTCCTAACTTTAAACAAATATACTCTATACATTGCTAATGTGGTAAATGACTATTCTAACTGCAAATGTCTAGTTTTTGGTGCAATATCTACATAGGTGTATAGAGGCCCATTTCCAGCAACTATCACTCCAGTGTTCTAATGGTACAATGTGTTTGCTCATTGGCTCAGAAGGCTAATTGATGATTAGCAAACCCTTGTGCAATCATGTTCACACATCTAAAAACAGTCTAGCTCCTTCCAGAAGCTACAAAACTGACCTTCCTGTGAGCAGATTGAGTTTCTGGAGCATCACATTTGTGGGGTCAATTAAACGCTCAAAATGGCCAGAAAAAGAGAACTTTCATCTGAAACTCGACAGTCTATTCTTGTTCTTAGAAATGAAGGCTATTCCATGCGAGAAATTGCAAAGAAATTGAAGATTTCCTACAACGGTGTGTACTACTCCCTTCAGAGGACAGCACAAACAGGCTCTAACCAGAGTAGAAAAAGAAGTGGGAGGCCGCGTTGCACAACTAAGCAAGAAGATAAGCACATTAGAGTCTCTAGTTTGAGAAACAGACGCCTCACAGGTCCCCAACTGGCATCTTCATTAAATAGTACCCGCAAAACACCAGTGTCAACATCTACAGTGAAGAGGCGGCTGCGGGATTTTGGGCTTCAGGGCAGAGTGGCAAAGAAAAAGCCATATCTGAGACTGGCCAATAAAAGAAAAAGATTAAGATGGGCAAAAGAACACAGACATTGGACAGAGGAAGACTGGAAAAAAGTGTTGTGGACGGATGAATCCAAGTTTGAGGTGTTTGGATCACAAAGAAGTAAGTTTGTGAGACGCAGAACAAATGAAAAGATGCTGGAAGAATGCCTGACGCCATCTGTTAAGCATGGTGGAGGTAATGTGATGGTCTGGGGTTGCTTTGGTGCTGGTAAGGTGGGAGCTTTGTACAGGGTAAAAGGGATTCTGAATAAGGAAGGCTATCACTCCATTTTGCAACGCCATGCCATACCCAGTGGACAGCGCTTGATTGGAGCCAATTTCATCCTACAACAGGACAATGACCCTAAACACACCTCCAAATTGTGCAAGAACTATTTACAGCAGAAGCAGGCAGCTGGTATTCTATCGGTAATGGAGTGGCCAGCACAGTCACCAGATCTGAACCCCATTGAGCTGTTGTGGGAGCAGCTTGACCGTATGGTACGCCAGAAGTGCCCATCCAACCAATCCAACTTGTGGGAGCTGCTTCTAGAAGCGTGGGGTGCAATTTCTCCAGCTTACCTCAATAAATTAACAGCTAGAATGCCAAAGGTGTGCAATGCTGTAATTGCTGCAAAAGGAGGATTCTTTGATGAAAGCAAAGTTTGATGTAAAAACAATGTTATTTCAAATACAAATCATTATTTCTAACCTTGTCAATGTCTTGACTCTATTTTCTATTCATTTCACAACGTATGGTGGTGAATAAGTGTGACTTTTCATGGAAAACACAAAATTGTTTGGGTGACCCCAAACTTTTGAACGGTAGTGTATATATAATCACAGTGCCTTGAAAAAGTATTCATACCCTTGGCATTTTTCACATTTTGTCATGTCACAACCAAAAGCATACATGTATTTTATTGGGATTTTATGTGATAGACCAACACAAAGTGGCACATAATTGTGAAGTAGAAAGAAAATAATAAATGGTTTTCCAAATTGTTTACAAATAAGTATCTGAAAAGTGTGGCGTGCATTTGTATTAAGTCCCCTTTATTCTGATACCAATAACTAAAATCTAGTGGAACCAATTGCCTGCAGAAGTCACCTAATTAGTAAATAGAGTCCACCAGTGTGTAATTTAATCTCAGTATAAATACAGCTGTTCTGTGAAGCCCTCAGAGGTTTGTTAGAGAACCTTAGTGAACAAACACCATCACAAAGGCCAAGGAACACACCAGAAAGGTCATTGATAAAGTTGTGGAGAAGTATAAAGCAGGGTTAGGTTGTAAAACTATCCCAAGCTTTGAACATCTCACGGAGCACTGTTCAATCCATCATCTGAAAATGGAAAGAGTATGGCACAACTGCAAACCTACCAAGACATGGCCGTCCACCTAAACTGACAAGCCGGGCAAGGAAAGCATTAATCAGAGAAGCAGACAAGAAGCCCATGGTAACTCTGGAGGAGCTGCAGAGATCCACAGCTCAGGTGGGGGAATCTGTCCACAGGACAACTATTAGTCGTGCTCTCCACAAATCTGACCTTTATGGAGGAGTGGCAAGAAGAAAGCCACTGTTGAAAGAAAGCCATAAGAAGTTCTGTTTGCAGTTTGTAAGAAGCACTGTGGGGGACACAGCAAACATGTGGCAGAAGGTGCTCTGGTCAGATGACACTAAAATTGAACTTTTTAGCATAAAAGCAAAATATGTGTGGTGGAAAACTAACACTACACATCACCCTGAACACACAATCCCCACCATGAAACATGGTGGTGGCAGCAACATGTTGTGGGGATGCTTTCCTTCAGCAGGGACAGGGAAGCTGGTCAGAGTTGGTGGGAAGATGGATGGAGCCAAATACAGGACAATCTTAGAAGAAAACCTGTTACGCCGCGTACACATGGCTGGACTTCCCGACAGAAAAAGTCCCATGGGAGCTTTTGGTCAGACATTCCGACCATGTGTCTGCCCCATTGGACTTCTTCTATCGGCATTTCCGACGGACTCAGATATAGAACATGTTCTCCCGCCGGAGTTTAGCCAGTTGGCAAGTCCGGCCGTGTGTACGCAGCATTAGAGTCTGCAAAAGACTTGAGACTGGGGCAGAGGTTCACCTTCCAGTAGGACAACGACCCTAAACATACAGCCAGAGCTACAATGGAAGGGTTTATATCAAAGCATATTTATGTGTTAGAATGGCCCAGTCAAAGTCCAGACCTAAATCCAATTGAGAATCTGTGGCAAGACTTGAAAATTGCTGTTCACAGACGCTCTCCATCCAATCTGACAGAGCTTGAGCTATTTTGCAAAAAAGAATGGACAAAAATGTCACTCTCTAGATGTGAAAAGCTGGTAGAGATATCCCCCAAAAGACTTTCAGCTATAATTGCAGTGAAAGATGGTTCTACAAAGAATTGACTCTCTGAATACAAATGCACATCACATTATTCACATATTTATTTGTAAAAAAAAAAAATTAAACCCATTTATCATTTTCCTTCCACTTCACAATTATGTGCCACTTTGTGTTGGTCTATCACATAAAATCCCAATAAAACACTTTTATGTATTTGGTTGTAACATGACAAAATGTGGAAAATTTCAAGGGGTATGAATACTTTTCAAAGCACTGTATATATTCTGTATGTCTTACTCTTTGCATCATTTTATGTACAGTGGGGACGGAAAGTATTCAGATCCCCTTACATTTATCATTCTTTGTTATATTGCGGCCATTTGCTAAAATCATTTAAGTTCATTTTTTTCCTCATTCATGTACACACAGCACCCCATATTGACCAAAAACACAGAATTGATGACATTTTTGCAGATTTATTAAAAAAGAAAAACTGAAATATCACATGGTCTTAGGAATTCAGACCCTTTGCTGTGACACTCATATATTGAACCCAGGTGCTGTCCATTTCTTCTGATCATCCTTGAGATGGTTCTACACCTTCATTTGAGTCCAGCTGTGTTTGATTATACTGATTGGACTTGATTAGGAAAGCCACGCACCTGTCTATATAAGACCTTACAGCTCACAGTGCATGTCAGAGCAAATGAGAATCATGAAATCAAAGGAACTGCCTGAAGAGCTCAGAGACAGAATTGTGGCAAGGCACAGATCTGGCCAAGATTACAAAAAAAATCTGCTGCACTTAAGGTTCCTAAGAGCACAGTGGCCTCCATAATCCTTAAATGGAAGACGTTTGGGACGACCAGAACCCTTCCTAGAGCTGGCCGTCCGGCCAAATTGAGCTATCGGGGGAGAAGAGCCTTGGTGAGAGAGGTAAAGAACCCAAAGATCACTGTGGCTGAGCTCCAGAGATGCAGTCGGGAGATGGGAGAAAGTTGTAGAAAGTCAACCATCACTGCAGCCCTGCACCAGTCGGGGCTTTATGGCAGAGTGGCCCGAAGGAAGCCTCTCCTCAGTGCAAGACACATGAAAGCCCGCATGGAGTTTGCTAAAAAACACCTGAAGGTCTCCAAGATGGTGAGAAATAAGATTCTTTGGTCTGATGAGACCAGGATAGAACTTTTTGACCTTAATTCTAAGTGGTATGTGTGGAGAAAACCAGGCACTGCTCATCACCTGTCCAATACAGTCCCAACAGTGAAGCATGGTGGTGGCAGCATCATGCTGTGGGGGTGTTTTTCAGCTGCAGGGACAGGACGACCGGTTGCAATCGAGGGAACGATGAATGCGGCCAAGTACAGGGATATCCTGGACGAAAACCTTCTCCAGAGTGCTCAGGACCTCAGACTGGGCCAAAGGTTTACCTTCCAACAAGACAAGGACCCTAAGCACAGAGCTAAAATAACGAAGGAGTGGTTTCACAACAACTCCGTGGCTGTTCTTGAATGGCCCAGCCAGAGCCCTGACTTAAACCCAATTGAGCATCTCTGGAGAGACCTAAAAATGGCTGTCCACCAACGTTTACCATCCAACCTGACAGAACTGGAGAGGATCTGCAAGGAGGAATGGCAGAGGATCCCCAAATCCAGGTGTGAAAAACTTGCTGCATCTTTCCCAAAACGACTCATGGCTGTATTAGATCAAAAGGGTGCTTCTACTAAATACTGAGCAAAGGGACTTAGGACCATGTGATATTTCAGTTTTCTTTTCTTTTTTAATAAATCTGCAAAAATGTCAACAATTCTGTGTTTTTCTGTCAATATGGGGTGCTGTGTGTACATTAATGAGGAAAAAAATGAACTTAAATGATTTTAGCAAATGGCTGCAATATAACAAAGAGTGAAAAATTTAAGGGGGTCTGAATACTTTCTGTCCCCACTGTAGTTAAAGCATTGATTCTTTTTATACTCTCACAAAGTACAAAAAAAAAAAGAACTGTGCACACGTTGGTAGTCGGCATGCCGTGCGTCAGTTTGCAGAAGTTTGTGGTTTAGACGTTTCTATTGCACAAGAAGGGAAGAGAGTTGCGTGTGCTCAGCAATCATACAGTGACAGGAAGGCATTAATCACAGCATGGAGAAGGTTAATGACAGGGAAGTCGCTGTATACAATCCCTGAAAATAAAGTCAACACTTTGCTTCTCTCAGTACATACTGTACCTATGTTTGTATCTACCAAGCAGGCCATACAATTCTGTGAATAAAGCGTAAAATAATGAGGCTAATCAGGTGGCAATTTTTGTCACAAGAAAGGTTCAAGATAGCTAAATGGATTTTCCATAACCACTATGTAAGGGGGCTTGCAAATGCCTAGTAATGGGGCCAAGAGCACAAGTCTCTGCCCCACCTCTTCCCTTACAGAACAAAACCCACCTGCTTAAGGCTTTAACCCTCCGCCATCTTGTACCCTCTCCATGTCAGAGGCCTCCTTCCCTGGCCATTAACCTTTATATCCTAAAGGAGGGAATGCCCACACAAAGATAGAACATCTAAACTTTTCTGATGTTATTGGCATTCACAGTCACATACCTCCCAACTTTTTAAGATGGGAACGAGGGACATCTATTAGCAGAAGTATGCAGGCATAGGACACACCCCCTGCCACGCCCCCTAAAAGAGAATTGTACAAAAAATGATTGATTAAACTCACAAGTGCTTTTTTTACCACCATTACTAATACTTTATACTGGCTTTTGACATTTACAAATGTGGTAATTTAGAAATTGGATGAAAGGTTTAGCACTGGGATACACATTTTGAAAGATAAAAAGTGCATTTTATATACAACTACATAGTTCAGACCAAAATAAGGGACAAATGAGGAGGAAAGAGGGACTTTGTCCTGAATGAGGGACAGTCCCTTGAAATCAGGGACAGTTGGGAGCTATGCAGTCACATTACATCGATATACAATCCAGGGTCACTTGACAGTAAATTGTCAATCATTGTGGACGATCCGCAGCAGTCACATGTAAAAGCAGCATGCTTCACATTTAGTAAGGCATCTTCCCTTGCTCAGTTTCTCTCCACCTGGGGTCATTAGTACTCATTCAGAGGTCGTGGTTTGCCTTAGGCTGTCTGTGTCTACTCATTGTTCCTTGCAGGTAGTTTCACTGAGATGGGATCACTGCAGACACCTTTAGTTGGGTACACCTCTCCCAGGATCCCAGGGAGATAGCCTCACCCCAGGGAATGCTTGGTCTGGCTTAAAAGGCCTTTTGCAACCTACCCTAGCCTCCACTACCAGAAGGGTCAGGATCAGGAAATCTACAGCCAGCATATCGAGGCGCACCTGCACCGAAGGTGAAGCATTCCAGTGTGAGGTGACTAGTCAGGTCACCAGGAAAGCCTGCTGTTCCAGGACAATCGTTTGGGCCTTGACCACAAGATTTGGTGAGAGGGCATTTTGCCCAATTGCAGGGAACAGAGACACTGCACCATAGAATGAGTATGAACACTGTATACAGACATCGTAGCTGATACTTGTAGTGCCACAGGGATAAGGGATAAGGCTATCCATTTCTGGGACACTGTATACAGACATCATTGTCCTCTCACCTTGCTGAGAAAGATCCTGCCTGTTTCACTTGATAATCTAGGGCCAATTGTGTTGTTCGGCCCTGCTATCCAGGAGTTTAAATGCACCAGCGAAAGTGGCTAGTTGAAGACACCAAACCTTATCTTTTCCTCAAAATGACTGAAGCTACTAGTGCCATTCGGATTCGCACACACATATTCAGGGCTCTGCATATGCATTAGGTGTGTGGGGCAGTTTATTTATAAAGTTAAACCATTGTTTATTGACTTGAATAGGTGTGTAAAGTTGGGCCTGTGGTGTCAGTGGACAGAAGAGAGATTTAAAGTGTCATATTATGCTTTATTTGCTATTTAAGTGTGCCTCTGCTCTTGGAGACATTCTCAGGTTTGAAATCCCCTGAAAGCAGCTTGAATATAGGATTGAGAGCTATATTTCTCTTAAATCTCAGTTATTGCTCTCTAGTTGGTTACTTAAATATATACTGTTACTGTCTGGTATTCTTGCACAGAAATATTGCAGTAAAGACAATTTCTGTTGTTTATCATAACGTGTGTGTTTCTCATTGGTCATTGCACTTACACTATTGCCAGGCAGGGCTGTCTTAATGAGAGGGCACACCTGGGCACTGCCCAGGGGCCCCAGCTGCACGGGGGGCCTCTGCACTTTCCCCAAAGCAGCTGATCCTCAAGCCCACAATGCCCCAAAATTGGGGGCCCCATGATGGCACTGAGAGTGATGGATACACAGGGGAGGCAGGCTGGCAGCGGTGCGCCGTGCTGTGCAGAACGATACCTATTATTTCACAGCCAGCAGGGAGGGCCAGGGCCGGAGTGCTAGTGATGCTCTGACCCCGCCCCAGCCATTGCCCGCTTAGGCTCTGAGGAAGAGGGTACACCCTTGAAACACATCAGCCATCTTGGGATATCGGTTTGATCCCCTCTACATCAGGTCCTGGCTTGCCGGTGTTCAGAAAAGCAATCCTGTTAATTGTTAAAGCCTCATGCAAATGCTCGTTTGTGAGTATAAATTTTGCTGTTTTTTATGCTTTAATAAAGCTTTATCATTGGTAACGCACTAGGTCGGTGCGCTGTCCTTCTTTTCTTTCTGACCCCACCCCATGCAGCTTGAATGCTCGGGACACGAAGGCTGCAGGGTAGGAGCTGGAGTTGGAGCTGTTGAGTCGACAGCACTGAGAGCCCACCTTCGGGAGTAGCATTGTGGATGGTGTCATGGTGAGCCCAGCTGCCCAGCACTGTTTGCACCGAAAGGCTTGGAATGCCCGGAGGGATGCTCCCTCCTCCGCCCCTCCTTCTGCCTGCTTGATTGGTATAGGTGAGTTCAGTGCTGGAGGTGGGCACAGAGCCAAAAGTTTACATGCACTGTTTCTCCACTGGAAAAGGGGGTACTACATGGATGGAATAATGGTGCTGGGGGATATCAAGGGTATATGGTGGAAAACAATGCTGAGGGGGGATCTGGGGTGTATAGGGGGTAGCAATGCTTGGGGGTAGCTTGGGTGGCTATAGTGCTAGTGGTATCAGGAATGTAGAGAGGCCACAGTGTAGGGGGTATCAGGGATGTAGTGGGGTCACAATACAAGGGATATCTTATGGTATATGGTTACAGTGCTGGGGGGAATACCTGGGGTGTAGAGGGGTCAGAGTGCTGGGGGGATATCTGGGGTATAGAGGGGTTAGAGTGCTGGGGGGATATCTGGGGTGTAGAGGGGTCAGAGTGCTGGGGGGATATCTGGGGTGTAGAGGGGTCAGAGTGCTGGAGGGATATCTGGGGTGTAGAGGGGTCAGAGTGCTGGGGGGATACCTGGGGTGTAGAGGGGTCAGAGTGCTGGGGGGATATCTGGGGTATAGAGGGGTTAGAGTGCTGGGGGGATATCTGGGGTGTAGAGGGGTCAGAGTGCTGGGGGGATATCTGGGGTGTAGAGGGGTCAGAGTGCTGGAGGGATATCTGGGGTGTAGAGGGGTCAGAGTGCTGGGGGGATATCTGGGGTGTAGAGGGGTCAGAGTGCTGGGGGATATCTGGGGTGTAGAGGGGTCAGAGTGCTGGAGGAATATCTGGGGTGTAGAGGGGTCAGAGTGCTGAGGGTATATCTGGGGTGTAGAGGGGTCACAGTGCTGGGGGGATATCTGGGGTGTAGAGGGGTCAGAGTGCTGGGGGATATCTGGGGTGTAGAGGGATCAGAGTGCTGGGGGGATATCTGGGGTGTAGAGGGGTCAGAGTGCTGGGGGGGATATCTGGGGTGTAGAGGGGTCACAGTGCTGGGGGGATATCTGGGTTGTAGAGGGGTCAGAGTGCTGGGGGATATCTAGGGTGTAGAGGGGTCAGAGTGCTGGGGGATATCTAGGGTGTAGAGGGGTCAGAGTGCTGGGGAGGCATCAATCTAGCAGATATATTATATGCACAGGACAGCTTTGTTACTTTATGTATGTAGTATTTTTCCATTGTTTCTTTGCTGATGATTGTTCATGTAGTTAATGCTGAGCTCCACCCAAAAGGGGAAGCTCCGCTTGTCTGCCTCCTACCTACTTGATGTCTGTTTACCTGCACTGTCACCATTGTAGGGGCCCCAGAGCATTACTTTGCCCAGGGGCATATGATGCTATTAATACGGCCTTGTTGCCAGGTGTGCCAGAGGGCCTGAGGCTGTTATTAGGGTTGAGAGGCAGAGTAACAGACTGAACAAACAAAGCAGCTCCTACGGGGGTATCGTAACACTAAATAAGATCTCAGGAGATGCATCCATTGGTATGTGAGTGTGACTTTTCATTCAGTTTTATGGCTCATGCACACAGACACAGAAGGCTGTACATCGCCAAGAAGGAGCGTATTTCGGCATCCATTAGTCACAGGTGTTTGTGTACAGCTGCGTCTAACAGCCTGTACATATCAATGAAAGCCTGACGGATGCCGCATTTGTATGCATGTAACAGCACATCCGAGTGGTTACGTTCATACAGGGATGAATGAGCGGCCCTAGGCACAAACTGTCTGCATCCAGAGTCGCTCATCTGTCCCTGTACGCATGTAATCGCTCAGATATGTACAGCAATGGCATATGTCAGCCTGTCATTGATTTGTACAGTCGAGAGGTGCATACGAATACAGACATGCTACATTTTTGTTTCCTGCACCAGAGCTTTCCCGAAGTCTCTGTCCATCTGTGTTTTTCTTTGCACCGCAACTGAGCATAGAAATTATCATTTTGTGACATTTCAATAAAGTTAAAAAAAAAAAAAAGAAAGTTAAAGATCTAAACACATTTTTTTTTTGTATTTTTTGAGGACAGGCTGGCAATTTATTGCAGAAGAGACAATTAATGTAATGTCTCTTCTGCAGGGGCATATCATGAAATCAGTGGGCCCGTGTGCAAGATCAACACTGGGCCTGAGGCATTGAGAAAAATAAAAATGTGGCTCGCACATTGCGCCGTAGTGAAACATGGGCATGGTTTAAATTGTTCTAAATATTGGGTGTGGCTTAAACGGGGTGTGGGTAAATAGAGTCTCAGGTGACTAACATAGTGCAAATTGTGGTAGTGTTAAATAGGGAATAACATTCAATATTGACTGTCCAACACCTTATAGGTTTTATATGATATGGTTTTATCTGAATGGCACTTTATCTTTTAATGTGATATAATTAAAACAATGATTTTATATAATTGATGTTTTTGTCTTTCCTCATTTGTTGGCACATTCAAAGTCCCTTCCCCTGTGGTTGGTGAGGCCCCCCTCTCTTTTTTTAGGATGTGGTCCTCCCTCTTACAGGGGTTATGATGTGGTCTGACATGTATTTAAATGGGATGGTGCCACTATGAGAATTAATTCTATATCACTGTCTGGCTCACTTCCTCGTTTGTACTGATTAATTAGGGAATATAGAATGCAGAACGAGGGGGCAAAGATGCCAATCCTACTATATATATATATATACTATCCTGTGCATCCATATAACTCTCATATACCAACCTATACATACATATACCTCTCTTACATCCCATCCTGTACATCATGGGGGTCCGAGGAGTAGAGAAGGGTGGTCTGGGTGGTCTGAGGAGGAGAAAGGGGAGGTCTGAGGAGAAGAAGATGGTCTGGGGGGTCTGAGAAGTAGAGAGGGGAGGTCAGGAGGGGGGGTCTGAGGAGGAGAGGGGGTTATGAGGGGGTCTGATGTGTAAAGAGGGGAGATCTGGGGAGTCTGAGGAGTAGAGGGAGGCCTGGAGGGTCTGAGGAGTAGAGAGGGGAGGTCTGTGAAGGAGAGGGAAGGTCTGGGTGGTCTAAGGAGGAGAAAGGAGAGGTTTAGGGGGTCTGGGAGGGTCTGAGGAGTAGAGAGGGGAGGTCTGATGGGTCTGAGGAGGAGAGGGGAGGTCTGGGTGGTCTGAAGAGGAGAAAAGCGAGGTCTGGGCGGTCTGAGAAGGAGAGAGGGGTCTAGGGGAATCTAAAGGAGATGACACAGGAGGTCTGAGGGGCCTGAGGAGAAGAGGGAAGTCTGGGGGGTTTAAGAAGTAGAGAGGTGAAGTCTCGGGGGTATGAGGAGAGAGGAGAGATCTGTGGGATCAAAGGCATGGAGAGGGGATGTCTTGGGGTCTGAGGAGGAGATGGTGGTCTGGGGGGCTTTGAGGAGTTAAGAGGGGATGTCTGGGGGGTCTAAGGAGGAGAGGGAGATCTGGGGGTCTGAGGAAAAGAGGGGTGTCTGTGGGGTCTAAGGAGGAGGGGAGGTCTAAGGAGGAGAGGGGAGGTCTGGGGGGGTCTGAGGAGGAGGGGGAGGTCTAAGGAGGAGATGGGGTGTCTGGGGGTGTCTGAGGAGGAGAGGGGGTGTCTAGGGGGTCTGAGGAGGAGAGGGGAGGTCTGGGGGTCTGAGAAAAAGAAAGGTGAGGTTTGGGGGGTTTGAGGAGGAGCGAGGGAGGTCTGGGAGTGTCTGATGAAAGGGGGTCTAAGGAGGAGAGGGGAGGTCTGGGGGGTCTAATGAGGAGAGGGAGATCTGAAGAGGAGAGAGGAGAGGTCTGGAATAGTCTGAGGAGGAGAGGGGAGGTCTGGGGGATCTGAGGAGGAGAGGGGGGTCTGAGGAGGGGGGAGGTCTGAGAAAGAAAGGGGATGTCTGGAGCATCTAAGGAGGAGAGGGGGGTCTGAGGTGGAGAGGTGAGTTCTGGGGGGGTTCTTAGGAGAAGAGGGGGGTTTGAGGAGAAGAGAGAGTAGGTCTGGGGGAGTCTGAGGAGGAGAGGGGAGATCTGGGGGTTCTGAGGATGAGAGAGGGGGTCTGAGGAGGAGAGGGGGGTCTGAGGGGGAGAGGGGGTGTCTGGGGGGTCTGAGGAGGAGAGAGGGGAGGTCTGGGGGGTCTGAGAAGTAGAGAGGGAAGGTCTGGGGCTGAGTTGTCCCCCCTCTTCCTCCTCGTACTAACTGACCACACTGTGAGGCATCTTCTTTCTCCTCCCTCCAGCCATGTGACAAGGGGATAGAGGAAGAACGGCAGCATGCCCTCACTGCACAGCGGCGCTTTTCTGAGACTGAGGGGACTCAGTCTCAGCACCTGCTCTCTATTGCCACCTGCAGGATGGAGGGAGGAGAAAGCCTAATCCTCTCTTCAGCTGCAGCTATCTGTCACTGCTCCTTCTGACAGGTGTGATACCGCAATCACTCCTTTCAGTAAACAGCCGGATGAGCGGCCACATTGCCAGCACTCCCCCCCCTTAGCATGACGCTGTTGGCAGATGCCCGTTATTTACTGCTGTCACAAGCCTACTCTCAGCCCCTTTAGGAGAAGCTAGTCAAGAAATTACTCTGCAGGACTTCCAGACAGTGGCCGTGGGCAGCGGCAGTCAAAACTATAATCATACATAGCATTGGCAAATGTGGGCGGCTGCATGTAAGATGGAAAAATGTTCCAAAGCTCTTGATTCCTAGAGACAGTACTTTACCCAATTGGGGATCAGGGAAATGTTGGATGTTGTTTTGTGTGCAGCATGTGTAAGGGCACAGTGGCCCCCCCTTTACCTCCCCCCCATGCAAATGCTCTTCTGCAATAAAACAAACCTACCTGCCTGCTCACAGTCTTCTTTAGAATGTACACTGGGCTGCGTTTACATTTCCAGCACATTGCCAGTGTGCCTGGGTGAATAATTTCCGCATATGCGTGGGAGTTATGTCATCCCGCACCGGCCTAGCAAGACAGCCAAAGACCAGTTGGAAAATGTCGGTGGGTAAGTTCTGCTTATACAAAGGCTTTTGCTGTAAAAATGCATAGCACCCCCTAACTTGGATGGGGAATAGGAATTATGGGATGCCCAGCTTGACTGAATCAATAACCAGGGACAACTTCCTCCCTATGTACAATATCTTGAACTGTCCTCCTTCTCAGACACCGGGAAGATTTAGAGATTTAGTCTCTGAAGATGAAATGCAAAAGCCCCTTAAAGCGGTTGTATACCCGCACATCTAAAAAAAAAAAAAAAGAAAATACCCCTGTAAGGCAAAGGCATAATGAGCTAGAATACACTGCATACTAGCTCATTGTCAGGAAATGTTCCATCCGCTGGTAAGACCTGTTATTTGGCATGCAGTACTGAGGTCCACCAGCAGGTGTCTCCTGGCAGTTTGGAACTGTCAGGAGAGCTTTTCCCTGTTAATAGTATATCATCTTTGGGCCGCAGTACTGGCGTCCACCAGCGGATGGATCCTGGCAGTGTGGAGCAGACAGTACCTCCTACAATCAGGTGTCACTTGAGGCCAATCACAGGCCTATAAATACCCGGCAAACATTTACATGTTTGCCTTGACTTCGTCATTGCCTCCTGACCCGCAAGCTATCTGATCCTGTAACCTGTGCCCTGAACCTGTGATCTGATCCTGTGCCCTGAACCTGTCTCCCTGTCTCGGACCCTATCCTGTCCCACCTGTTACCTTGCATCCCTGCCTGCAGTCTGACCCATCCATCCTCTCCCTGTCCTGTGTTCCTTACCCCATCTGCTGCTCTCCCTGTGTTTGACCTTGGCCTGGCTTACGTTTATGTCTCTGGAACATCCCTTGTCCATCTGCTGATCTGCTGTGTATGACCCTGGCCTGGCTATTGTTTATGAACCTGGTATTTCCGATTTATTACACTTATCTGTCTATTGTTATTTGCATATTGGAGCTGGTTGGTTGTATTTATATTATTCACTTTCTTTAATAAATTAATATATTTTCACTTACATACGTTTTGGTGTCCTCTGTCGCAGATCACACGGTTCTGGTCACACCTGCTCATGACAGTAAGTCAAGGCCATCCCTGACCAGAAGTGGCTGCACAGGGGAACCATTTTGATTCAGTTGGTTGCAAACATGAATACCGATGAGGTTATTTATCTTTCTCTGCTGGCATCTGAAAGTGGTGATTATTGCCGCCAGGCTTTGAGAGGATGGTCTAGTGATCAGTTGTTTGCCACTATACGTTTGGCTCACTCCCTGGTCGATCAGGGTTATATTTTGTTTGGGGAGGTGCAGCCTTTGATCAAACTATGTACTGAGCTGGCCCTGCCCTGTATTCCTGAGGGCCGTGATGATTTCACTCCTCCTTTTGATATAAATCAGGTTGTATCACTAGTTTGGCTTTGTGAAGATGATCCAGACGATTTTTGTGAGCACTATTCAGCCTGTCCCTCACCGGTGATTGCTGAGTGCATTGTGTCTGCTCAGTCTTTTGTTAGACAGGGAGGTTTAAAAGCACAGTTTGTACAACCTATACTTTCAGCATGGTCTGACATGATGCAAGCAGCTCCAGTTAAACAAACCACCTCTGCCACCAAACACCAGCCTACCCAAATGTATGTTTCCCCATCACCCATGTCAACCACAGTTGCAGCTCAGTATACGCTGCTGCCAAACAAATACTCATATCCAGTCTCTGCTCCCTGTACCTATCCTGCATTCAACCCACCTGTCTCTTCCCTGCTGCCTGCAAACCCACACGAACTTCCTCCAGCCACTGTTACCTCTTCCCTGCCATATCCCAATCCTCGTCTCCAGTCTGCTGCACCCCTCACCTACAGATCTTCAGTAGTTAAGCCCAAGAAGAAACGGAAGTTCTTCCCCACTCACACAATCCTGCCAGTAACTCAACCTGCTCCCAATTTGCAGTCTGATGTTCCAGCTTTGCAGTCTGATGTTCCAGCTTTGCAGTCTGATGTTCCAGCTTTGCAGTCTGATGTTCCAGCTTTGCAGTCTGATGTTCCAGCTTTGCAGTCTGATGTTCCAGCTTTGCAGTCTGATGTTCCAGCTTTGCAGTCTGATGTTCCAGCCTTGCAGTCTGATGTTCCAGCCTTGCAGTCTGATGTTCCAGCCTTGCAGTCTGATGTTCCAGCCTTGCAGTCTGATGTTCCAGCCTTGCAGTCTGATGTTCCAGCCTTGCAGTCTGATGTTCCAGCCTTGCAGTCTGATGTTCCAGCCTTGCAGTCTGATGTTCCAGCCTTGCAGTCTGATGTTCCAGCCTTCCAGTCTGATGTTCCAGCTTTGCAGTCTGACGTTCCAGCTTTGCAGTCTGATGTTCCAGCCTTGCAGTCTGATGTTCCAGCCTTGCAGTCTGACGTTCCAGCCTTGCAGTCTGACGTTCCAGCTTTCCAGTCTGACGTTCCAGCTTTCCAGTCTGACGTTCCAGCTTTCCAGTCTGACGTTCCAGCTTTCCAGTCTGACGTTCCAGCTTTCCAGTCTGACGTTCCAGCTTTCCAGTCTGACGTTCCAGCTTTCCAGTCTGACGTTCCAGCTCTCCAGTCTGACGTTCCAGCTCTCCAGTCTGACGTTCCAGCTCTCCAGTCTGACGTTCCAGCTCTCCAGTCTGACGTTCCAGCTCTCCAGTCTGACGTTCCAGCTCTCCAGTCTGACGTTCCAGCTCTCCAGTCTGACGTTCCAGCTCTCCAGTCTGACGTTCCAGCTCTCCAGTCTGACGTTCCAGCTCTCCAGTCTGACGTTCCAGCTCTCCAGTCTGACGTTCCAGCTCTCCAGTCTGACGTTCCAGCTCTCCAGTCTGACGTTCCAGCTCTCCAGTCTGACGTTCCAGCTCTCCAGTCTGACGTTCCAGCTCTCCAGTCTGACGTTCCAGCTCTCCAGTCTGACGTTCCAGCTCTCCAGTCTGACGTTCCAGCTCTCCAGTCTGACGTTCCAGCTCTCCAGTCTGACGTTCCAGCCTTCCAGCTTGGTGTGCCCACCTTCCAGTCTGGTGTGCCCACCTTCCAGTCTGGTGTGCCCACCTTCCAGTCTGGTGTGCCCACCTTCCAGTCTGATGCACCCGCTCTCCAGTCTGATATGCCTGCCTTCCAGCCCGAAACCCCAGTGTCCATGTTCCAGTCTGACGCTCCAGCGACTATTGACCAGTCCGATGTACCTGCTGTTCTGCCTGATGTGCCCACTGTTCAGCCTGATGAGCCTGCTTTCCGGTTTGATGTGTCCATCCTCCAGCCTGATATCCTGGTATCTGTCTTCCAGCCTGATGTCGTGATGTTGGTGTCTCAGCCTGAAGTTTCGGTGCCCGTGTTTCAGCCTGGAGTTTCGGTGCCTGTGTCTCGGCCTGCTGAATCGGTGCCCGTTACCCAGTCTGTTGAATCGGTGCCCGTTACCCGGTCTGCTGAACTGGTGCCCGTTACCCAGTCTGCTAAACCGAAGTCCATCACTTTGCCTGTCAAGCCAGTATCCGTTATCCAGCTTGCCGAACCGGTGCCCGGTGTCCAGCTCGCTGAGTCAGGGCCTGTTACCCAGCCCACTGGGCCGGGGTCCGTTACCCAGCTTGCTGAGCCGGTGCCTGTAATCCGGCCTGCCCTTACGGTGCACGCTGTTCGGCCCAATGTTCCAGAGCCTGCTGTCCATCTCGATGACCCGGAGCCTGCTGCCCAGCTCGATGACCCGGAGCCTGCTGCCCAGCTCGATGACCCGGAGCCTGCTGCCCAGCTCGATGACCCGGAGCCTGCTGCCCAGCTCGATGACCCGGAGCCTGCTGCCCAGCTCGATGACCCGGAGCCTGCTGCCCAGCTCGATGACCCGGAGCCTGCTGCCCAGCTCGATGACCCGGAGCCTGCTGCCCAGCTCGATGACCCGGAGCCTGCTGCCCAGCTCGATGACCCGGAGCCTGCTGCCCAGCTCGATGACCCGGAGCCTGCTGCCCAGCTCGATGACCCGGAGCCTGCTGCCCAGCTCGATGACCCGGAGCCTGCTGCCCAGCTCGATGACCCGGAGCCTGCTGCCCAGCTCGATGACCCGGAGCCTGCTGCCCTCCAGCCTGATGTCTCGGTGACTGCCCTCCAGCTTGATGAGCCCGCTGCCCAGCTTGAAGTGCCCATGCCTGTTGTGCCACCACCTGTTCTGCCTGTTGTGCCACCATCTGTTGTTCTGCTTAATACCATAGACTATGGACAATTACAAGCAATTGGAGCGTCCGGAGGCCGCTCCTTTGAGGGGGGGTACTGTCAGGAAATGTTCCATCCGCTGGTAAGACCTGTTATTTGGCATGCAGTACTGAGGTCCACCAGCAGGTGTCTCCTGGCAGTTTGGAACTGTCAGGAGAGCTTTTCCCTGTTAATAGTATATCATCTTTGGGCCGCAGTACTGGCGTCCACCAGCGGATGGATCCTGGCAGTGTGGAGCAGACAGTACCTCCTACAATCAGGTGTCACTTGAGGCCAATCACAGGCCTATAAATACCCGGCAAACATTTACATGTTTGCCTTGACTTCGTCATTGCCTCCTGACCCGCAAGCTATCTGATCCTGTAACCTGTGCCCTGAACCTGTGATCTGATCCTGTGCCCTGAACCTGTCTCCCTGTCTCGGACCCTATCCTGTCCCACCTGTTACCTTGCATCCCTGCCTGCAGTCTGACCCATCCATCCTCTCCCTGTCCTGTGTTCCTTACCCCATCTGCTGCTCTCCCTGTGTTTGACCTTGGCCTGGCTTACGTTTATGTCTCTGGAACATCCCTTGTCCATCTGCTGATCTGCTGTGTATGACCCTGGCCTGGCTATTGTTTATGAACCTGGTATTTCCGATTTATTACACTTATCTGTCTATTGTTATTTGCATATTGGAGCTGGTTGGTTGTATTTATATTATTCACTTTCTTTAATAAATTAATATATTTTCACTTACATACGTTTTGGTGTCCTCTGTCGCAGATCACACGGTTCTGGTCACACCTGCTCATGACACTCATTATGAAATACTTACCTTAGATCGAAGCCCCCGTATCGCAGCCCGGTCCACGCCAAGGAAGCTGTTATTTTGCCCTCGGCATTTCTTCCGGGTTCGCGGTTCAGACGCTGTAAGTGGCCAGTGCCGCGATGACGTCACTCCCGCGCAGTCTTCTTCTTCCCGGTAAGGTCCAGTAGCGTCTGCCGGACCTTCAGCCGGGCATTCAGAGAGCATGCGACGCTGACATCAGCGGCTGCATGCAAAGTGAATATCTCCTAAACTGTACAGATTTAGGAGATATTAATTTTACCTACAGGTAAGCCTTATTATAAGCTTACCTGTAGGTAAAAATTACAAATGAGGGCATACAACCCCTTTAAGGACTAGGAACTCTCAACCCTCTAGAAAGTAGCACATTGTGTTGTAAGCAGCATACCGGAGTATCTCCCACACCACTTTAGACACCGATCCCAGCTCTACTTCCTGCAGGAACTATGAGCCCACCTGGCTGCTTCTCCACCAGCCTACCTGGCTGCTACGAAGATCTCCCAGGGTAAGGGATAAGAAGTGTTAAGCACACAGCTGTCCCGCTGAAAGGCTTGCTACGTGTGGCAGTCTTTTCCGTTATGAATCCCTGGGTGTGCTGATGTACTCACACTGTCCTCCTTGCTCCCTGCTGCACATTAGGCAAGATACCTTTCAAACCGAACTGCTGTTAGGATCCTCCCAAGCCATCCCGAGCTCAGCCTGGAGGCAGAGCCCCCCCCCAAACTTAGGAGTCCCCTTCTAGGCCATCGACAGTCTCCTCAGCACTCCATCTTCCACCCGCCTCCCCTGCTGACATGGCTCTCCCATATTTAAGGGCTGACTCAGCCATCCTGCCAGATCCTCTGCCTGTGGATTCGCCAAGTTCCCTCAAGTATGCAGTTCAGCCCTCCAGGCCTCCGCCCTCTAACTTCTAGAAGTTTCTCCAAACTTCCAGACTCAGGGGAAGGCACCAGAGGCCTGCATCTGTAAGTCATTAAGCCTGACCTGCAGGAAACCCTGATTCAATTTCAGACTCACAAACTAACCATGAGTCATACAAGTAAATTTGCCTGCACTAATCTAGTAGCTGCGCTGCGGTGGAGTCTACAAAGAAAACCCATAGGCTCTGAAATGTCAGCGATATAGCTGCACGCTGTGTAAATGTGGCAGAGTAGGTAATAATTGTCTGTGTACCATTGGGGAAATATTCCGTAACTTTCGCCCCTGAGAGACTCAGCAAGCAATGAGAGAACATTTTTTCAAAGTGAGGAGAATTCCCCTCTTAGTTGTTCCTAGAGCAAATATCTACATTGGAAGATTTTCCCTCACTACATGTTTTGGTGACATCCATAAAATGTTGGATTTGCCATCACTACCTGCCTCAGTGACAATAGCTACCAGGGAAATGATGAGGAGGAAGCTACCCAGCAGTGAGTCATGACAACAATAATTATGCCCCTTTCACATGGGGCGGACTCCATTTTGATCAGCAGGGGATCTGTCCACTGATTCCCAGTTGATCAGAGCACATGAGTCATCTGTGTCCACAGTTTATGCAGAGCGGACAGGGACAGAGCCCACTCTGCTCTATGGGCGGTCAGGTGTAAACGGACTTTGCTGTTCATTACACCCGACTGCTTTTCGATCCAATCTGCCTAGATGGAAGGGGACAGATCCCCTTCCGTTTTTTTTAGCAGACCGTGTTGGATCAGAGGTAGGTGGGTGTAAACCGACACAAGTACAGTTACACCCGCCAGTCGTCCATAGAATTGAATAGAGGGTCCAATCAGGTCCATCTGATCGGACCCTCCATGTGAAAGGGGCCTAAAAGCCTGACAGGGCATTCAACCTTTCCCCAATCTATATAAAAACGGTTATATACAGCTATATATACACTAGTAGTCAAAAAAATATTTGACCCAAAACTATTTTGGTTTCCCTTTAAAGTGGAGTTCCACCCAAAAATGGAACTTCCACTTTTTGGATTCCTCCCCCCTTCGGTGTCACATTTGGCACCTTTTAGGGGGGAGGAGGGAGCAGATACCTGTCTAATACAGGTATTTGCTCCCACTTCCTGGCATAGATCCCCGCGGTGATTGTGGTGACCTACGTCACTTCCGCCGCCTACTCTGTCCTCCTCCAACGCTGTATTCTGTGAGACACAGAATACAGCAGGGACCTGAAAGGATGGGCAGTGCGACTCGTGCATGCGCAGTAGGGAACCAGGAAGTGAAGCCGCACGGCTTCACTTCCTTATTCCCTTACCGATGATGGCGGCGGCAGCAGCCGAGAGCCGAAGGACGGATCGGCTTTGGCTGCCGACACCGCGGGCTCCCTGGACAGGTAAGTGTCCATATATTAAAAGTCAGCAGGTGCAGTATTTGTAGCTGCTAGCTTTTAATTTTTTTTTTTCAGCGAACCTCCGCTTTAATATCCCTAAACTGACAGTCTACTAAATGAGTCCGCCTAACGAAGAGACAAACTATAAAAAAAAAACTGTGAAAAGGAGAAAAACACGACTTTTCATGTAGTTTCAGCTGCTCCGCTTGATAAAATAGTCCCCAGTGACAGCCAAGCATAATGCCAGCACAGTATGGAGAACTGCTGTTACCATGACAACAGCTGGAAACCTGGCCACCATTTTGTGCCTGGAAGCAACTAGGTCTAAGCTGGAAGAGGGTCATCTCTGAGGAGAATGAGGCGTGAAGTGAAAGGTGTGAGCAGATTATGGCTGGATGAGAGATTTTATCCCTTCGAAAGGAGGAGAGCACAAAGAAATGGATAAATACATGAGTGTGGTAATATTCATTCATTTCCCATCTTTATATTACCACATTTTATCACACGCATTGTACTGTAACCATTCTCAGCAGGACCCTATAGTCTATTTCCCCAAACTCACTTGCATAAGCTATTTTCTGGAAAAGGAGTTTGCAAAAACTCAAACAAGGAGAACTAAGCATTTGAAGAAAAAACCCAGGTATGGATATTTTATTCATAGTACATTGATCCAGCTTGGAGCAATGTAATTATATATATACCATACCTGGCTGATGCCCCCAGAAGCTGGAAATCACTTAGGTAGACATCACTACTCATGGGACACAGAAGCAAATGGAGATCACTGGAATAGCAGTGTCTACTTCAGTGATTTCCAGCTTCCAGAGGCATTGACCAGGTATCAGGCCTGTACTGGCCATAGGGACTACCGGGAGATTCCCGGTGGGCTGATTGTTTCAGTGGGCCAGTCAGGTGCAGTCCTGGAGCTGCTCCTCTCTGACAGTGAGTGATCGCAATTTCACTCCTGTCAGGAGGAGAAGCTTCCTTACATTAGGCGTTATGCTCCCTCCAGCCTGCAGGGGGAGATAGACCAACGGCAGACTTTCCTTCCTCTCTCCCCTATCACTTGTTATCACATGACTGGAGAGAGGAACGAGAAGCTGCCTTCAAAACGGTGAGTACATGTGGGAGGGGGAGGAGAGGGAGGACACTGATGTGAAGGGCTGCTGATGGGGGCTCTCTGATGGGGACTGTGATGTGAAGTGGGCTGCTGGTGGGGACTGTGATGTGAAGTGGGCTGCTGGTGGGGACTCTGATGTAAAGTGGGCTTCTGGTGGGGACTCTGATGTGAAGGGAGCTGCTGGTGGGGACTCTGATGTGAAGGGAGCTGCTGGTGGGGACTGCTATGTTAAGTGGGCTGCTGGTGGGGACTCTGGTGTGAAGGGAGCTGCTGGTGGGGACTCTGATGTGAAGGGAGCTGCTGGTGGGGACTCTGATGTGAAGGGAGCTTCTGGTGGGGACTCGGATGTAAAGTGGGCTGCTGGTGGGGACTCTGATGTGAAGGGAGCTGCTGGTGGGGACTCTGATGTGAAGGGAGCTGCTGGTGGGGACTCTGATGTGAAGGGAGCTGCTGGTGGGGACTCTGATGTGAAGGGAACTGCTGGTGGGGACTGCTATGTGAAGTGGGCTGCTGGTGGGGACTCTGATGTGAAGGGAGCTGCTGGTGGGGACTCTGATGTGAAGGGAGCTGCTGGTGGGGACTGCTATGTGAAGTGGGCTGCTGGTGGGGACTCACTGTGAAGGGAGCTGCTGATTGGGACACTCTGATGTAAGGGGGACGCTGTTGGGGACACTCTGATGTAAGGGGGGCGCTGTTGGGGACACTCTGATGTAAGGGGGACGCTGTTGGGGACACTCTGATGTAAGAGGGGCGCTGTTGGGGACACTCTGATGTAAGGGGGCGCTGTTGGGGACACTCTGATCTAAGGGGGACGCTGTTGGGGACACTCTGATGTAAGGGGGACGCTGTTGGGGACACTCTAATGTAAGGGGGGCGCTGTTGGGGACACTCAAAATTAAAGTGGGCCAGTCATGAGGAAGTCCAGGGCCAAATTTTTGTCCCAGTCCAGCCCTGCCAGGTATTGTGCATACATGGGTACACTGGTCCAGGCTAGACCAATGTAGCTATATATAAAATATCCATACCTGGAATTCTTCTTCAAAGGCTACGTAGCCCGTTTCCAGAAAATACCATATGCAGTCAAGGAGCCCCAGAAGATATTACAAACTGTGTAGCTTTGTAAAATGTTAAAGTGATACCAAACACACACTGTGTAATTGTCCCTTCTATTTCTGTATGTTGATGAAAGCACTGTAATTATTTTAATTAAGTATCTTTTTACTAATCGATATACAGCTGTCACATGACCCAGATCTTTCCCAGCCTGTCTGCAGGGAAACATAAGCAGTAGGAGCTTGTAGTCTGCTGCTGGTCACGTGTTCAAAATAAAAACACAGCCTTTGGAATACAGAGTAAAAATAAATGATTAATATCAATAAACTGTCATACAAGTGTAGCACCCTCTCGTTAGTGTGCTAGAGAGATAGCATTTTTGCTAGTGCAGGTAAATTGTCAGGCTTGGTTGGCAGCCAAGCCTGTGTGTTTTTCTTCTGGGTCAGGGTTAAGTGACTCAGGGAGAGCTGGTGACTCATGGGCAGCATCACCAACACCTCCCACTTCTTTCCAGAATGTAGTGGAAAGTTCTGGAAAGGAAGGAGGAGAAGAGAGGTGAAGCTGCCTGGGGTATTCTGAGAAGCCCTGACCAATCCCCAATCTGGATTGACAGAGGGCAGGCCTCCTTAAATACTCAGGGTCAGCCCAGTAGGGGAGGAGTTGTTTGGGAGGAAGCTGGAGATGGAGTGCTAGGCTGTCGTGGCCTTTGAGGGAGCTCCCCAGTCTGGGGGGGGTGACCTTGGGCCTGGGGCTCGGGTGCGGACAGAACCCTTCTCACGACACACAGAGGTTTCCTGGACAAGTGGCATGGGAGCAAGGAGAGGACAGCAAGAGAGCACTGCCAAGGAAAGTCTCCAGAGAGGAACAACAGGTCGTAGCCAAGAGGGCTGGTGACACACAGTCAGGAAGGACTGGGGAGGCATGCCTGAGAGGACTGAGAGATTGCCATTTGGGATGGGTCCAGAGCCAATGTAGTGGACTGTGGTGGCACGGGCAGTGGAGAGAGGCAGCTGCAGCCAGGAGGGCTGGCAGGGCCTGAAGATGTGGCACTGGGCTCAGTAGCGACGTGGACAGCTAGCACTGGGACTTCCTACATTTTTCCTCCACCAAAGGGGCCCGCGGTCCCTGCCTGCAAAGGGCATTCACGTTAGGCCTGGCTGAGCCAGTGTCAGGCCTGCAAATCAGTGCTAGCTGGTCCTGGAAGAGCAAGCAAGTGATGTGCTGGAGGTGTTAAGGAGAGATAGTCTGCAAGCAAGTGTTGTGCTGGGGAGAGGAGGTGTATATACTGAAGATGTATAGATTCTCAAGTCCCTATGTTGTTCTGCAATCCCCTGGGCATCTCATAATTACCCTATCCCCATCCAAGTTGAATCCCCTCAATTAAAATACAAAAACAAATCCAAGGACTGTTTCATGTCTCTGGATGCTTGAAAATCGTGTGCCTGGCTGGGCAGGGTGACAGATGGACTACAATTACCAGCAGCCCCTATGGGGGTGCCGCTACACAAATATATATTTGAAATCAAATCTTTATTATGTTTTGGCAATACATGGTGTGGGTGGATTTCTGCCGTCAGACCCCTCCGGCCAATGTCATAGAATAAGAGGGAGGTGAAGACTCCATTAATCTACATATAATATCCCACCCCTATTGTATTTAGCTGGTGAGTGGGCATGGAGGAGGAGGTAGGGAGTGGGCTGTGATTTACCACTGTGTATACGCTCACATGTGTGACTCTATAGTCACATGGGCTGCTCAGATGTGATAGGGAGGAAATGCATAGCATAGAAACTCACTGAAAACTGAGCATGTGCAGAGTTGCCACCGCAGCTGCAAAATCCCTAGCTGAATTGGGGACATGAACAGAAGGGGGAGATAGAGAGCAGCACGATCAACCAGGTTTTTTGCAGAATACAGAAGATGAATCTTATAGTGGCTGAGTGAGTAGGAACAACATGTAATTCACCATTTATTTTTTATGATGTGGATTTAGTGACACTTTAATTCATTTTCTTGTCATATCTGTAGGCCATTTGGTCCATCCTGGTTGAAAAACTTTCAGTTAACAATCCTGCTTTGTTGCTAGAATTTGAAAAACCGCTGGATGCTTACAAGAGTAAGAACCAACAGTTTCTGAGTCCTAGGAACAAGGAAGAATTGCTAACTCTGAGTTTTTCTTCCAGGGGCCCCTTGACTGCATAGACTATATTCTGATATAGGGAACCTAGCCTTGTTCCCCCCCATCGCTGCCATCTTTGTTTATCTCTGTGTGTGTGTGTAGATGTGCTGAAGGGCTCTGCTCAGCCTTTGGGTAGGAGCTTTCTGCACATGCGTAGACACACTGAGGTATGGGTCTTCGAGCTCTGTTTTCTGCTCTGCTGGCACCCTACGCCCTGCCTCACAGCTGCACATGTACAACCGTGTCGCTAATCCGATCACATTTGAGAAAAGTCGGAGCATGTTACCGGATTTAATGTAAACCTGGTATTAAAGAGGAACTGAAGTCTAGAAACCTTGCCTCCAAAGATTATTAAAGATGGCAAAGATTAGTCACCAGTATTGCCTGTGGTTTCCATGCAGCTGATCTTTTCCCCATCACTGACTTGCCACTCCGGTGACTAGGCACCCTCACATAACAGGTGCACTGTTTTTGAAGGAATTCAACTGAGCAGAAGGAATTTATGAAAAAAAGGAAATTTTTTTCAGGGTATTTCTTAGGCACAATTACCACTTCT
The DNA here is from genome assembly GCA_037952835.1 of Lithobates septentrionalis. Lineage (NCBI taxonomy): Eukaryota > Metazoa > Chordata > Amphibia > Anura > Ranidae > Lithobates > Lithobates septentrionalis. The sequence goes on along the minus strand of JBBDGP010003029.1, from coordinate 1,405,175 downwards.
AGATGTTCCCTATTACAGTACACATGTCCCCAGGGGCGGACTGACCATTGAGCCACTCGGGCACTGCCCGAGGGCCCTGAGCCACTAGGGGGCCCCATCAGGGTTGCCAGCCTCAGTAAAACCAGGGACAGTATGTAAAAATCTGTGTTTTTTTTACATCTGTCTCTGAAATGTCCCTTACCGACATCCTTTTGGTCTAAAAATCCCAAGATTATAGCTGCCCCACCTCTTCAGTACCTTCTCAGCCAATAGAAACATGTCTGTGTATACTGTGTGTACATGTATGTGTATTCTGTGTGTGTGTATATTGTGTGGCCCCATAATCTCTAATTTGCCTGGGGGCCCCATAATCTCCTATTGCCCGGGGGCCCCATGAGTTCTCAGTCCGGCCCTGCATGTCCCTTTATTACAACACTTTCGATGGAACCCTTTAGGCAGGGGTGCCCAACCACTGGCTCGTGGGCCACATGTGGCCCGCAGAGCCTTCTAATGACCTCCTGCTCTAGAATAGCAGGTCAGCAAGCCCAGATTGAGGGTTTCCGACCTGCCATCCCAGAGCATCAGTGTTAAGAATAGAGCCGGCGGTAGAGGAAGCATGCGGCTGTAGTAGAGAGCAGAGCTGATACTTCCTTTATAGCACAAGTTCCTGTCACAGGCAGAGTGATACCAAAAGCAGCAACAGCAGGTGTTACCTGCAGGATTCCTGAAGTGAAATATGTGTTTAAAGATCATTTTTTCAAAATTAAAATCACATAGCAGTGGGCATATCTGTCCAAGTTCTGTACTGGTTACTCTGGGCTGCTTTAAAATTAATCCGTAGGTGCAGCGCAGTGCACCTGTGAGTTACCTGCACTGAGCCATAGACTCCTGTTATTACTTACAGGTTGAATGCAGGAGTTTTGGTGCACCACACCTACAGGATATAATAGAACTCTACGGCAAAGTGCAGATAACCTGCAGGAAAGCCACAGGAGCACTGTACTGCACCCGTGGTGCAGGTAAACCCCAGCGCATCAGTGTGAAAGCATCCTGTGGGCCCTCTATTCCCACTTGGGTTGGAAAATACTCGTAGTTTTCAATGGTGGAAGCATAAAGGTCTTGACATGGTTCACTCTTTGCTTACGGCTAGAGGAATCTGTTCGTACCAAAACTTATGGGACAGTCATGTAATTCCTGAATAGAAACGTTTTCGATATTTACAAATCCATCACTTTTTAGAGTCCCTTACTAAACATCATGAACACCCACTATTGTCCTCTGCTTTGGAGACCAGATGTCGAACCAACCCTACGACTCAGGGTTTGTTCTCTTTGATATATTCCTCTATATTCAATACTACTCGGCCGCAAACCCCTTTGTACTGTGACAAATGGACAACAGACCTTGGGTCTGCTCCACAGCCAGGAGACTGGAGTAAAATGTGGGAGGCCCTGTTTAAATCTTCTTGTAACATTCTGGCTCTTGAAAATTCCTTCAAAGTTATGTCCCGTTGGTATTTTACCCCAGCCAGGATCATGAAATGTCTACCATTGTACCCATCCAACTGCTTCCGAGTTTGCCCAGATTTGGGCTATATGAAATATATATGGTGGACCTGCCCTGAGGTGGGGAGGCTATGGATTAGTGTCAGGAAGGGCACGCGCAATAACCAAGATGGCGGCCACAGAAGTTCCCCTGTATTGCATGTCCCACTGAGAAGGGCTGCGCAGGCATGCTTGCGTGCACCGATGCACACGCACATGCGCGCTAATACAGAAGGGAATGCCAACGAGTGTGCACTTGCGCGCGTGGGTGCATGAGCGCGCACCCTGTTACAGTTCTTGGTGCCAAACAGACTATTTAAACTGACTCATTCCTCAGGAACAGTGCTGTCTGGTCTACAGCGTTCCCTGTGATTCCTGATATCCATTTGCCTGTACATGTTCCAGATGACCTACCCGGCTTGTCCCTGACTATCCCTGCTATCTGCCCGCATTCGAGCTCGGCTTGTCTTTTGACTATGTTCCTGCCTGCTCCTTCTGCTACCTAGCTGCCAGCCTGTTGCCAAACCTGCCTACACCTGACTCTGCTCCTGTATCCACGTCTGTTCTGGACTTGTTTACCAGTGCCTCCAGCCAGCCTGCCTGCACTTGCCTGAGCTCCAGTCCATGCTGATATCATTCCTGCTAGCTGCTGTATCCACGTTCCAGCCCGTGGCTTCCAAGTACCAGCCTACTCCAGTCTCCAGCCTGACAGTTGTTCCTGGTTCCATCTCGACTCTACCATCAGTTCCGGTCCATCTCCACTGCTAGCAACTCTTACCAGGCACTCCTCCTGTTTACTCTACCAGGGACCTCGAGTCAGAGGTATAGGAGAGGCCTCCCTCTGCATATCAGACTCCACCGCCAGGTACGTGACAATTAGGGTATACACATTGGTTGATAGAATTCTTCATGTGAATTTGCAGAAAGACCCATGGGAAGCGCTTTTACATAAACCAATTGCAGATATCACCCGTAGTGAACACACTCTCACTACTTACATTTTTATGGCGACAAAGCAAACTATAGCGCGGTCTTGGAAAACACTATTTCTTAGTTTTGAAGAGGTTAAAAATCGGGTTCACGGTGCCCTCATTAACGAAAGATTGACAGTGATCCTTGAGGACAAGTATGATAAATTCCAACGGACTTGGCAACCCTGGATAGATGACTTCCCACCTTCTCAAATGGCCTCCCGATTCCTAGATATGTGAAGGTACCTTGTGCTGTAGCTCAAAAACCCCTGGGGTCCCCGACTTCCCCATCCCCCATCTTTTATTCCCTCTCCCCCCCTCTTTTTTTTCTCTCTCTCTCTTTTTCCTGTTCTCTTTCTTCCTTGCTTTTTGCTGCCACGCGCTTCCTCCCCACTCTGTGTTCCATTAGACTCCGTCTGTTTAGTGTTGGCCATGGCCCCTTTTTTATTTATTTATTTTTTCTTTTTGTGCCAGGCCCCCTGTTCATATCCGTCACTTTAGTCCTCAGAGTAGCTTGGATTACAGGATATTGCTCCGATTGCCTGGAGGTTATCTTTTTGCCACTTCTCTTGAACGAAAGACCTTTGGGTCTTAGATGTTTATCTGGTTCTTAAAAACTGATGCTATGTAAGTCTTGCTTGATTTATGTCTGTGTAGCACCCTCTACCTCTGGTAAGTGCTAGTGTAGTGTTTGTGTTTTTTCTGCCAGTGCAGGTAAATTTTAGGCAGGCCTAGCTGTGAGCTAGGCCTGTTTGTTTTGATCTGGGGGCAGGGGAGTGGTTTAGTGTAGCAGCAGGTGACTGACATGTGCCTCAGCTCTTGGGCGCCTCCACTGTTTCCAGTGAGAAGGTTCTGGAAAAGAGGCAGGGCAGAGTGCTGGAATGACATGGGGTGTATTTGGAAGCCCTGACCAATCCCCTATTGGGATTGGCAGGGGGCAGGCCTCCTATATATACCCATGGTCAGCCTATTGTGGGAGGAGTTGTCGGGTGGAAGAACTGAATGATGGAGTGTTAGACTGTCATGGTCTGTGGGATCCCCCTTTCTGGGGGGGGGGGGTGAACTCAGGCCTGGAGCTCGGGAACTGGGAGGGAGCCTTCCGTTACACGGTCATTGAGAGGTGTCCTGGAACAGGAGCAGGAGGAGTTGGGAGCACTGCCAGGCGAGTCATTCAGGAGGGATCCATGCCGGGGTCGGTGAGTGAGAAGCACAGTGAGAAGCTCTGGGAGAGACATGCCAGGATGGGATGTTCAACCAGAGGGAAAGACTGTGGGGTTGTTGAAGTCAAGTCGCTGCAGCCAGGAGGGTTGGCAGGATTTGCATCGGATGTGCTGGGAGCAATAGTCCACCAAGGATCAGTTAGCACAATTATCTTCTTCATCTAAAATGGTTGCTACTAGGAAAATGTTAGGACTTATTCAGAGTGAGGCCTAGCCATCTGCTAATGGTGACAGGAATCTAGAATTGGACAGTGAGAGGAAAGCAAGTGATCTCAAGTAGTGTGCTGGAGGAGATGTGAAGGAGTAGAGACTGTCAATTTGGATTCAACTACATTTATTTCCATCACTAAAGATTTATCATCTGGGCATCCCATGTCCCTTTTCCCCATCCAAGTTTAATCCCCTAATAAAAACAACAAAAACAACCAAGAGACTGTTCATTGACTGGAGAAAGTGTGCCTAAAATGGATGTCTGACCAGCAGGGTGGCCAGTAATGCAGAAGAGGGGGGACTTTGCTTGCCTGTTGCATAGAGGATTCAACTAGGGAAAAGGACTGTGTGTTTGCCTGCAATTCAGCTTTTACAAGTGCCGTTGTCAATAGCAACCATCAAGGATTGTCAATATTGTTGTTCCTGCCTTTTTTTTTTTTTTACGTTTCTTCATTTTCCAAAAAATTGTGACAAAAAATGACAACTTCAAAAAAACTTGTCATGCCTCTTACTAAATACTGTACATGTTTCTCCCCACCAGCCAGTTGTGCTTGCCTAGACACCTTGCAAATCTAAAGGCATGCTAGAGATACTTTTTTTTTACGCATCTTGAATACAGAGATATTAGAAAAATAAGTTTTAACTGGCATAACTCTTAATGGTCTACGTATTCTCAAAGGAAAATATGAAAGGTTAAATTTACAAACTGAATGAGTTTTTGAGACTTGAGGTCCCGCCTACCTGTGAAGAGTGTTGTGCATTATGTCTATAAGGACACTAAAATTTTCCCGTGCTGGAGCCGGTGATCCTGTGATCTGGTTTATGTTTGCCGTATTTGCTTATGCACTTAATATTTATTAATACTTATTAATTTTGTGATTATGTTTATTTAATTTATTTACAATCTTTAGTGTTGGATACACTTTCACATATATTTGATACACAATTAGTTGTGTCACCACATGGGCACACCTAGCACACTCTAGCGCATCATTCTATTTATTTATTTGCTATCTACACGTAATACGAGACATGTTTTATGTATGCGGCTGAGTAGTGCTTACATTTAGCACTGGATTCAGTGTGGCTCGTAGGAATTTTTTCTTTTTTTTAAATGGTTAAATGTGTTCCCTGCTTGTGTTTTCTAACTGTATGGGGGATGGGCTGCCTGGGACAACACACAGAGCCATCATCCTGCATAGCAGTAAGACAGGATCTCTGTGTCATCCCTGACAGAACAGAGATCTGCCTTGTTTACTTTGGCAGATCCCCATTCTGTCACTGTGGGAAACGATCGCAGGCGGCCGGCGGAAACATTGAGTCCGCCAGACCCGTTGATTGGCTGCCCCCGCTGGGTAATTGCGTGCGCGCCCACAGATCTCCGTGTACGAGCCCAACGTAGACCTACGGAGATTCACACTGCCGAGTCAACCTGCTGCAGTATAACTGCGGCGGCTGGTCGGCAAGTGGTTAACATAGGATCATAGAAGAGTGATAGCAGAAAGATGATCAAGTGGTCCATGAAGTCTGCCTCAATTTTTTTAAATTATTTATAGAGTATACATACAGTGGGGTCGGTGGGGATGGAAAGTCAGTTTTTCTTTTTTAATAAATCTGTAAAAATGTCAACAATTCTGTTTTTCTGTCAATATGGGGTGCTGTGTGTACATTAATGGGGAAAAAAATGAACTTAAATGATTTTAGCAAATGGCTGCAATATAACAAAGAGTGAAAAATTTAAGGGGGTCTGAATACCCTCCATCCCCACTGTGTATATATATATATATATATATATATATATATATATATATATATATACATACACAGTATCTCACAAAAGTGAGTACACCCCTCACATTTTTGTAAATATTTTATTATATCTTTTCATGTGACAACACTGAAGAAATGACACTTTACCTCAATGTAAAGTAGTGAGTGTACAGCTTATATAACAGTGTAAATTTGCTGTCCCCTCAAAATAACTCAACACACAGCCAATAATGTCTAAACCGCTGGCAACAAAAGTGAGTACACCCCTAAGTGAAAATGTCCAAATTGGGTCCAGAGTCTCAATATTTTGTGTGGCCACCATTATTTTCCAGCACTGCCTTAACCCTCTTGGGCATGGAGTTCACCAGAGCTTCACAGGTTGCCACTGGAGTCCTCTTCTACTCCTTCATGATGACATGTTAGATGTTAGAGACCTAGCGCTCCACCACCTTCTGTTTCAGGATGCCCCACAGATGCTCAATAGGGTTTAGGTCTGGAGACATGCTTGACCAGCCCATCACCTTTACCCTCAGCTTCTTTAGCAAGGCAGTGGTCGTCTTGGAGGTGTGTTTGGGGTCATTATCCTGTTGGAATTCTGCTCTGCGGCCCAGTCTCTAAAGGGATGGGATCATGCTCTGCTTCAGTATATCACAGTACATGTTGGCATTCATGGTTCCCTCAATGAACTGTAGCTCCTCAGTTCCGGCAGCACTCATGCAGCCGCAGACCATGACACTGACAGGCTGACCCCCCACCCCTCCAACCTCTGCAGCAATGCTGGCAGCACTCATATGTCTATTTCCCAAAGATAACTTCTGGATAGGACCCTAAGCATGTGCACTCAACTTCTTTGGTCGACCATGGCAAGGCCTGTTCTGGGTGGAACCTGTCCTGTTAAACCACTTGATGGTCTTGGCCACCGTGCTGCAGCTCAGTTTCAGGGTCTTGGCAATCTTCTTATAACCTAGGTCACCTTTATGTAGAGCAACAATTCTTTTTTTCAGATCCTCAGAGAGTTCTTTGCCATGAGGTGCCATGTTGAACATCTAGTGACCAGTATGAGAGAGTGAGAGCGATAACACCAAATTTAACACACCTGCTCCACATTCACACCTGAGACCTTATAACACTAACGAGTCACATGAGACTGGATAGGGAAAATGGCTAATTTGTCCCAAAATGGACATTTTCACTTAGGGGTGTACTCACTTTTGTTGCCAGCGGTTTAGACATTAATGGCTGTGTGTTTTTACTTTTTTTGCCTGAGTATAGATCTGTTTGTCTCAAACATGTTTGCTCGATATACCAGAATTCATATGCTAAAGTGTTTTTTAAAAAAAATGTAATCTTCAATTCATTTAGGGGTAGGCTATGGCCATCTTGCTATAGTTGCCCATAACAACTTGATAAAAATAATGTTCTTTAGCAAGGAACATACATTCCATATTATTAATTATGCTGTATTCATTTTTCACTTCCTCCTCCCTGGCCGTGGCCCATCGCATCATTTCCTGTTTGCAATGCCTTCTAGGAAGGGGCGGCAACTTCCTCTGACACTGCCGTTGCTATGGAAACCTGACCTGAAACCTATTACACTGCTTGTGCTGCCCTGAGCATGTGCGAGATCTGCAAGGATGAGATCCAGGAAGAAATATAGTCTGGCTTCAGATGCCCACACTTAAGATGGGCATGGCCTACTGTAAGTTTATAAAATAACAAACTACTGCTATAAAAACAGACCTTAGTTTACAGACTAACTTTACTAGAATACATTAAGCTTGTGTATTATAGGGGTATTTTTATTTAAATAGTATAATTTCGGCTGGAACACCACTTTCATTTTCTGACTTAGGCCCGGTTCACACTGGTGCGACAATCACTCTGACTTTGAGTGCACATGTCGCATTGCATGTAAAAATCAATGTTTCCCTATGAGAGCCGCCTTAACGGGTCCAACTTTGGAAAAGGTTCCTGCGCTATTTTGGTCAGACTTCTGTTCAATTTCAGCCCACAGAAATCAATGTAAGTCATATCCAAGTCGGATCAGTTAAGATGCTGATGTGACATGCATTATGTGCTCAGAGGCAATGTTAGCACTGCAAAATGTCATGGAAAAAAAACAAAAACAAATCCATACCAGACCCAAGTTGCACTCATCTCAAGTAGGAAGGATCCTGTTCAATAAAGTCTGACCAATATTTGAATGATATTGCAGGGCAAAGTCGGATCGGAAGTTGCACGACTTTCATGTTGGAGCAGTGTGAACCCGGCCTAATGCCGCGTACACACGAGCGGACTTTACGGCGGACTTTGCCCGGCGGATTTTTCGACGTACTTTACGACGGACTTTCTGAATGAACGGACTTGCCTACACACAATCCACCAAAGTCCGTCGAATTCGTACGTGATGACGTACGACCGGACTAAAACAAGGAAGTTCATAGCCAGTAGCCAATAGCTGCCCTAGCGTGGCTTTTTAGTCCGTCGAACTAGCATACAGACGGCGGACTTTTCGACCGGACTCGATTTCAACGGATAAATTTTAAACAAGTTTCAAATCTAATTCCGTCCAACTTTTGAGAAAACAAAGTCCGCTGGAGCCCACACACATCGAATTGTCCGACGAAATCCAGTCCGCCAGGCAAAGTCCGCCGTAAAGTCCGCTCGTGTATACGCGGCATAAGGCTCCATTCACACTTGGACGACTTCAAAGTTGCGCCAACTTTGGAGTGCAACTTTGGTGCAACTTTGATGCAACTTTGACGCAACGTTGGATGGGTGCAACTTGGATACACGACTTTGACCAGTGATAATAAACAACTGTTGCACTATTGTTGCATTGGATAACATTCAGGTATGATTTTCATGCAACTTCTGAAGGTTAACATTGAAGTCTATGGCTCTTAAGTTGCATGAAAGTCAGCCCAAAGTAGTGCATGAACTACTTTGAAGTCACTGCAACTTTAAGTCGCACATATATAAATGGTTATCATTGGAAAACATGGGGAATGACTTGTCATGCAACTTTGATGTCCACAAGTGTGAATGGGGCTTTAAAGGCTAAGTTGACCTTTGTTCATCTTTTTTTTTCTTCTAAATTCCAGCTCCCCTATGTACCAATATAGCATTATTGTACTTCTTTTGCAAAAATAAAACAGCTTTCCAATTATTCTACATGGGCTTACCTCACTCTCTTCATAGCTGTTTAAACAAACTGCTCCATTACTTCTGCCTTACTTCCTGGTCAGACTTTAGGTCATGACACAGGAAGGAGTTGACCAGCTGATCTCATTAGAATACACCCTGCATCATCTACCCTCTGCTGGTCAACTCCTTCCTGTGTCATGACCTAAAGTCTGACTAGGAAGTAAGGCAGAAGTAATGGAGCAGTTTAAACAGCTATAAAGAGAGTGAGGTAAGCCTGTGTAGAATAATTGCAAAGTTGTTTTATTTTTGCAAAAGAAGTACAATAATGCTATATTGGTACAAAGGAGAAATGGAATTTAGAGGGAAAAAAAGCTGGATTTGGCCTTTAAGTTACACTTTAAGTTATCATCTCTTAATGTGCATAATTTCATACTTCAGGCATCTGGCATGGGTAATACTCATTGTATGCGTTCACCAACAAACTGAGACATATCCAAGTTTACTTCCAGGAAATGATTTTATTTCACATACACATAATAATAGCCATCCAATGGGAAAGCACAGGGGAAGGGTTGAATACTGGGCAAGGGTGGGCTGACGCGATTTGGGTACGAGGGAGATTAAAAAACGTATAAAAAAAAAATAAAACCGATAATATTTCAAGCAGGGATAAAATACACAGAGAAGAGGGTAGGGGGGGGATGGGGAGGGGGAGTGGGGTTTGAGAGAATATGAATTAAAGGGGTGAAATGTAGTGAAATGAAAGAGTAGGTAGGAAAGGTTGAGGCTTAGATAATAAGTGGGGTAGGACTAGATTACAAGTGTTGAGAGGAGTGAAAGCAAGTTTTAGAAAACTGAGCGAAAAGGATGAGAATAAAAATGGGGAATAGTTTACATGGTTTTAGAAAAGTCGGAAAGAGAGATGATGAGGCCAGCAGGCGAATGTAAGTGAGGTTATATTAGATGGTAAAATTGGTGGGGAGATTGAGGATTAAGATAGTAGGAATAATTGTACAGAAGAGGGCGCTATACTGACAACAAGCATTCCATTTACACATTCTGTAGAGAGCGGTGGAGCGTACACAGTGGTAATATGTTTAGAATGAAGAGAGAGGTAAAAGGAAGGTAAAAGGGGTAGAGGTGGGTCAAATACCAAATGAGGAAAAGAGGGGGATTTCCATTCTGGATATGCAATGTAATGATATATTTTTATACATATATATATTTTTATATATAATATATATATATATATATATATATATATATATATATATATATATATATATATATATATATAAAATGCTGCCTTTCTTGAGAGCTACAAGAACCTTGTACCTTCATAAGGGAACAGATAGCCGTCCCTGGCCTTTTTTTTAAGTCAGCTGTTTTACTCTTTATCCACAAAGGTGAAAGGAAATACATATTCCTTATGTACAATACTTTGAATCAAAATGCAATTATATGTAAAATAAATGCTAATGGATCTGCACTCTGTGCTAATCTTTTTTTTCCCACACCAAGCCTTGAAATAAAATACCTTTAAAATTAAAAAAATATATATTTTTGTTTTTAATTTTATATAAAACTTGTACTGGCCGGTCAGGGGTAGGCTGAATTAGTAAAAAAAAGCTTGCTACTACCAAATAAAAATTCTTAAAAATTTAGATTGATTTCACTAAACTTATGTATCAGTTTGCGTAGTGATTTAAAAAAGTTAAAATTAAAAAATTAAAGGCCAGTTTGAATGGATTTGACAATTTATAATGTAAAAATTGTAAGAAAAAGTTTTCTACAACCCAATACATATGACAGAGAATTTTAAATCTTAACTATCTGATAGCAGGCTAATTGTGATACTATAAATTTAAAATTCCAGCACTAGGATGAACCCTTTTTTGTTCTTGACCAAAAGCCCAAATTCCTTCCCTTTGGGTTTGTAGAAGCAGATTTGGATGCCATAGTGCTAAGTTGAGGAATTCAAACTGCTTGAACTATTTTTTTGCTTTAACATATTGCTAAAAAAAAAGGCTTTTTTTTTTTTTAAAGAAGCGTTTGAGAAAAAGAATATGATCAGTTAATTTAGCAGTATCCCAGCTTCTAACAACTCCACTACAATATTATAGAAAGGCACTATGCAGGCTGGTATAAAATTCCATCATAACACCCTCTTGCTGGGGAAATACAGGGATATCTTCCAGTTAGGGGGAATTCTTTTCAGCAGAGCTTATCCCTGTTTTTTTAGTTCCAAAAAAGTACGTATCTAAGGCACTCCCTATCTGAAATTTTTAATTTTTTTTAATTCCAGTTACCTGTAGATTTTGAGTAAAACAGTAACCTTATTGTGATAAAAAAAATAGACCAACAGCTTTCTGCATCCCTTAACACCCCACCCTACATACACACCCTAAAAAATCCTAGAAAATTGGGCAAACTCAAAGAAAAAAGTGCATAATGCTTTAACGTTGGTTTTCAAATGTGGTCTTTAAATAAAAGCAAAGCAACTATGGGATAAAGATATTTTGTTTTTTGTAAAAAATATTCAGTCCCAAAATCTTACATCCACTCATTAAATATAGATGTTAACCAGCAGCATATAATTATAAATTCCATCAGTTCTCAAAATAAATCACATAAAAAGATTGTTCGACAAACTAGAATAGGACTGTCATAATTTTTGTTTCCTAGCTACGAGAATTTAACATTTGGCAAAAACTCCTAGGTCTTATTTTGTCTGTAGAGCCTTAAAATGTCACTGTAACCTTTGACAGACGCTTATTTTTCCATGTAGCATTTCCAGAAAAATTCTAAATATAACAGAGGATTAACAAGCTGTAAAATATTTAATAAACTGTTTTTTTTATCAAATATAATTAATGCATCAATTATTGTTACCTATATGGTGGAGTTAACATTTATTAAAATATAACTAAAAATAATGTTTGTTGTGCTTCCTAAATACTCAAAATTGTGCCACAACGGACTGCCAGATTTTACAGCCTTAATTACATATGTGGCGCTTTAGCCAAATATCAGAATTTTTTTTTACCTTCTGAAATGTTTGTAAAGGTCTAATTCCCCCCCCCCCCCCCCCCCAGCCCCCCTAACCACAAAGAGGATATCAATTTCTATATATTTGTTATTCCGCTGCAGATTTATTAAACATTTCATGCTTTGTTCTTTTTTTTTTTTTTTACAGAGAACTTAAAAATAGTGCAAAGGGTAAAACAAATGCTAAACACAGAAATAATAACAACAAGATCTTTAGTGCAAGAAAAAAAAGTCTAAAAATGTTATTGTCTGAAGGCAGACAGATTCCCAATTTTTTTAGAGTCCACTGGGAAATTAAAGGACTTTCAGAAAAGAAAAAAAAAAAAAAGTTTTTCCTTTTAAAAAAAATCGTGCTTTTAAATAGTAACTTTTTTTTAACAAAAAAAAAAAGTTCTAAACTATTTGAAGTCATTGCACTTATTTGCTTGAAGTTGTATCATTGTCCCTTGCCATTAAGCCCATAAAGACCATATAAATTGTGTTATTTAAGTTTGTTTTTTTGGAACACAGAGGATGCTTAAAAAAATCCCAATTTTTTTTTTTTTTTAAGTAACTGACAAAATGGCCAAAAGCAAAAACTGAAAACGTTTGTGGAATTTGTTTGCATTATGAAATCATTTATATCTTCCCACCCAAATTATCAAGAATCAGTGGCAACATATTAATTACGTTTGTTAGGGTGACAACACATACTGATCACTTGGTCACCTTGTACTGTAGTGAGTTGGCAGAGCCAAACAGATTTCGCTCCTCACTCTTGGCTGTATCATTGTATCACCCTGTAGCTGGAGGAACAGATGGCGTGTCCTAAACTCTCTCTTGAGTATTTTTATATCACCCTACAGAAGGAGGTACAGACACGGTGACCCTAGGTGAATATGCAAAGGTGAGGATGGGGTATGACAAGACAAAAAATAGCAGAGATGAGAGGTAAGGGGAGAAAAGGGCATGGTATTTTCCCTTCACTACCAGAGGGTGTTAAACAGTTCAGTTCTGCCCTCTCTTCTTTTTTTTTTTCCGCGCACGCATTGTGATGAGGGTCATAGTGTTCCATGCTTGCTCTTGGGAAGACTTTCCTGAAGTCAAGTGTGTATATGGAGGGTGGGTGTCTCTGTCACAAATCTTTGTTCCGTCCGCTCATAGATTTGCAGCTCGGCGGTGATATCAAAGGAACCAGGACTGTAAAAGACAAGGAGATGTAAGCTTTAAAATTAGGTAATGTGTATAAAGTTTTAGTGTGTGTGTATATATATATATATATATATATATATATATATATATATATATATATATATATATATTGTCAAAATTATTGGGACACCTGCCTTTACATGCACATGAACATGGTATCCCAGTCTTAGTCTGCAGGGTTTAATATTGAGTTGGCCCACCCTTTGCAGCTCAAACAGCTTCAACTCTTCTGGGAAGGCTGTCCACAAGGTTTAGGAGTGTGTCTATGGGAATGTTCGACCATTCTTCCAGAAGCGCAAGCAAGATCCATAAAGACATGGATGAGCGAATTTGGGATGGAGGAACCTGAATGGCCTGCACAGGGTCCTGACGTCAACCCGATAGAACACCTTTGGGATGAATTAGAGCGAAGACTGCGGGCCAGACCTTAGCGTCCAACATAAGTGCCTGACCTCACAAATGCGCTTCTGGAAGAATGGTCAAACATTCCCATAGACACACTCCTAAACCTTGTGGACAGTCTATTGAACCCTACGGACTAAGACTGGGATGCCATTAAAGTTCATGTGCAATGTAAGGACAGGCGTACCAATACTTGTGGCAATCTAGTGTGTATATATATATATATATATATATATATATATACATATATATATATATATATAAATATATATATATATATATATATATATATATAGATAGATATAGATATAGATCTATATAGATATAGATCTATATCTATATCTATCTATATATATATATATATAAATATATACATATTATATATATATATATATATATATATATATATATATATATATATATATATATATATATATATATATATCTACATATATAATTTTTTTTACAAATGGAAAAAAAATAAAGCATTTTTATCAGCAGAGGTAAAGTAAAACATGCAAACTCCTGACTTAAACCAACAACAAGGATGCTCGACCTGTGGTTAACAAGTTACGGTAGTGAGCTATTTGTTTAAGTTCGTTAACAATTTTTTAACAATTAAATGTTTGCCTTCTCACCTAAAAAAAAAAGTGAACATTTAGAAGATAATGAAAATGTATGTTTATCATATTTAGAAATGAATGTTAATACCAATTAATACTTTATTGGGAAGCTAACTCCCTCAATGGAATAGATGGCAGAAATGTTCTGTTACAAACCATATCCTAACAGTAGCCTAAAGGCTATGCTTAGCATTGTACTAACAAATCAGAGCAGTAGATGGTGGTATTTCATAAATAAGTAACACAAGCAGCCACAAATCCTTGCAGTACAAATGTTGTGAGGATATGACCAGAGATACTATATGCATACGTACATTGATCCAAGCGGGACCAAAGTAACTATGTAATAAAAATCATACCTAAAGTTCAGATTGAAATTACTAACACAGCCTTTCTCAACTAGGGTTCCTTCAGAGGTTGCTAGGGTTTCCTTACACAAAGGATAAATAACTACTGACAACAACGATCATTTTAAGTATCTGTAAGGATGAAATTCCCCCCAATGAATACAAATGTAAGCAGCATTCTTCCCAGTGGCCATCACACTAATGTACCATAATCTGTAGATATTGTATATACTGTATTAGCAAGGATTCCCTGGGATCACAAAGTTATTTCAAGGGTTCCTCCATTTTAAAGAGGTTGAAAAAGACTGTACTAACGAATTTAATGTAGGTAGACAAGTCTGGATTCTAAATACAAATTACTTTATTCAACCCTCCGATTATTCAAGGCTCAGATATCTTTATACATGGGATTCACAACCTTTTAAAACCTAATGCCGCGTACACACGGTCGGACTTTCTATCCTACTTGGTCCGGCACACTTTCAGACGGACTTTGTCCGCCAGGTGCGCCGGACTTTAAAACGGACGGACTTGCCCACACACGACCGGACTTTCCGGCGGGCTAAGTCCGCCCGTCTTTCCGACAGACTTTCGCCGGAGTTCCGGCGGACTTTCAGAATGAACGGACTTGCCCACACACGGACAAGTCCGTTCATTTTGAACGTGACTCAGGTGCGACGGGACTAGCAAAGGATGTCAATCTTGCCGCTTTTATCGGCAAGATTGACACCTTGTGAGCCCCGTCGCGGGTCATACCAGGCCCTTAGGTCTGGTATGGATTATAAAGGGAACCCCGCTACGCCGAAAAAACGGCGTGGGGTCCCCCTAAAATCCATACCAGACCCCGATCCCCCTCCTGAACCGTACCAGGCCGCATGCCCTCAACATGGGGGGGTGCTTTGGGGGAGGGGGCGCCTTAGGGTGCCCCCCCCACCACAAAGCACCTTGTCCCCATGTTGATGAGGACAAGGGCCTCTTCCCGACAACCCTGGCCGTTGGTTGTCGGGGTCTGCGGGCGGGGGGCTTATCGGAATCTGGGAGCCCCTTTTAATAAGGGGGCCCCCAGATCCCGGCCCCCACCCTATGTGAATGAGTATGGGGTACATGGTACCCCTACCCATTCACCTAGGGAAAAAGTGTAAGTAATAAAACACACTACACAGGTTTTTAAAATATTTTATTAAACAGCTCCGGGGGGGGGATCTTCCTCCGGCTTCGGGGGTCTTCTTCCGGCTTCGGGGGTCCCTCCGCTTCATCTTCTCCCGGCGTCCGGTTGGTTCTTCTCCGCTCTCTTCTCCCGGTGTTCCAGTTCTTCGGCCGGCTCCTCTGCTGTCTTCAGGTAGCTCTCTTGCCAGCAGAGGTCCGGACTTCTGGGCTTCTTGTCTTCTTGTCTTCTCTTCCCCAGATGTTGACACGACGCTCTCTCCTGCTGGACTGCTCTCCGAGGGCTGCGTTGTGACTTATATAGGCGGAGACCCCGCCCCCATATGATGTCACAGTCCCTGGGCATGCTGGGACTGTGACGTTTTAGGGGGCGTGGTTGACCACGCCCCCTAAAACGTCACAGTCCCAGCATGCCCAGGGACTGTGACATCATATGGGGGCGGGGTCTCCGCCTATATAAGTCACAACGCAGCCCTCAGAGACCAGTCCAGCCGGAGAGAGCGTCGTGTCAACATCTGGGGGAAGAGAAGAGAAGCCAAGAAGCCAAGAAGCCCAGAAGTCCGGACCTCCGCTGGCAATAGAGCTACATGAAGACAGCGGAGGGGCCGGCCGAAGACCTGGGACACCGGGAGAAGAGGCCGGAGAGCGGAGAAGAACCAACCGGACGCCGGGAGAAGATGAACCGGAGGGACCCCCGAAGACGGAAGAAGACCCCCCCCCGGAGCTGTTTAATAAATTATTTTAAAAACCTGTGTTGTGTTTTATTATTGACACTTTTTCCCTAGGTGAATGGGTAGGGGTACCATGTACCCCATACTCATTCACATAGGGTGGGGGGGCCGGGATCTGGGGCCCTCTTATTATAGGGGGCTCCCGGATTCCGATAAGCCCCCCGCCCGCAGACCCCGACAACCAACGGCCAGGGTTGTCGGGAAGAGGCCCTTGTCCTCATCAACATGGGGACAAGGTGCTTTGTGGTGGGGGGGGCACCCTAAGGCGCCCCCTCCCCCAAAGCACCCCCCCATGTTGAGGGCATGCGGCCTGGTACGGTTCAGGAGGGGGGGCGCTCGCTCGTCCCCACCCCCTTTCCTGACTGGCCAGGCTGCGTGCTCGGATCGGGGTCTGGTATGGATTTTAGGGGGACCCCACGCCGTTTTTTCGGCGTAGCGGGGTGCCCTTTATAATCCATACCAGACCTAAGGGCCTGGTATGCCCCGCGCTCGCCGCAATAGGAAGATTTGTTTTTCCTATTGCAGCGAGCGCGAGATGCAATACCCTGCCCTCGTGTCGTATTTGGTCTGTCGGACCAGCCTACACACGAGCGGGCTTTCCGTCGGACCAGCACACACACGAGCGGACTTTCCGTCCGACGGAAAGATTTGAAACTTTTTTCAAATCTAGGTCCGGCGGGCTTTTGGGAAGAAGTCCGCCGGAAAAGTCCGCCGCCGCCCACACACGGGCGGATTGTCCGGCACACTCTGGTCCGCCGGACCAAGTATGGCGGAAAGTCCGACCGTGTGTACGCGGCATTAGGCACGAGTTTAAGCCCTAACCCAAGCTTATTTCAAAAGTCTTTAAAGACACAATGATTTTTGTCCTGCAACTTCCAGTGTGAAATAACCGACAACCACTGCTCAAACACCAGCAATGCTGCAGTGAATAACTTACTTTAGCAGTCCTCAAAGGGTCGGGTATATGAAGGCTCCCAAGCCCCCTGTACTATAAGGAGAAAATGATGCTGCACACCAAGATATCCTTGATTTATAAAGAACTAAACTTAACTTTGGAAGCCAATGGCATCAGAAAGTGGCCCCAGGCGGAGGTGGATCTTGGTTTCATAAATATCTTTGTGTGGTGTCATTTGCTGTCTTTTAGTACACTAATGGGGCGTACACACGGTCGGACTTTTCAGCTACAAAAGTCCGACAGCCTGTCTGACAGACTTTCGACGGACTTTTGGCGGACTTTCGACGGACTTGCGGCGGACTTTCTAACGAACAGACTTGCCTACACACGATCACACAAAAGTCCGTCGAATTCTTACGTGATGACGTACACCGGACTAAAATAAGGAAGTTCATAGCCAGTAGCCAATAGCTGCCCTAGCGTGGGTTTTTGTCCATCGGACTAGCATACAGACGAGCGGATTTTTCGACCGGACTCGAGTCCGTCGGAAAGATTTGAAGCATGTTTCAAATCTAAAGTACGTCGGATTTGAGGCTGAAAAAGTCAGTTGAAAGTCCGGAGAAGCCCACACACGATCGGATTACCAGCCAGCTTTAGTCCGTCAGCGTCCGTTGGACTTTTGTAGCTGAAAAGTCCGACCGTGTGTACGCCCCATTATTGTCATGTCCAGTTAAAGTAACAATGGTGTTAACGCACATTCTTTTGTAGCCACATGGAGGTAATTTTACTATTTGCACACAGGTCCCACGATGAAACTAGGACCAATTGTATGGACTCCTTACAAAGTTGTTCTCCATAACTAGGTGTCAGTCATGCCTCTCTTTCCTCCTATCCAGAAGTTCCATCACTCCTTTGTGAGAGCACTTGCTCAACTGCTCAACCTGCACCTATTTATGCACTCGGACAGACAGTCCCCGCCTGCCTCTTAGTAGGTACACAATCACATGTGCGGCTGCAATAAAATCTTTGAACTTTGGTTCATCCTACTCCTGATTGGTCACCATGCCATTAACGGGACCGTGCCTGCTTTCAATGGTTGCTTGATATAGGATACAGTTATTGATATATGAGTGTGTGGCCTGTTCCTTATCTGAATTTCTGTATTTCATAGCTTACTTTGCTATGAAATAGCAATAAAATTTGCCTGCCTGGACTGACTTTCTGCCCATTACTTTACTCCAAGTCCAAAGCAAGTCAGACCCTCCAGATTAGGTACCTAATTGTAAACTCCTATGGCCTGACCTTGGTTGGCTCCTGACCAACCACTATTCTTTGATTTGGTTCTAACACTGTCTTGCCTAGCTGTCTCGTGGTTGATTTCTGTGGTCTCCTTCTGCCAAGGTATAATATCTTTCCTATTTACATCCTCAATGGGAAAAAAATGCTACACATTTCCACAGATATTGGCTTGTCTATAGATCAAGAATGCAAGGTAGATTGGGACATTACACCAGAGCTGAGACTGTCTTCTTACTAGGACTTCACAATGGGACTTTAGAGTGTTCTTTGTATGATCTTCATTAATAGGGATTACACGATATCATGGTCTCAGCGGGGGGGGTGGGGGGGGGGTGGCATAGATAGTTTCAAAAAACTATTAGATAAGCACCTGAACAACCGCAACATACAGGGTTATACAATGTAATACTGACATATAATCACACACATAGGTTGGACTTAATGTCCAAGTGCTTATTGTTAGCACTCGTAATCGTGTGTTTAGATGCATTTAGACACGTTTACACGTGTTTAGGGGCGTCAATAATTTTTTTGCCAAAACGCCGCCGCTCCTGAATGCGCTGGCAGTGTTTTTTTTTTTTCCTGCCTCTAAAAACCCCATGCCTCTGGACATAGGGGTTTATTTACTGAAACTGGAGAGTGCAAAATCTGGTGCAGCTCTGCATAGAAATCAATCAGCTTTCAGGTCTTTTTTGTCAAAGCTTAATAGAACAAGCTACAATTACAAGCCTATTGGCTACCATGCACAACTGCACCAGAGTTTGCTCTCTCCAGTTTTATTAAATCAACCCCACAGGCTAGCATTGAGGGGCATTTAGAGGCAGAAAACGAAAAGTCAAACATTTCTAAAAGTGGCGTTTTTAACACCCAGTGTGCATGAGGCCTTAGAAGAGGTATGCAGGACAGAACAGATAGGTAACATGTCAATGGGGATGAGGAATGGCATCAAAGCTCAATAAGTCTAATTTCATGAACAGTATACTTAAACCTTAGGTTGGCACGTAGGAGAATGAGTATACATTATATACGGTATATATATTTTTTTTTTTTTACATGACTCAAAATTCATTGTAAGGCTAACTGACCTTGTTGTTTTATAGCGCAGATAAATATTTAGTCTGATGTCATATATTTAATGAAAAATTACATTTTGATGGTCCCACTTTTTACATACCATACACAAAAATAAAGTAGAGGTCTGTTTTTTCCAGCTCAAATTAATCTCATAAGAGGGAAAGTGGGAATAGCTGCAGAAATCTGATTTATTTACAAAGTGCTTTCTCACTGCAACAGTCTGGCGTGCTATCACCGTGATTATACATCTAGGAACTACGCTGACTGGCTGTGGGCCACTAGCATAGGATCACAGCTGTCCAGTGACACCAGAATCCCAGGGCTCCAGTGCTTACTTGGAACCACACACTCTGGAATCGCAATCATTGAATTTTATCTCCTGTAAGAGAGAAGAAGTTTTTTCCTGACAGATCTACTGCACGCCACCATGAAGTTTGCTAAACTTTGCTTTCTTGTTCATGGTACACTGGCACTTCTCCTTCTCCACCCTGGCACTTCATGTGGACCTTTACCTAAACTAAAGCTGGCCATAGACAAGTACAATTTTGTTCGCAATATTTCTTGTGAATAACATTTGTTTAATTCTCTAATCTTTAGCAGGTTCAAATCAAGGTTCATTTTCAACCGTAGTGATGAGAAAATTTGAGGAAGCTGGCTTGAAGATTTTTCTCAAAGAAGCACATTTCCATATGTGGTTTTTGGGGAAAGTCCATTCATTGCAAAAATGAATGGTAAAAGCAAATTCAATTTTGAAGTACTTTCGAACACCATTCATCAGGTCATCAAACGTACTGAGAACTTCTCATTCGAAAATCTACTAGTGCATGGCCCGATAAACACTTTTACATTCTAATTACTCTGGTTCTTACAAATGCTACATGCCAAAAAAGCCTTGTAATGCTTTATGCCCTAAAAAGACCTTCACTGCACAGTGGCTGGTCACATGACCAAATGCCTAGGTCTCTGCAGAAGGGGCTTAGGAGCTGATATCCAGATAGAGCTGACTAATCAGTGGCTCAATCTGAACTCCTCAATCTCTTTTTTTGTAAAAGTTCATATATTTTGCTGCAATTTTGTTCCATTTATCAAAAAAATCAGTTTATGGCACAAAGCATGATAATGTAATTTACACAATAAAGAAAACATTTAGTGGATTTTTTAATATAACACTACTAAAACAAAGACAAAATTAATTTTATAAGCGTAAATACAAAAAAGTTAAAAAGTTAAAAAAAATGGCAGAAAAAGCACTAGTAGCATCTTGGCTTCCTTACAGTGAGGCTACTTGGTTTATATTATTTAATACAGCCTTTCTCAACATCTTCAACGCAGAGGAACCCTTGAAATACCTCTGAATATCTCTGATCAATATCTCCAACTCATGATACATTAGTGTGATGGTCAATGTGAAGAATGTTCCTTACATTTGTGGCTATTGGGAAGAATTACCCCCTTACAGATAGCTAAAAAGATCACTGGTGTCAGTGGGAACTTATCTAAAAGGAAGAAATTGCTAATTGCTCAAAGAACCCCTAGCAACCTCTGGAGGAACCCCAGGGTCCTTTTTAGGGCAAAGCAATTTAAAGCTGACCCCTGCAGCCATTTTTACTTTCTTCACTTCCTTAACTCCTCCTTTCTCCTCCTCTTTTCACTGGCGGCAATGTGCAGAATAAAGCCTGCATAGGCTCCGATTTGATGCCAGTTGGAACTTGCACAGGGCTGCAGACTCTTTCCCTGACTGCATGAGACAGCACTTGGTCAATTGCCAAGCACCAAATTGTCATATGGGAGGAAGCCACATGCTCCTACATACCTGAAAGTATTGGGTTTTTCTCTTTGGAAAACAGAGCGGCAAGGAAGCAATGGGAAGGTATGCTGGGCAAACCCGGGCAGTAGTTTGCACAGGTCTAGTCAGCAACATCCTCTCCACCATTTATCAAATATCAGTTTTGGATAAGTACAAGTTATTGCACCAATAAGCATACTATGAACAAGATCCTGCTTTACCTCAAAACTCTACACCCTTAACGTATATACCTCCCAACAAATTTCCTAGTAACTACCAATCATATAAAGATTTATTGTACAGAGCTCAACATCTTTTGGCTCTTAGAACAGGACTGTTTACTTGGAAAGTAATTTCGTGGTCCAGCTTTCTCTCTATTGGACAGTTTGTGAATTACTTTGTACATAGATGGATGAAGCCAACAGCTCCTCACTGGCCATTTTCCATGACCTTTTCACTTATTGGATCTACAAGGAAAAGGTGTGCATATACTGTAGACCAATTTTACATGGGTATGCAATCATCCTTTAGGGTTTAATTTCAGTGGTGATGTTATCCTGGGCATATGCTCCCAGTAAACCCTCTGTACACAACTACATATTAGCTAGCAAGCACATAGATAACTACATTGCTCTCTATACTGTATATGAGAAAGAAGCGGCCTATTACATGGCAAAACTGACCAGCAAATGTGCATACTGCATGTCCACTGCTTCTGTAAGCAGCAGGGAAGCAAAGGAAAAAGGTACTTAGGTTGAACTGATTGGAGACTAATGCAGCTGGGGCTCAGATGGGCCTCCTAGACCTTCCCATACAGTGTATTTCGGTGGATTAAAAGAAAAATGTTTCAAATGGGTTTCTAGAAACATCTCAGGTTAACCATACCCGTGGCGTCCCTTCAGAGCCCTGTGCCATAAATCATGACTAACATAAAGCGTCACTCCTGTGCACATGCATGGGAGTGACGTCATCGTGGCTCGGCCAGTTAGACGGTCGAAGCACGAAAACCCGGAAGGAAGACGGGGGAAGATGGAAGCCCAGTTAGTGGTGACAGTGCACCGCTGGCAGGCTTCGTTCTAAGGTAAGTATTTCATAAAATACTAGTATGCAATGCATACTAGCACATTATGCCATTGCCCTGCAGAGGATTTTTTTTTTCTTGGAAAGGCCGCGGTTTACTACCGCTTTACGTGAATCTCTTGGGGATCCCCAAGGTCACCAGAACTTGTGTCCCCATTGGAAGATTTCCCCTCTTTTACTTTTCTGAAGACATCCCAACATTTGGGATTTTCTTTTACTATCACTTTCGATAATAATGGTAAACAGGACAAATAGAGTTAGGGAATCTCCCTAACGGGGGCACAGAAGGCAATAAAAACTGACAGGGATTATAATCCCTCTCCACTCTACCCAAAACTAAAAAAAAAGTTTTGCCTTAAGTTACACTTTAACCAAACATTGTTCATTCAGCAGCACATATTCACCGTTCCTTCACTCCCCCTCTGCTTCTATCTGGAAAGAAAGTGTCGTGTAAGCTCCGAGCCAGTCTAGTCAGAGCTTACACAGGCCTAAGGCCTAAGGACTGCACCCCCTCCTACCTTCTTCCAATGTGACAGAGCTGGGCCAATTACATGGTCTGAGCGCTAGTTTTATTCTTCGCTCTCGATGACTGAGCTGAACACATGATGCCATGTGATGTGCACCCAATAGCTTGAAGATCATTTATGATTTTCCAATGCAGGGCAAACAGAAGGTTAATATAACTGCCCTTTTCCCGGAAGTACCTACCTTTCTTCCCCTGCTCTCTACTGCTCTGTTCAGCTCCCAGGATGGAAGAGAGGAATCCTGTGGTGCCATACATGCAGCCTCTCTATGTTAGGCTGTGTCTTAACTATGCCCCCTGGTGGGCACCTGTGATTTCTGTAGATGGTGAGTGGTCTCTGCCTGACAGTACACGTTTATTTTGCAGAGTGGCAGCAGGGTGCCAGTCGATGAAACACTTTGCATGTTTCAGCACCTGGCACTGAAATAGTCAGCACTGTCTGGAGGAGTAAACTCCGTTCAATAGAAAAAGTAAACTCCTGGTCTCATTGGGAAGAGAGAGAGAGGGGCCTGGGAGCAAGTGATCAAGTAAGGGGTGTTACATTTAACTGCCACTACACTGATCACCAGTGATGAGGATTGAAATTTCAGTGGCATGCCAGTGAACATATGTGGGGGGAGGATGGGGGGGTTCATTTTCACTACCACTGACCTGACCTGAATGCTAAAAAACACTCACCAATTGGGAAGGGTGGTTCGGTGCAACAGCGTAGAAAGTGGAGGGGGCTGGGAGTAACAGCACGATCACTGACACCGATGAGTGGTAAATTTCACTGACACTACACTGATCAATACTGCTGGGGAGGGCTGGGGGGAGGTTTACATTTCAGTGCCACTCAACTGGCCACCAATGGTGGGGGGTATTATTGCGGTTACTGACACCAATATAGAGGGTTATATTTGTGATCACTGACAGTAATGTTGGGGTTTTTATTGTGGGCACTGACACCAGAGTGGTAAATGAGTGGTAAATTTCACTGTCACTGCAATCACTAGTGCTGGGGGGGGGGGGGGGTTAAATTTTAGTGCCATTGTGCTGACCACTAATGGTGAGAGTGTTAAAAGAAATCCTGCCAGTAACAGGAAGAGAGAGGTTAAATAGTACTGCTTTTAAGAACCAGTCTAGCGCATTACCTTTGTGATAGCTTTTATTGTGTAATAAAGGCAAATGCGTACTCACATTTGACCCTGAAGAAGAGGGGATTCCCCCTCGAAACACGTCAGCCGTTTGGACGGTCTTCTTAGGTTTGGGACTTGCCTAGGTGACCAGTCTGCTTCAAGTGTATTGTGGACTTTGATGTGCCTTATTGCTGATGTTGTTTGTGAGTATGCATTTGTCTTTTTTTACATAATAAAAGCTATCACAAAGGTAATGCGCTAGGTTGGTGCACCAAGGGGGAGAAAAACCGGCGCAAAAATGGTATCTGTTGAAGAATATTGATTGTCTTTGGCCGGTGCACCTCTCTTGAGCAGATTTGTCTTGTTGTGTTTGCTTTTAAGAACCAGTGCAGGAGGGGTAACAGCACTGCTACTGACATAAGTGGGGGCTATTACTGTATACACTGACACCAATGCTATGGGCTATTATTGTGGTCACTGACTCCAATGCTGGGGACTATAACTGTAGTCACTGACACCAATGCTGGGGGCTATTATTGTGTCCACTGACACCAATGCTGGGGGGTATTATTGTGGTCACCAATACCAATGCTGGGGGCTTATGGTCTCCACTGACACTAATGCTGGTGGTTATTACTGTGGCCACTGACACTATTTTGGTGCATTTTGGTATGTTGCAAAAAAAAAGTAGCAGGACCAACATTTTTAGGGCGCTGAGTTGCATTATCACCCATTTATTTTGAATGGGCTACCTAACTTCATGCAGTGCACCTCAATGCCCAAAAAACGTGCAGGTATTGGGCGGCCCTCTGGGGCCACACTTAAGGACCCTCTGTTATTTTAAAATTGACCACCACTTCTCTTAGGGCTCATACTTATACACTTTAAAGCTTGTCAAAGCTTTTCTAATGGCAGTGCAAAGCTTGGACTCTTCATCTGTACAGTGGAAGAATACTAACCAGTACAAGGTTTATTTTTACATGCTGGTTTGGATAGGGTTTGCATGGTTGTCCCCATGGTTGTAGAAGTGACATCATGTCTGGATGCTAATGGACACCAGACAGATTCATACATGTCAGCCTGAAACCAAAGCCGTCCATGGGCTCCACTTACTCTTACAAGGTAAACCCCATGCACCCGTATTATACACCAAATCTGCCCTTCGGGTATAAATAGGAGACAGGAAAGGCAGAAGTACATCCAATGTATATAATTGTATTCTTTTCAGATTATTTTTTACTAAATCCCATAAAACTCAAATATATTCCTGCAGATGTCTTTAATATGACACTGGTGAGGGGAACGCATAGGAAAGCATATCTTCCCACAGAGCTGTGTGCGGCCGGGGTAAAACGGGGACAAAGCCAAGGAGAGAGAGGGGCTATGAGCTGCAGCTGCGTCTCCAAACACCATTGTAACCCTTTGGTTGTCAGATATTAGTAAAAGTGACACTACAGGATGACATTATATCCTAAAATCTGTACATTTTTTTTATACAGGGTAGGCAGGACAGGTAGCAGGAGGGGGAAAGAACATTTTTAGGAATAGTTATATCATAGGCATGCCTGGGCACACCCTAATCACCCTGTGTGGCACAGATTCCCCCTGTTTAAACCCCTGATATTTCATCAAAGCCTCCTAATGGGGCTCCTAAAAGTTTTTTGCAAAAAACTAATAAAAAATAAAATAATATAAATAAAAACTACTGACACCATCCACTGCCCTACTGACATCAATCACTGTGTATATATACACATGCACACGCACATATGTGTTTGAGCTATGAGGTGCACACCCTAATGCAATAGGCTGTGCACACCTATGAGTTATATCTAAAGCCGCGTACACACGGGCGGACTTTTCGACCGGACTGGTCCGACGTACTTTCCGACGGACTTTCCAACGGACTTTTGACGAACTTCCGACTGACTTTTTAACGAACGGACTTGCCTACACACAATCACACCAAAGTCTGACGGATTCGTACGTGATGACGTACACCGGACTAAAATAAGGAAGTTGACAGCCAGTAGCCAATAGCTGCCCTAGTGTTGGTTTTTGTCCGTTGGACTAGCATACAGACGAGCGGATTTCTGGGTCCGTCGGAGTTACGACGTAAAGATTTGAAGCATGGTCCAAATCTAAAGTCCGGCAGATTTTCGACTGGAAAAGTCAGCTGAAGGTCCGATGAAGCCCACACACGATCGGATTGTCTGCCGGGCTCGGTCCGTCGGACCAGTCCGGTTGAAAAGTCCGACCGTGTGTACGCTGCATAAGGTTTTTCATGCAGTTTGGGTTTACATCAGCTTTTGGGGGGAGGCTTAGTTATGTTAGTAAATATTGGTGTTCCTTGGCGGGAGATGAAAACCATCTGTCCGGCTTTAACTAACTTGCAAAGTGTCTATACTGCCTAATGTGCTGTGTGCTGTGTCACAGAACCATCTATATTCAAGTGCCCCCCAAGTCTGATTTTACTGGGGAGACGCTGTGCTGAGTATCACTTCCAGCATGCTTTCAAATTTTCAACTCTTTTGCCGCGTACACACGATCGGAATTTCCGACAACAAATGTTCGATGGGAGCTTGTTGTTGGAAATTCCGACCGTGTGTAGGCTCCATTGGACATTTTTTGTCGGAATTTCCTGGTTCTCAAATTTTCCGACGACAAAATCCGCTGTCGGAAATTCCGATCGTATGTATAAAATTCCGACGCACAAAGCTCCACGCATGCTCGGAATCAAGCAGAAGAGCCGCACTGGTTATTGAACTTAATTTTTCTCGGCTCTTCTTACGTGTTGTACGTCACCGCGTTCTTGACTTTCAAAATTTCCGACAACATTTGTGCGACCGTGTGTATGCAAGACAAGTTTGAGCCAACATCCGTCGGAAATAAATCCAGGATTTTGTTGTCGGAATGTCCGATCGTCTGTATGCGGCATTAGGCTCGGTTCACACCTAAGACGGATCCGTCTCACAGCAGGGGTCCGGTGCGTGGTGGTTCACAGTTTCAGGTCCGATTTCAGCCCGAATTTTGGGCTGAATTTGCACCTGAAACGGAGCAAAAGATGCACATCCTTTTTCTGCAAAAACGCACCGGAACTGCTGCAGAGATATGTGAACCAGCTACATAGAGAGTCAGTCAAAATCTCCTGCTATTGCGAATTGGATGCGGTGATCTCACATCCAATTCGCAATGGTGTGAACCCAGCTTAAAGCCTCGTACACACGATCGGATTGTTGGCCAACAAAACCGTGGACTTTTGTCCGAAGGGCATTGGTCCAAACTTGTCTTGCATACAAACGGCACACAATTGTCGGCCAACAAATACGAACGTAGTGACGTACTTGCAATGTACATAGATCACCCAACCAGAGGGGAATGTTTTTTTCTCAACAAAAGTGCAGTTACTCTTTAACCGCTTGCCGACCAGCCACCGTCAGTATACTGCGGCAGGTCGGCACGATCCAACGAACCATCGTAGCTATACGTCGGTCCATTTAAGAGGGATAGCAGGCTGCACTGTGGGGGTGCCGATGCGCGTGGCCGGTGGTCGTGATGACCATCGGCCAAGCGCGATCGCGGGCACAAGAGGCAGAACAGGGACGTGTGCGTGTGTAAACACACAAATCCATGTTCTGTGAGGAGAGGCAGATCGTGTGTTCCTACTAGCTAGGAACAACGATCTGTCAATTCCTCCAGTCACTCCCCTCCCCCTACAGTTATAGGGCGTACACACGGTCGGACTTTGTTCGGACATTCCGACAACAAAATCCTAGGATTTTTTCCGACGGATGTTGGCTCAAACTTGTTTTGTCTACACACGGTCGCACAAAGTTGTCGGAAAATCCGATCGTTCTAAACGCGGTGACGTAAAACACGTACGTCGGGACTATAAACGGGGCAGTGGCCAATAGCTTTCATCTCTTTATTTATTCTGAGCATGCGTGGCACTTTGTCCGTCGGATTTGTGTACACACGATCGGAATTTCCGACAACGGATTTTGTTGTCGGAAAATTTTATCTCCTGCTCTCCAACTTTGTGTGTCGGAAAATCCGATGGAAAATGTCCGATGGAGCCCACACACGGTCGGAATTTCCGACAACACTCTCTGATCGGACATTTTCCATCGGAAAATCCGACCGTGTGTACGGGGCATTAGAATCACTCCCTAGGGAACACACAATTAACCCCTTGATCGCCCCCTAGTGTTAACCCCTTCCCTGCCAGTGACATTTTCTCAGTAATCAGTGCATTTTTATAGCATTGATCGCTGTATAATTGTCAATGGTCCCAAAATGTGTCAAAAGTGTCCAATTTGAACACCGCAATATCGCAGTCCCGATAAAAATCGCAGATCGCCGCCATTACTAGTATAAAAATTAAATAACAATAAAAATGCCATAAATCTATTCCCTATTTTGTAGATGCTATAACTTTTGCGCAAACCAATCAATATACGCTTATTGCGTTTTTTTTTTAACCAAAAATATGTAGAAGAATACATATCGGCCTAAACTGAGGAAAAAATTACTTTTTTGAAAAAAAAAATGTGGAGTATTTATTATAGCAAAAAGTAAAATATATTGGGGGTTATTTACTAAAGGCAAATCCACTTTGCACTTGCCCCCATTGCGTTTTTTTCAAAATTGTCGCTGTTCTTTTGTTTATAGCGCAAAAAATAAAATCTGCAGAGGTGATCAAATACCACCAAACAAAGCTCTATTTGTGGGAAAAAAAGGACGCAAATTTAGTTTGGGTACACCATCGCAAGACCGCGCAATTGTTAGTTAAAGCGACGCAGTGCCAAATTGTAAAAAGTGCTCTGGTCAGGAAGGGGGTAAAATCTTCCGGGACTGAAGCGGCTAAAGAGGAACTGCAGTCTGCTAACATAATTTGTAATAAAAACATATTTTCCATTCTGAAGCTTCCCTCCAATCACTTTGCATATTATTTTATATATACTGTGATCCTGCACTAGCCAAATATCCTGCAGAAATCTCCTCCCGCTAAGTCTTGCTGCAGCCATTTTAACTGTGGGCAGCTGAAGCTGCTGCCTGTTCACTTCCTAGATTTACACACAGAGGCACACCTCCAGCTCTGCAGCTCTCATTGGCCCTCTTATGACTCATAAGAGAGAGAGCTGTGCATGATGTCATAAGCCTAGGCCAATGTCCAGACAAGAAACAGGAAGTGGGCTGTAAAAGGTATTTACTGGCAGAAAAAAATGTTTTACTATCCAAAGTTAAAACAACAAGGGCAGAAGATTTAATAGATGGAAAGTTCAAAAAAAGACTGAAGGTCCGCTTTAATATCCAAAATTCAGTATTCACCTAATTAAAAAATATAAGAATAATATATATATTTTTTTATTTTATTTTTTTCAATTAAAAAAACTTAAGTCTGAATAAAAAATAATATAAATAGAAAAGCAATCAGCGCAGTCCTTTTTAAAGTGTGAATATGACCAAAAAATGATTCAGATATTGTCGCTAAACATCGACAGTGCTTTTACCACACTTCACATAACAAATACACAAAACAAAATGTGGCGGAGAAAAAATGTGCAAATACCATTATGTAACAAAAACTCCACCTCTCCCTCTTAAATAAATATAGCTTTAGGGTTTTAAAATATTAGGAGTACAGCACTACAACCTAGGGGAGTGCTATATAGAGTATTTGTAGGGAATGACAATGCAGCAATATGTATCTAAGAACATTTTATCTTATATACAGTATAAATACCTAAAAACATAAGTGTCTTTGTTAGCCAACTAGTTTGATTCTCTTTCTCTTATACAAATACAAGAATCTTTTGCTATGAACATCACAGACACCCTCATTACAGGTACTCATAGACATGGAGCTCATCATATTTCCGATTCACGAGAGATGCACATAAAAAATGGTATATAATGGATTATCGGGTACAATGTTATCAATTATGAAAGGTCCATGGTGACTAATAAATGTACCACACAATGGAATGTGCGTTACAGATGAAGGGTTGCTGATTTACGTAAGAGACAGCTGACGTTAGTACATAATATTATAGAGCAGGATTTTGTCTTAGAGATTAAATGGCATCTGTCACATTTTCAATATGTTACTATTTGGCCAGTTTAGTGCCAGTTATGACATTTTCCAATACGCTGTTGGTGCTAAAAAAAACAAAAAAAAAAAAACAAACAAAAAAAAAACCTATTCTTTGCCCTAGCCTAGAATAAGACTGCCCTATTCTAGGCCAGCCTTTGGCACCCCCCTTTACCACTGAGTTATCGTTAAAATATTTTTCATGTCTTAGGGAACCCCTGCTAAAAAAAAAAAAAAAAAAAATGGGCTCAATGTCAAAATGCTCCTACATTGATGGTTAGTGGGAAGAATGCCCCCCTTCCAATAGTGGTCAGAATTCTACCCTTTCAGACAGTTAAAAGGTTACTGGTAGCATGTTGCTGGCTTCACCAAGTGGTGTTGGACCTGGAATTACGCAGGTACCATCAGATGGGAGGTCAATCAGCCACAGCTCAAGGAACCCTTAGCAACCTCTGGAGGAGCCCCGAAATTCCACGGAACTCTGGTTGAGAATGAATGTTCTAGGCTTTCTGGCCTACGGTGTCCATCTCCGGACATTACTCCAACACAGCAGGTAGACTTTATGAAGCATGTTCTAAATGGACACAGGCCATGGGTCTCTATGGTAAGAGGTAGCTCTTTATAAGGTAGTTGGCCTTATAACATGTTTGCAAATTTAATAACTTGATTAAAGCTTAGCTTCAGTCAAAGGTTTTTTTTTTTTTTATAATAGACACATGGTCAGAGTTCAAGTGATACCCTTTGTTGGCCAACCTATGTTAATGAAGATGCAAGCTTTTAGGATAACTTAGAACCCTTCTTCAGGCTTTTAAACTTTTATGTTATGCATAAAATGTATAAAGCCCAAAGAAGGGATCTAAGACATCCCAACACCTTGTATCTTTAAAGTGGAAATCCAATCTAAGAGTAAAACTGCTCCCACCCCCATTCTAAGCTTTACACTTCCTAAGATGTCTATACTTACCTATTTTAAAGGTGCTTCATGATACCCCCAGTGACCGACTTCAGTGAAGAGGAGAGATCACCAACAATGGCTGCAATGTCTAGGCGGTGACGTCACCCATAGGCTTACTATTGTCGGCTGTCCCTCATCTACACCGAAGCTGCCGCTGGAAGCTGATCATGTGACCAGACCGGAGTGCCCTCAGAACAGGTAAGTATACACATTTTTCCTTTATAGGGTAGTTAGTATAGGCCTTAGAATGGGAGTGGGAGCAGGTTTAAGCTTAGATAGTATTTGACTGGACTTCTACTTTATTATAGTAAATTAGCCAATAAAGGGGACCACCTGAACTGGAATTAGAGCCTGACACAAATTATTCTTGAAAACATTACTTCCCCTCTTCTCCTACCCTTGCAGCCTAACCTGTGTAAAAAAAAGATGTGTATACATACTTTGTCTGTTCCAATCCAGTCAAGTAATCCTGCAGCTTCTTCTCCCCTTTGCCAGTGAGTGGGCGAGGAGGAAGCGCCAACAATGGCTGGGACATGGGAACCTATGGGTGATGTCATGGCTCCGAAATTACAAGCCACGACGAGTGCTCTGTGACACGAGGAAGCTGCAGCTGCAAGAGCACATGATCAGAACAGACCAGGATAAAATACCCACAAGATGGTGGGGGGGGGGATTTTTAAGAATAGTTAAAGTTTCCACTTTAAACTCCAAACTTTCTGCATTAATCGATGGCCAACATAATATAATACTCAACTACTACTTAGTTATGGGTAGACAGTGAAAGTGTTAACCTTCCTGTAAAGCTTCTATTTCTGTCTGTGACCCCCCCCCCCCCCTCCCCCTCCCATTAGGGAAAATTTCCCTCTTTTCCTACCCCTGTGATGTCGATTCAACATGGGAAGATGTGTAATTGTCATTAGAATAGAAAGTCACGGACATCAATGAACTAATTTTCAGAAGTTCCGATCATTCCCTGGTCTACTAAAATTACTGTATGTTTTTTGAGTCCCCATTAAAGAGATTTTTCATCAGTTACTGTCCTGACAGGAAGTGACGGAATGCCCGCCCCCCCCCCCCCCCAATAGGGACACACACATCAATAAATATCTTAGAGAGGCTCTTGCACTTTTCTACTCCATCCAAAATAAAAGAAAATGTTTTGCTATATTTGGCTTTAATAGTGACTGAACCAGTAAAGTAATAACATATTTTAAAAAGTGAAGGTTTGTTGCTGAAAGTGTTTATGATGCTTCAGATTGGTTGGTGCTACATGCCAATTGGAGAGATAGTCGTGGTTATTGCCATGTAATAATGCTCTCTAGAAGCCTTTGTCAGCCAGGGTTCTGTTGAACCCTAAGGTTCCTCCAGAGGTTTTTACTTCAATATAGACTTGGAGCACTGCTCAAATCCAAGGACTATGATCGCATGATCCATAGGAATGAGGGGGTGCAGGCGTATCAGTGTGCTTCTCCAGAGCAGTGTATGCAGTTAGTGAAAATAGGCTCGGCTCTCCCGACCAGCCAGTGTGACACAAGAGCATGCAGCGGTCTCAGCCTACATGTCTTTGCCAAGAAACCATGCCCCCCTGAAACGTTTTGCCCAGCCAACCGGGGCTTAGTCATGGGTTGATGGGGTTCTTTGAGCAGTGAGCAACTTTTGCTTCTCGTATATATATAACCACTGACACCAATGATCTTTTTAGCTATCTGCAAAGGGGGATTCTTCCTACTGACCAACAATGTAAAGGGGCCTTCTTCTCATTGACCATCAGGCTAATGTACCCAAAGCTGTAGCTATAGTAATTATTGGCAGTAGCGCAAGGGAATCCTATTGATGTTATCCCCTGGGAGTGGTGCCCCAGGGGCTCCAGAAAAACAATATGGGTTTTGGAACCCCACTGAGTTTCACTGGCACTAGGTCACTTCACTACTGCTTTTCTGGCACTACACTTATTGAGCAGGCCTTTTGGAGAGCTTAGAACAATTTTTATACTGGCTGAAAGGCCACCATGTTTATTGCACCTGGCAAGTTTTATTAATTTTTCACTATTTATGCACAAGCCCTTACATTGTACGTGTGGTTTGTCTTTTTTCATTTCACAGAAAGTGAGAGGTTTATTGGGGTCTGCCATGATGTTGGGAGGAGGACCTGTGGCCTTCACAGGTCTTTTTCCTCTCCCCAACTGGAAGTCTCTCTTTGGGAGAGCCCTCACCTAGTACTTAGAGGCGTCAGCTGATGCCTAAGGATTGGTGTCCACCTGGTTTTAGCCAGATGGACTACAGTGCCTTGCCCATGTCAGGAGCCTTGCACCCGGGGGTGGTTTAGGGATTGCAGCCTTTCTTATTTAGGAGTTGGGCCATGCTTAATTGTGTGCTGTGTGAAAGAGTGGTGGCCTATCCATTGGGGGTGCAAGGGCACTGCCCCCCCTATCCATGGGTCTGGCCCCCCGGTTTACATGCAGGGTGCCGGATGCATGGATTCCAATCAGTTTATTTTTTATTTAAGCAGGTGATTAGAGCCAGAGGCTCTAATAGGCTTCCAAAAAGGGTGGGCTCGGGATGCAGAGCACTGCGCCTGAAGCCCATCAAGTTCTGTGACAATAGCGAATGAATATTCGCTATCGTAACACTGATTCTCCTCCCGGGCCAATCAGGAAGGGGTTTATGAGACCCGTCACCCGGTTGGCTGAAGGGAGATCCAATTGGATTGGCTGCCAGGAGAAGGAGGGAGGAGATGCAGGGGAACCGAAAAAGCAGCCCGGAGAGAAGCCGCCACCATCCGGTGCGCTGCCCGCAAGATGGGGTAAGTACGGGGTCGCAAATGACTGGGGAGGGGGTGGGTGACCCCCGTGACCATTGGACCGCTGGGGGGGTGGCGGACGGGTGGATTGTTTGCCACCCCCCCAAAAAAAACCAAAAAAACACACCAGCCACCACTGCATTGAACCTCTGTAATAATAAAAAAAAAATCTTATTTCAAGGGTCCCTCAATGCAAAAAGGTTGATAAAGGCTACTCTGCAGTATGCACCACAGGCCATTCAGCTCTATAATTTGGGAGCCACACTGCAAAAAAACAAAATCTGAAATGAATTTGTTGAACCCCACTGCTGTGTTGTATAAAGGGCTCAGGCATTGTTTGGAGAATGAGCGAATATTGGAATGTTTCATTAAAACAGCTCTCGTATGGTCAGCATTACAGAAGAAAGTAAATCTGTCAGTTTGTTGTACATATACAAAGCCATCAGTAGGAAACAATAGACTTTTAATTTTTTACAATGTGAGGTTTAAACACAACCTCAGGCAAATTACATTTTGTTTTGGAAAGAGCAGGGAAGAGTCTCTATCAGATTTTTTTTTTCATGGGTACATGCGTAAGAGGCACTAGATCTTCTATTATTAATATTCAGTGTTGGAAAAAAAAAAACTGACTTATTGATTCAGCTACCTTGCTTTGGCGAGGTCGCTCACATATACCAGAACACCACTAAAGGGAGGGGGGTCTTGAAAGTCCAATAATATAGAAAGCACTATGGGCTTCACACCAATGGTCAAAGAGTCCTATAAAAATGTTTTTATTAAATAATCAGTAGAAAGCCAACACGTTTCGGGGGTTTAGGCACTCCCTTCAACTACAACACAAGTGAGAAAATGTAAAAGTTCATATGAAATATAAAATGAATGTTATGGAAAATCTGTTGTAAATTAATCTGTTTTACAACAGGGAATAGATAAAACATATTATTGTACAATATATTGTTTTTAAGTTTTATATTTCATACAAACTTTTATATTTTCTCACTTGTGTTGTAGCTCTGAAGGAAGGCCCGGAGTTATGAAAGAAATGAATTAAGCACAGGGTTTACATGACAAGGTAGAAAGGGAACCAGGCAGCGTAGAGTTAAAGGTTTTAAAGTGGGAAGAAGGTAATTATACTTACTGGATTGGCTGAGGAGACTGGGGGAGACACTGAAGAGTGTAGGAGGATAGCGTGCAGGGAGGAGTTTGATGGAAACAGTTGAAGAGTTGAAGCTATTGGATGAATGTCCCACCCTCGCTCCCTTATGTTTTTTAGGTAGACATGGGGTTGGGTGTAGTTTACAGTGGGTGTTTTTGCTGGTTTGTGGTCCTTGATTGGGTTGAAATCTGTTGTTTTGGGAAAAGGTGGGGACCTATCTGTTGGTATGGTGTCCTCTAGTTGGGTGTAGTCGAATAATGGTGACTAGGTAGTGGTAGACCTGTAAGGTGTCTCAGGTTAGCTGAGAGTGTCCCTGAGGCCATTTCTTGCAGTTGGGGGCATAACCTAGCTAAATGGTGCCACAGACACAAAGTTATTAGTTTAATCGTATCTTCAAGGACTTGCAATCAAATTTGATCTGTAATGTTAAATTTGTTAATTATTGGTATGCTGTTTATAATAAAAGGCCTTACGACCATTTAACTCCACTTGCAGTAAAGCGTGTTTTTTGGGGTCAGTGGGAGGTGGACTTCGGGGAGGTAGGCCAGAGGTTATTGGTATAGGTGACCTCCGATCTCCCCTGGTCATGTAGGGAAAATGTCATTGCCTTTTTTTTTTTTGTGGTTATCTAATAAAATGTAATTTTGGACTCTATGAACAGTGGTGTGACACCCTGCCCTTACTGCTTTCTATATAGTTGAGGTTTTATTTCTGCCTGGCTCCATTAAGTACATTTTCCTTCACTTTCTGCCATTGTGATGCGGAGATCGGTCGTCAGTGAAACAGGAAGTCACAGACAGCAATAAAGTAAGATGTACCAATCCTTCTTCTCTTACCCTCTAATGTGCTTTTGTGTTTGTTTGTGCCCGTATTGGAGAGATTTCCCATCGAGAAATCCCCCAGTTGGGACACAGATAGTTATCCCTGACAGTGGTCCTAACCCTTCCATACTCTATTCAAAGCTAAAACTAAAGTTTTTTGCCAGTCTTTTTATATTTAAGCTTCACAGTTAACATTATCTACATGGCAATTCCAGAAACTGAGGAATATAGGTTGTGGAACAGAAAGGCCACCCATACAAGTAAGCTGATCATCAAATGTTCCAACTGGAAATGATTGTATATCGATATACACAGCACAACAAATGCAGACACCTCTATACTGACCAAACCTTAAGGGTCATTCTGTTTTACAGCTCCAATAACTCATTCACCTATTTTCATGGCTCATATTGATCTTATGGACCAGATAGATTTATCCAGGAGTCTTTACTCTGAATCCAGTAGACACATTGATAACTGCTAAATTTCTGATGAAGCGGGATTGTTTTGCCCCTGAAATGCGTTGGCAGCCTTCTTTTTTATCCATTGTCTACTATGGGATTACTAAAATACTCATTTGTTTGGTGCCCCTTCTGGTTCAACTACATTTAGACTTCTCAGGTTGGGTGACCTTTGTCCTTGGGGGGCCCCCTGCTATGTGCAAAGTTGCCGTACCTAAACCTATTGGAATAAATCAAGAACCCCTTTTTACCAAGCTGAAGATCCATATCCAGTACCTTGCTCCCATCTTTTGTTTAATCCTTATGGCAGACTTCCAGGATCATTCAGACCTTGATGTCCAGGCACGTTGTGTTAACTTGTTTTTTTTTTGCACATTACCACGTATTGTATTAATGCAGTCAATTTGAATGGATCAGCTGGCAATGTACCAAATGCCTGAAAAATTGACATGCACCATTACTTTGTGTTGTGGTGTACTGCAATGCATGTGTGCAGGACAGGGCTGTGGATATGGTGGTACCACCAGTCCTCCTGTATGGGGCCTGGGCCTGAAGGGGGGCCCAGGCAGCAGGATGAATTGGATGTGGGCAGGGAGGGTGAATGGCAGAGCGGGGGGGATTACTGGAACGGATCCCCAGTATGGCTCTCTCTGCAGCAGCTGAAATCTGGCTTCTTCTCCTCCCCCTCCTGTTGGCTGCAGAGAGAGAGCTATACTGGGGATCGGTTCCAGTAATTGTCCCTGCCATACTAATTACCCCTCATATGCATTATATGTTTCCCCCTGCTGCCCCCCTCCCTTCTGTATCCCCCACTACTCCCGCAGTGCTGCTAAACTTCTAAACTTGCCTTAGTGCATTAGGTGCCATATATGTGCTTTAACATGGGTTGCAGAAAGCGAATGTTACTGCAACACACCAAGGCAAAAAAAGTGTGTTCTGGCCCAGCAGAAATGCGACCATCTACACCTGGGTGTCTGCTCTGAGCATAAAAATGTGACCCAAATGATCATTAATGTCTATTGGATGATGTTTCTGACATGTCTATGTCTACCCTACCATCATTTGGAGTCATGTGGCGAAGATAAGCTCTCTGCTTGAGTAGAGACTGGGTGTGCAAAGAGGAAAGCGGCAAAAGCAGAACCAAGGCTTCTTAGCAGAACTTTAAGCACTTTACTCCTTGCGCACCCAGCAACATAAACAGATGTTCCAACCCTTCCCAACTTCTCATATAAAAGGGCTTGTCATGTGGTCCATGTCCCTGTTGGACAGCGTCCGATCACTCCCTGTCCCAATGACACAACTGGAAGTGAATGGAAAGTTTTGGCTGGAGTTCCACTTTCAAGAGAAGCTTATATTACTGTCCTTAGAAGCTGATGAGAAGAATAAAGGAACTATAGGAGATAGATTAGAGGAAGAAACAAAAAATACATGTGAATTATATTTTCAGTTTCTCCAATTATTCTTTAACCTCCATTGTGTTCAGCTGAGATTCATGGAAAAGAGAAGGAGCTACAAAGAGTAACCTGGGAGAGAAGAACTGTTGATGGACTAGTCACTAGTTTCTGTCTGTTCTCTCCCTCTGTGGGCTCGTTCATACATGTGGCAGTTCTTGCCACTGCTCAGAGGCGTTTGCTAGGTGATGAAGAGGCAATATGTTTCCTCCTCACCACCTGCTTCAACCCTCAAGATGCTCAACCACAGAGCTGCAACTGAATGCATTGCACATAGTTACAAGGTTGCAGTGCAGCCCTATTCAAAGTGGCTCCTGCCAAATCCGACATGCCATTTCATTTTTTGCTGTTGCTGCAAAGTGTGGTATGAAAGTGGCATGGCCATGGCAAGGCACAGCCCTAAGGGCCGTATGCCCCTGTTTAATTGGGCTGCTTATACACCCTTCCAATGAGAATGCATTAAGCGCCTGAGAACCACTTTGGTGTGAAAAATGACTATTGCTCCCCGTTTAATTGCGTTTTTACCTTACGTGATGTGTTTTATGGGTTATCATTTTCTGTAACCCAGTTTTGGATTCCCAAAGCGCAACAACTCTCAAGATGAAAAATCCCATTATTCTCAAACAGTCCTGTTCACACTTGAGTGTTTTGTTGCTTATCGTCTGTCACGTGAAGGTTTTTTTCTTTGAGGAAGAATCTTGCGTTTTTTGATTTTGGGTCCTGTTCACACTTGAGCAATTTGAGGTGTGATTTGAAGCTTCACCAGAACGTTTCAATGCTTGACATTGGGATTTCCTTTTGTCAGCACCTGGATCACCTGCTGGTGGACACCGGAACTACAACCTTCTTCTCTGGGAAGTACAGTGCCACCAGCAGGTAATCCAGTTTCTGACACCTTTATTCTCAATGGTGCCCATTAACACCTGATCATAGTGTCACTTGAAGAAGTACATGAGCCTCTTTTAGGTTACAGTCATGCACTTTAACCCCAATAGACTTCAATAAGAGCATCTGAAAAATGTGCAAATGTAGGCAGAAATGCATGTTTTCTTGCCCAGTAACTAGCATTCCATTGGCTTAAAATAATTTAAAAAAAAAATCACTTACACCTGAAACGTGAACAAAAAACATCTGTTCAAAAATCTAAAAAAAAAAACCCAAAACAACCAAAGACATTTAGCATTCAGCTGCAGTGTGAATTGAGCCTTACTGGAAGCACCTGAAAAATGGGCAGCTTTCAGTCTTTCCTATTTATGTCTCTGGAGCCAAAAATATGCGCAATTCTGTTCCTGTACTGCAAGTTGCAAATACAATTGCGCTAGAAAAAAATCTCTCTAAATCGGCTGGCTAAGCTCATGTGTAAATGGGGGCTTAGATCCCAATCCAAGGGATAAAAAAATGTGGCTTGCTGCACAAATGATTGGAAACTTTAAAACTAAATATGATCGTGAAGCGCATTAATAAAGCCTTTGCAAGCAGAACATTTTTTTTATACTGGTGTAGACATACACAGATTCTGTCCGCTTTTTGTATGGCCCCCTCTCTCTTCCCGGCAGCCTTTAAGAAGACCGGTGCCATTCCAACATAATCCCTCCACACCATAATTTTTAGAACTGCGATGGCAACATGCATACAGGATGGAAGAATCGCGATGAAAAGATGATTAAAAAAAAAAAAAAGAAGAACAAAAGCCTTCCTTTGCTACTTTTCTCCTCTGCAGCATACATCTAATGCAACGTCCACTTTAAGGGGTATATTAAAAAAAAAAAATTGCAGCGCTATTAATCCTGAATGTACATTTGTTCTATGCAAATGTCGGCAAAATTAAATCTATTTTCTCTCCAGGTCAGGTGTTCTTTGATTATAAGAGATGCAAGAATCAGTAAAATAACACATTATGGCCACTAGATAGGGCTGACGACTGAAATAAGTACTGTATTAATTTACCATGATCTTCAGCTCCATCTAATGGCCATAATGTGAAAATGCCTGATTTACTCTATTCTTATGAATGAAGAACACCAGACCAGGAGAGAAAATAGCCTAGTAACATTTGATTTTGCCTCCATTTGCACAAAATGAATGTACAGGCAGTTTTGTAGGACGAATAGCTCTGCAGATTTTTTATAAATGCACCCCCAAAGCGTTACTCTGAGATATACCATGCTATGGGGTGTTAGATTCCAGATTAGGCACAGCTGTGGTTAGTATACCTAGGCATTGCAGGCAAGGGGTATGGTATATTAATGGTGTATTAGGAATTAGGGGCAATGTATTAGGTATTAGGCTAAGTCGCGTTTAGTAAATAGTTAATTATAGGTTAGGGAATATCACTGACTTACTTGAGACTGCTGGGGGAGGTTCAGAAAGTTGCTGTCTCGTGATCCAATTGTGACAAACCTGTTGGACCCGGCGGGGGGAGGCGCTGAGAATGCTACACAACAACACAACACAGCGACACGATGTGACACGGCAACACCATGGGATGAGGCAAAAAAAAAAAACAATGGAGCAGCACAATAAAACAACACAGTGACAAGATAAAAAACAACAATGATAGCAACAAAAGCATGCAGCAAAGCCACGAGACAATAAAAAAACAAAACAAAAAAAAAACACAAAATGTCATGTTCAGGACAAATGGTAATGCAGTTACACATGGTATGTAACACAGAAATGACGGGTCAATTGTAACACATGCGCACACAATAACACATGGGGAAAAAGAGAGAGAAAGAGATAAGCAATCAGACACAAAACCAAATACATCACAACTCCCCCTACACAAACACACACAGATCTACACCCGAGACGTGTGTATACAGCTACCAGCGCGTCCCCCCCACTACGTGTGTGTCTGACTACCCCGGATACACAGGCGGTATCCTACATCTATTACACCATACAACCTAATATGTTCTGCTCATTTCTCCTTATTCTGTAAAAGTAATGAGCAGTGATGTTCAGCTATCTACAGGAGCCAATCAGAAATAGCTAAATTAGCTTTGGGGCCTAGTTGCTCTAAAGCTGGCCATACAGGGTGTGAATCGCCCAAAATTTGAGCCATAGGTGGTCGAGTCGGCACCTTCGCACCCGCCGTCCTTTGATCTGCAGTCAACCAGCTGCAGTTGCTGTTCAGGTATTCTGACAGGTGCCCCGCTGTCAGTATACAAAAGCCAGCAGCGGGAGAGTCGTCCATCCACGCTGTTTGCAATCAGTTCCCCTCATTAGGGGTGTATTTTAAAAAAATTAAAAATTGCAGAGCTGTTCATCCTGCAAAACTGCATGTACATAAAGCAGAAATATAGACAACATATTTTTTTCATTTTTGATAGAGTAAGGAAGGGTTAAAACTAGAGTCGCACCAATACTGGTATCGGTGCCAATACTGAGTATTTTTACGAGTACTCCTCAAAATGCTCCGATACTTGAGACCGATACCTTTGCAGTGTGATTTGAGCCCATACAAAATGAACGGGCTCAAATCGCACTGCAAAGAATTGCATGCGATTTGAACAGAAATGCGGTGCGATTCCTGTCGCATGCGGTTCCCCGCACCGCTCCACCACAAAGGTATCGGTACTCGTTATCGGTGAGTACTTGAGCAAAAGTATCGATACTCATACTTGCCGATAAAAATCGGTATCGGTGCAACCATAGTTATAACCCGTCAGATTTTTTTTCGCCATCTGTGTCCCATTGTGGAGATTTCCTTTCACTTCCTGTCTCATAGCCAAACAGGAAGTGAGAAGAAATCCCTGCAAATTAGGGGAATCCCTTGGGGGCACCCCAGGTCCCCATTGGAAGATTTCCCCTCTATTTCTTTTCTGGGGACAACCCAAAATTTGGGATTTTCTTTTACTTTCACTTTCAATGATAATGGTAAACAGGACAAATAGAGAAGGTAAATCTTCCTAATGGTGACACAGACAACAATAAAAACTGACAGTGGTTTGAATCCTTCTCCACTCTATCCAAAACAAAAAAAAAGGTTTGCCTTTAGTTATACTTTCATTCTGTGTGAATACTGACAAAATTGAATATGACTAAGCTATTTTAATTGAATGCTCTTCATTCGTAGCGTGAATCAAAATACTGTATTATGGCAATTCGATTTTGTTATAAAATATCAAACACTAACTTCCTATGATGGGCCACTAGATGGAGCTGATGACACCTCTTTATTTACCTATGATCATCAGCTCCATCTAGTGGCTATAAAGTTGTAATTCCCTGATCCACACTATTCTTATGAATGAAGAACATCAGACCTGGAGGGAAAAGAGCCTAGTAACATTCAATTATGCCTGCATTTACACAAAAATAAAATTAACAGATGCAGTTTTGCAGGACGAACAGCAATTTGTTTTCATAAATACACCCTTACGAGTGTATGGCCAGCCGAAGCTACTAACTCATTTCTGATTGGTTGTTGTGGGTTACTGCACAATTAAGATTTTTTTTTTT
Source organism: Lithobates septentrionalis (assembly GCA_037952835.1). Taxonomy (NCBI): domain Eukaryota; kingdom Metazoa; phylum Chordata; class Amphibia; order Anura; family Ranidae; genus Lithobates; species Lithobates septentrionalis. Next base: position 1,362,849 of record JBBDGP010003029.1, on the reverse strand, counting down.
TTTTGCTCTTCACAAACTTTGCTCTGTGTGTCCTGTTGTCTTTTCCAATTAGATTTCAATACAAATATTCTGCAAAATAGTGAACACCCTTTGTGCTGTCTCCTGTAAAATGTAAAAAAATTCAAGTGTAAACTAACATTACATGGCTGCTTTTTGGGTTAATAGTTCAACATGCTGGGACCCCCAGCAATAGATCGTATTTAACATCTATCAGCTTCCAATGAGTAAGGCCTCCTGCACATGGATGCCAAGGTAAAATTTGGGCATATTTCGCTGTCTGGGAGCCACAGTGCTGCATACATCCAGACTGTTTGCTGTAAGGTGTAGATTCTCTGCTGTTGGATGTAGACTGTCTACTGTTGGGTGTAGATTGTCTGCTGTTGGGTGTAGATTGTCTGCTGTTGGGTGTAGATTGTCTGCTGTTGGGTGTAGACTGTCTACTGTTGGATGTAGACTGTCTGCTGTTGGGTGCAGACTGTCTGCTGTTGGATGTATATTGTCTGCTGTTGGATATAGACTGTCTGCTGTTGGGTGTAGACTGTCTACTGTTGGATGTAGACTGTCTGCTGTTGGGTGTAGATTGTCTTTTGTTGGGTGTACATTGTCTGCTATTTGGTGTAGACTGTCTGCTGTTGGATGTAGATGGTCTACTGTTGGATGTAGACTGTCTGCTGTTGGGTGTAGATTCTCTGCTGTTGGATGTAGACTGTCTGCTGTTGGGTGTAGACTGTCTGCTGTTGGGTGTAGATTGTCTGCTGTTGGGTGTAGACTGTCTGCTGTTGGGTGTAGACTGTCTGCTGTTGGATGTAGGCTGTCTGCTGTTGGATGTAGGCTGTCTGCTGTTGGGTGTAGATTGTCTGCTGTTGGGTGTAGACTGTATGCTGTTGGATGTAGATTGTCTGATGTTGGATGTAGATTGTCTGATGTTGGATGTAGACTGTCTGCTGTTGGACGTAGACTGTCTGCTGTTGGATGCAGACTGTCTGCTGTTGCATGTAGACTGTCTGCTGTTGGATGCAGACTGTCTGCTGTTGGATGTAGACCGCTGTTGGGTGTCGATTCTCTGCTGTTAGGTGTAGACTGTCTGCTGTTGGGTTGTAGACTGTCTGCTGTTGGGTGTAAACTGTCTACTGTTGGATGTAGACTGTCTGTTGTTGGATGTAGACTGTCTGCTGTTGGGTGTAGGTTATCTGCTGTTGAGTGTAGACTGTCTGTTGTTGGATGTAGACTGTCTGCTGTTGGGTGTAGATTGTCTGCTGTTGGGTGTAGATGGTCTGCTGTTGGATGTAGACTGTCTGCTGTTGGATGTAGACTGTCTGATGTTGGATGTAGACTGTCTGCTGTTGGACGTAGACTGTCTGCTGTTGGATGCAGACTGTCTGCTGTTGCATGTAGACTGTCTGCTGTTGGATGCAGACTGTCTGCTGTTGGATGTAGACTGCTGTTGGGTGTCGATTCTCTGCTGTTAGGTGTAGACTGTCTGCTGTTGGGTGTAGACTGTCTGCTGTTGGGTGTAAACTGTCTACTGTTGGATGTAGACTGTCTGTTGTTGGATGTAGACTGTCTGCTGTTGGGTGTAGGTTATCTGCTGTTGAGTGTAGACTGTCTGTTGTTGGATGTAGACTGTCTGCTGTTGGGTGTAGATTGTCTGCTGTTGGGTGTAGATGGTCTGCTGTTGGATGTAGACTGTCTGCTGTTGGATGTAGACTGTCTGCTGTTGGATGCAGACTGTCTGCTGTTGGATGTAGACTGTCTGCTGTTGGGTGTAGATTCTCTGCTGTTGGATGTAGACTGTCTGCTGTTGGGTGTAGACTGTCTGCTGTTGGGTGTAGATTATCTGCTGTTGAGTGTAGACTGTCTGTTGTTGGATGTAGACTGTCTGCTGTTGGGTGTAGATTATCTGCTGTTGAGTGTAGACTGCCTGTTGTTGGATGTAGACTGTCTGCTGTTGGGTGTAGATTGTCTGCTGTTGGGTGTAGATTGTCTGCTGTTGGGTGTAGACTGTCTGCTGTTGGATGTAGACTGTCTGCTGTTGGGTGTAGACTGTCTGCTGTTGGGTGTAGACTGTCTGCTGTTGGGTGTAGACCATCTACTGTTGGATGTAGATTGTCTGCTGTTGGGTGTAGACTGTCTGCTATTGGGTGTAGACTGTCTGCTGTTGGGTGTAGATCATCTACTGTTGGATGTAGATTGTCTGCTGTTGGGTGTAGACTGTCTGCTATTGGGTGTAGACTGCTGTTGGATGTAGACTGCTGTTGGATGTAGACTGTCTGCTGTTGGGTGTAGACTGTCTGCTGTTGGGTGTAGACTGTCTGTTGCTACCTATGCGCATGTTCACACAATTACGTAGTACTGATTTCTATGGGCAGCTGTACTCAGCATCTGTGGCTCCCAGGCAGGGGAATACACCCAAATGTCACATTGTATGGCCCCAGGCACCCATGTTTATAAGGCTACAATGTATACTTTATGTTAAAGTATATCTAAAGGCAAGACTTGTATTTTTCTTTTTGGATAGTGTAGGGGAGGGTTAAAACTGCTGTTAGATTTTTTACAATCTGTGATGATTTTCCTTCACTTCCTGTCCTTTAGACTCAACAGGAAGTCAGAGGCTATATTTATAACACGAGGGATATCTCATTTTAGCTGTCACAGAAAAAATGGCCCCTTTGGAAGAATTCACGTCTATCACTGTTCTAGTGGCAATTCAAAATTTTCTTTCCTGGAAAAATCAGTGATCATGATAATTAGGAAGAGTGAATCTTCTTAACAGAGACACAGCCAGCATAAAGAAAAAAACTGGCACAAGTTCTAACCCCTCACCAGTCTATCCAAAACTTTACAAAAAAATGTTGCCTTTAGTTATACTTTAAATTGATATAAGCTTTGCAGTAGCTCCCCTGGTGCTGGTTATTGGAAACTAAAGTTGTTTATTCCTGATACAACAGCTCCACCTGCTGCTGGATACAGGAAACTGAATGTGATTGCTCTTAATACAACAGCTCCGCCTGCTGCTGGATATGGGAAACTGAATGTGATTGCTCCTAATACAACAGCTCCACCTGCTGCTGGATATGGGAAACTGAATGTGATTGCTCCTAATACAACAGCTCCGCCTGCTGCTGGATATGGGAAACTGAATGTGATTGCTCCTAATACAACAGCTCCACCTGCTGCTGGATATGGGAAACGGAATGTGATTGCTCAGAATACAACAGCTCCACCTGCTGCTGGATTCAGGAAACTGAATGTGATTGCTTCTAATACAACAGTTCCACCTGCTGCTGGATATGGGAAACTGAATGTGATTGCTCCGAATACAACAGCTCCCCCTGCTGCTGGCTACTGAAAAACTAAAGGTGATTGCTCCCTAACTGATGCTCCCCCTGCCGGTGAACAATGATAACTCTTGATATAATGGCTTCACCTTTAGTTATACTTTACATTGATATAAGCTTTGCAGTAGCTCCCCCTGGTGCTGGTTATTGGAAACTAAAGATGTTTATTCCTGATACAACAGCTCCACCTGCTGCTGGATACAGGAAACGGAATGTGATTGCTCCGAATACAACAGCTCCACCTGCTGCTGGATTCAGGAAACTGAATGTGATTGCTTCTAATACAACAGCCCCACCTGCTGCTGGATATGGGAAACTGAATGTGACTGCTCCGAATACAACAGCTCCACCTGCTGCTGGATAAGGGAAACTGAATGTGATTGCTCCTAATACAACAGCTCCACCTGCTGCTGGATATGGGAAACTGAATGTGACTGCTCCGAATACAACAGCTCCACCTGCTGCTGGATAAGGGAAACTGAATGTGATTGCTCTTAATACAACAGCTCCAGCTGCTGCTGGCTACTGAAAAACTAAAGGTGATTGTTTCCTAACTGATGCTCCCCCTGCTGGTGAACAATGATAGCTCCTGATATAATGGCTTCACCTGCTCCTGGGAGGTAATTGCTCCCTGATGCAACAGCTCCCACTATTGTTGGCTCATGAAATCAATGCAATTGCCTATTGATACAAGAGCTGCTGTTATTGCTGGAAGCTGAAAGTGATTGCTCCCTGACATAACAGCTCCCCTTGCCGCTGGCTAATGGGAACTGAGGGTGTTTGCTACCTGATAAAACTGCATCCCCTTCTTTTGGCTTCCAGAAACTGAAAGTAATAACATCTTGATGGTGCACTTCCCTTTTCTGCTGGCTACACATAGGGGTCTATTTATTAAAAAAAAAAAAAATGTTACTTGACTTTCAGCTCCATCTAGTTGCTAAAATGCTGTATATTATTTCATTTAGGTATTTCAGAAAACTGTAACACATTTTGGCCACTAGATGGAGCCGAATGCTGTATATTCTTTTCATTTAGGTATTTCAGAAAACTATAACACATTTTGGCCACTAGGTGGAGCTGACGATGATAGGAATGAATCTATTAGCGAAAATACTGCCCAAATTCATTGAGCATGCACAATAGTGTGTGACATTGGTCCAACAAATGTTTTATAAATAGACCCCCCTAAAGTGTATGTCAAACCAAAAATATTTTTTTTAATACAGTGGGGAAAAATTAGAACACTAGTAAGGTTTTACTGCTTTCTATGGCTCCATTATAAAGATTTATCCTCACTTCATGTCCTGCTAAAAATTTCATCACTTCCAGCCTGAGAAATCGTTGTCAACAGGACAGGAAGTGAGGGTAAATTTCTCTAATGAGCCCCAATAGCAATAAAGCCCAACCGGAGTCCTAATCCTTCCCCAGACTATCCAAAACTAGAAAAAAAAATTGGGGGGGGGGATTTTTTCCACTTAACCTGGTGCTGATAGCGTCTTTCTACAGAAGAGCTACATTAGCGGGAAACTATAGTCTAATTTCTGTAAATTCACATTTTGATATTTATCCCTCGGAAAGTAAGTTTGGACATGACATCACATCTAAACATAATTATCCACATTGTATTTATTGTGCTTTAGGTTTCTGATTTTCAATGATCCCCCTCCAGTGGTGATCTGAACACCAGGGAATGTGATTAGCGTTTTGAACATCGGGGAATGTGATTAGCATTCCTGCTTAATGGCCACTAAGAAAAGCCCAGCTCAGCTAGCCTATTGTTTTAAGTTAAATCAGACCCAAGCCAAGACTTTCTATGTGACTGAGGAGCAGTGAAGCACAATCACTTTGTAGGAACTAAGCAGGAAGCAGAGCTGGCATACATCCACATATGGCTATGCATGTACACTATATTGTCAAAAGTATTGGGACGCCTTTACACGCACATGAACTCTAATGACATCCCAGTCTTATTCCGTAGGGTTCAACATTGAGTTGGCCCACCCTTTGCAGCTTTAACAGCTTCAACTCTTCTAGGAAGGCTGTCCACAAGGTTTAGGAGTGTGTCTATGGGAATGTTTGACCATTCTAGAAGCACATTTGTGAGGTCAGGCACTGGTGTTGGATGAGAAGGCCTGGCTCGCAGTCTCCGCTCTAATTCATCCCAAAGGTGTTCTATCGGGTTGAGGTCAGGACTCTCTGCTTGCCGGTCAAGTTCCTCCACTCCAAACTCACTCATCCATGTCTCTATGAACCTTGCTTTGTGCACTGGTGCACAGTCATGTTGGAACAGGAAGGGGCCATCCCCAAACTGTTCCCACAAAGTTGGGAGCATGAAATTGTCCAAAATGTCTTGGTATGAGAGTTCCCTTCACTGGAACTAAGGGGTCAAACCCAACCCCTGAAAAGCAACCCTACACCATAATCCCCTCTCCACCAAATGATTTGGACCAGTGCACAAAGCAAGGTCCATAAAGACATGGATGAGCGAGTCTGGGGTGAAAGAACTTGACTGGCCTGCACAGAGTCCTGACCTCATCCCCACAGAATGCCTTTGGGATGAATTAGAGCAGAGACTGCGAGCCAGGCCTTCTCATCCAACATCAGTGCCTGATCTCACAAATGCGCTTCTGGAAGAATGGTCAAACATTCCCATAGACATACTCCTAAACATTGTGGACAGCCTTCCCAGAAGAGTTGAAGTCAATATTGAACCCTACGGACTAAGACTGGGATGTCATTAAAGTTCATGTGCGTGTAAAGGCAGACGTCACAATACTCTTGGCAATATAGTGTTTATTTGAAAGCTGAAATCTAAGCATTACTAATTTATAAATAAACTACCTATATTTAACTGATAACAATCACATATATATTTTAAATATTGCAAAAATACTATAGTTTCCCTTTATAGGCTATAAACCTATCACACTAATGGAACGGATGGGGGTGTTTTTAGAAAAAAATTTGCAGAGCCATTCATTCATTCAATCTGTGCGAATGCGGCAAAATCTAATGTTACTTGGATATTTTCTCTCCAGGTTGAATGTCATTCATTAATATAGGATAGAGTGACTGAGAAAAATACTGCATTAGGACACCTAGATGGAGTTTATGCTTATAGCCAATACATTTTTATTCAATGTGATTTTCAGCTCCATCTAGTGGCCATAGTATGTTATTTTTATGATTTACACAATTCTCAAGAATGAATAACATTTAACCTGGAGAGAAAATGACCTAATATAATTTGATTTGACCTTCATTCTCCTAGAACGAAACCACATGCAGTTTCACAGGATGAATAGCTGTATGATCATTTTATTGTTCATAAATACCCCCATATTGTTGCTGGATAACGTATAATGATGTGATTCAGTTGGTGCTACGAGCAAGGGACTCCCAGCACACATCAGAGACACTCAATGGCCATATGGTGCTATACAAAGTATATATATTGAATCTACTATGGGTTCATTAATTTAGGATTGGCTGAAGGTGTTAGGCCTGTGGGCCTGTCTGTACATATACAACACTCCATGACTGTGCTTCTAGGTGGGAAATGAATCCTATCGTTAGATGGATTGTCAGCTCTTCTGTAGGCATTTATCATGTAGCATCCATGTTTACCAACATCAATTATTCTGGATATTTTAAAGACTGAGGGTGACTACTATCCAAATTTCAGAATAAAGCAATATTATTGCCAAAATACAACCCAACAACAATTCATAAGAATGTAATGTGTGTGGTCAGCTTTATGTAGTTTAATTTTACACAAATTTGATTAAAGGCTTAATTTTAATATTCCTAAGATTAAAAATCCCAGATCTCAATTTCTGGGTCCTGATCTTATTCTGAGTCTTGTCACCTTCCTTCTATTAGATTTGGGTGTCTCTATGGACATAATTGGGTCCCATATAGTTAACGGGCAGAGGACTCTATCATGGTTGGTCAGCTTCCACCAATGATAAAGGGAACCCAGGTTGGTACCAAGCCAATCCAGATGAGATAAGTGCTAAACAGTGGTCACCTCAAAGTCCTCGACTGGTTCAGTGTTGCAATAAAATTCCCTTTTATGGTGCTGCAGGGGTCCCTGAACTACCCTGACTTGTGGTTTCAGGTGGTCACTGGACCATTCATAAAACTTTCAACCATGGCTTTAACTTGGAGTGCAACCTTTCCTATACTTGTACTGAATTCCAGCGATTGGAGACAACTTGGTCTTTACACATCCCACAACAAAATCCTGACAGAGGTTCCAACATTTCCCCACTTTATCCAAAACATGTTGCAAGTCGTTTTTCCAAGTTACATTGGTCCAAACTGGACCAATGTAAGAATGTATGTGCCATAGCTTTGGGATCCCTGTAGAAGCTGGAAATCACTGTAGCAGGCACTCCAGTGATCTCCACTAGCTTCTGGGTCCAATGCTGAGCAGCTGCATTGAGAACACAGGAGGTCACCAGCTTGGCATGGGATGCCCTTAGATGCCATAAATGCTAATGGCTTCTGTGCCCATGCAAAATACTAGTCATGTGCAATTCGTTTAGTTCCAAATTCGTTTTTTAACGAATTTCGACAAATTCCTTAATTCGGGAATATCCGAATTAACGAAAACCCGTTTAACGAATTTTTCAGAATATTCGTAAATTCGATAAAATTGGACATTCGTTAATTCGGGCATTCATACATTCATTCATTCGTACATTCGTACATTAGTAAATTAGTGAATTTGTAAATTTGAAAATTCGGAAATTCGGAAATCTGAAATAATAGTTAACTAATAATAATTTAACTATTAGTAATTACTAGTAACTTTTAAATTATAGGTATTGTAATTTCCATTCAAATTTGGCTGTTAGTGAACGTAACACATACAAATTTATCCGAAGTTATGAATGATCCGAAAAAACGGAATGGAACGTAATGAATTAATATTATTAAATAACAATAATAATAATAACAACATTTTAATATTATTATTTATTATTAATTTGTTCCGTTCCATTTGTTTAGATGCAGCATTCGTTTTGGATATTTCGTAACTTCGGATAAATTCGTATTTGTTACGTTCACTGACAGTCAAATTTGAAAGGAAATTACAATACCTATAATTTAATACTTAGTTACTATTTCAGATTTTTGAATTTTCGGGTTTTTGGATTTTCAAACTTCGAATTTACAAATTTCCGAATTTTCTAATTTACAAAATGTACAATTTTACGAATTTACGAATGTACAAATGTAAAAATGTACGAATGTACGAATGAACGAATGTACGAATGTTCGAATTTACGAATGTACGAATGAACGAATTTACGAATCGCGATCATAACGAATGACCCGAAAAACGAAAAAAATAATAAACGAATGAAACGAAAACGAAAATGAACGAATTTTTTGGCTGTGCACATGTCTACAAAATACAGCCTGCAGGTCTGCACAGATGTGAATCTAGGCTAAATGTTTGTACCTCTAGGTCAGTGATGGCGAACCTTGGTGCCCCAGATGTCTTGGAACTACATTTCCCATGATGCTCCACTACACTGCAGAGTGCATGGGCATCATGGGAAATGTCGTTCCAAAACATCTGGGGTGCCAAGGTTCGCCATCAATGCTCTAGGTGCACCATCCAGCCATATCCATCCAAAGCAGCTGTCAGCCTCTCTGGCTGCCAGTAGTGGGGCTGGAGAATGCACCTGTGCCCTCTGCCCGTACCTAATTACCAGAGCCCCATGCACTGGGGCTAAATGCCCATTGTGCATGGGGCACTTTACTTATTTCAATTTTGTTTTGGTTGAATGTCTGCTTTAAAATAACCTTCTTTTACTGCTCTTTGCCTTGTGATATGCTTAATTTGTGAAATAAACATATATTCAACCGAAAATAACCTTCTTTTAAATGCATTTAGCTCTCTGCGGTGTTGGCAATATACAGTGCCTTGAAAAAGTATTCATACCCCTTGCAATTTTCCACATTTTGTCATGTTACAACCAAAAACGTAAATGTATTTTATTGGGATTTTATGTGATAGACCAACACAAAGTGGCACATAATTGTGAAGTGTAGGGAAAATGATAAATGGTTTTCAATTTTTTTTACAAATAAATATGTGAAAAGTGTGGTGTGCATTTGTATTCAGCCCCCCTGAATCAATACTTTGTAGAAACACCTTTCACTGCAATTACAGCTGCAAGTCTTTTTGGGGATGTCTCTACCAGCTTTGCACATCTAGAGAGTGATATTTTTGCCCATTCTTCTATGAAAAATAAGCTCAAGTTCTATCAGATTGGATGGAGAGCCTCTGTGAACAGCAATTTTCAAGTCTTGCCACAGATTCTCAATTGGATTTAGGTCTGGACTTTGACTGGGCCATTCTAACACATGAATATGCTTTGATCTAAACCATTCCATTGTAGTTCTGGCTGTATGTTTAGGGTCATTGTCCTGCTTGAAGGTGAACCTCCGCCCCAGTCTCAAGTCTTTTTCAGACTCTAACAGATTTTCTTTTAAGATTGCCCTGTATTTGGCTCCATTTATCTTCCCATTAACTCTGACCAGCTTCCTTGTACCTGCTGAAGAAAAGCATCCCCACAACATAATGCTGCCACCACCATGTTTCACAGTGGGAATGGCGTGTTCAGGGTGAGGTGCAGTGTTAGTTTTCTTCCACACATAGCATTTTGCTTTTAGGCCAATAAATAAACTTTGGTCTCATCTGACCAGAGCACCTTCTTCCACAGGTTTGCTGTGTCCCCCACATGGCTTTTCGTAAACTGCAAACGGGACTTCTTATGACTTTCTTTCAACAATGACTTTCCTTCTTGCCGCTCTTCCATAAAGGCCAGATTTGTGGAGTGCACCACTAATATTTGTCCTGTGGACAGATTCCCCCACCTAAGCTGTGGATCTCTGCAGCTCCTCCAGAGTTACCATGGGCCACTTGGCTGCTTCTCTGATTAATGCTCTTCTTGCCCGACCTGTCAGTTTAGTTGGACGGCCATGTCTTGGTAGGTTTGCAGTTGTGCCATACTCTTTCCATTTTCCGATGATGGATTGAACAATGAACAGTGCTCTGTGAGATGTTCAAAGCTTAGGATATTTTTTTAAAACCTAACCCTGCTTTAAACTTCTGCAGAACTTTATCCCTGACCTGTCTGGTGTGTTCCTTGGCCTTCATGATGCTGTTCGTTCACTAAGGTGCTCTAACAAACCTTTGAACAGCTGTATTTATACTGAGATTAAATTGCACACAGGTGGGCTCTTTTTACTAATTAGGTGACTTCTGAAGGCAATTGGTTCTACTAGATTTTAGTTAGGGGTATCAGAGTAAAGGGGTCTGAATACAAATGCACGCTACACTTTTCAGACATTTATTTGTAAAAAAATTTGAAAACCATTTATCATTTTCCTTTCCCACTTCACAATTATGTGTCACTTTGTGTTGGTCTATCCCATAAAATCACAATAAAATACATTTACGTTTTTGGGTTGTAACATGGCAAAATGTGGAAAATTTCAAGGGGTATGAATACTTTTTCAATACACTATTTTTAATGTGTACATATACCCTTATCATGATTTTTTCTTATTTGCTCCCTTTTTGGTCTGTTTAATATACCATTGGAAGCATCTTATTATATCTGTTTTATATGTGTGTAGCACCCCCCTAGATAGTTTGCTAGGCTGGTTAGGAAAATTCAGTTTTTTTGGCTCCACTGTAGTCGGTGTGTGTTTATTTTGGGCTGTTCTAGGTTTCACTGGCTGCCGGCTCAACTGCTTCCCCCTGCCTTCTGGTGGATTCTAGAATGTATTGGGCTGGAAGAGGCAGATCTTCAGCCTGAATATTTATGTAGTCTGGCCAATCCCGGTGGGAGGATGCCCAGTGGGTGGCTGAGGAGTGCATAAATAGTCTGAGGCCTGGAACAGAGCGCTCTTGCCCAAGAGGAGGAGATCCCAGCCTGAAGGGCTGCTGCCCTTCTGGGCAGTACAGCTGAGGTTCACAGGAGCTCATTGAGGTCCCAACTCAGTCAGAGCTGGAGGGGGATATTTTCTGACAATATCAGAGACTGATCGGTGGAATTTCACCAAGGAACTGGTCTGGCAGTTCACTGTAGAACTGTCTGTCTGATATTGAAAGCAGGCATCCAAGTATCCAGAGACATTGTGAGTACAGACCTGAGGGTTGGATCCTATTGACTGTTTGCTGCTACTATCCCCTTTGTGCCTCAGAGCCAGTGCTTTTATGGATGGGGACATTCCCTTTTGGGGTCTCAGCGCTGCTCATGCCCTTAGTGGCTGCTAAAGGGACTATACCAAGAAGCTAGACAAAGTGAAGAGTGTTGTCTGATTTTTGCACTGTGTTACTGGAGTATACCACGGCTCCCTGCACCCTAACCTTGTTCAACTTTCAATAAAGAATCAAAAGGTACCCCCTAGGCTGATTATTGAACCATAAGAGTTACTGTAATGGCGTGCCTGGCTGTACACTAACTAGGGAAAATAGCATGGGACTAATCAGCTGGCCCTTTAGGGGTCAAGCACTAAACATGCAAAAAAAAAAGAAAAACCTGTTGATCCTGCCAGAAATCCAGAGCTGCTAAGTGTCCTGTTCACACTTCCAAGAGTCTATTTACCCTCCTAGTTTTTACTATATACTACAGAATGATTAGCCTTTATGTTGTAGGGATCTGAGAGTGGGAGTGACTGAGCAGTAGACAACAACGGGCAGGGCTGACACCATTCAGTTCACAAAATTTCACCCACAGCAGGACTTAGGAGCTGAGTGCATTTCTGACAGATCAACAGGTACTTTCTCTGTACTTTAAGCTCCATTAAAGGGAAATGTGCATGTATTGCAGAGATGCACTGCATACTTTTTTTTATTTTGCCTTGACATACACTTTAAAGTATATCTAAACCCAATACCAAAACAATTTAAATATTGCAGCTTACCAGTCCTTAGATGTCATAGCTCTTATGTTCAACCAGTGATCCTGCCAGTAATACACTTACTAATACAGGAAGTATGAGAACTACAAAACAACTCCCACTCTTCTCATCTCCATATCATAGAGAGGGGGGGGGGTGTTCTGTAGTTCACAGAAGAGAACAGAGCAGAGCTGCTAAGACTTTAGTGCAGCACAGAGAACACTGAATTAATTTTTTTTTTTTGCACTTATCAAATTGATATAACAAAATGCTTTGTATATTTAACTAAAAGGAAGTAAATAAGAGAAGGTCATTGTTAGCGTTCACATACTCTTTAAACAGATGGTAGCATCCTTCCTTTATAGGTGAATTCTAGGTGTGACTTGCATAGTTACATTGGTCCAGCTTGGCACAAAGTAAGTAGGCACATCTCCATCTCATGCCTGAACGATCACTGTGGTAGCTACAAATCAGTGCAGTATTCAGCACTACTACAGTGATAGCAGAAGCCTTCCGGGTCCTGTGCCCAGGGCTGCAGATAAGGCAGTACGGGCAGCCCTCCTGTACTTGGCCCAGAACCCATTAGTTCAAAAGGGGGCCCGGGCACCTGCTGAGCAAGAGGGCCAGCTGTACTGTCTTATTGCAGACACCAGTCCTCTTCTGCCTCTGCTTGCAGCGCTGCCAGCTTCTCCTCCTCCTCTTTTTCCCTCTGGCTGTACTGCAAGGGAATTGGTTCCAGCAAATGCACCCCTTCCATCTGCTGTCTGGACCTCCCTGTGTGCCCCTTTCCCCCCGCATCGCTTCCGGCTTCCCTCCTCTCCTCTCCTGCCAGCAGCTGCTGCAAACTTGCAGGGGGATGTTTCAGGATGGAGAGCGGTGGAAGGAGCCGGTAAATATGTAATTTACTGGCCTCTTGTGTCCATTTGTCACTGAAGCATATGCTTCAGTTTGGGAATGAGCAGGAAGCTTCGGAGCGTTTCCTATTCATTCATCTACGCAGCGTAGGCTGCAGAGAAAAGGACTGATACATTTATGTCCTCAGTCACTTTCGGCCGGGGTCCCTGTCAGGTAGGTCCTGTGATTTCTAACAGCTGCCCTTCTGTGCCATTCACAGAATTCGTTGTGTTTTTTAAATACATTCTTTGTTTGGGCGAGGTCGCCATCCTGAAGGCAGGTGCAGTCTACCGTCTCCACGGCAGGTGGCACTCTTTCGTAGCAGCCCTGTTTCTGGAGAGGAAACCAGGGGTAACAAGGTTCCTTTGGTTTCCGGGGTCACTGGAGGAGCTATCATATTGGATGCTGCCGCCCTACGTGACTCAAGCAGCCATCTTGGGTCAAGCGGAGCCTTTTTAAGGCACTGACTTCTGGATTTTGGTGCGTTTAGGCGAGTGGACAGAGTAGGGACAGGTAGTCCATCTGTGAGGGACAGTAACAGGTCTAGGGAAAGGTTCCTGGCATGGAGGGTAAGAGTAGGGCCTCATCTCTTGTGGACATTTTCCTGATTGGGGACCAGACGACCAGGCTGCATTCTATCCCCTCTCAGCAGGCGCTGTCATTCCAGCTGGAATCTATTCCTGTCACATTACTGACCTGTGAGTGTGCCCGGCTGGGTGGCCTACCCAACGTGTTTGTTGTGAAGCTGCATTTCTTCAATACAAGTTTATTGCACCTGCCTGTGTGAATTATTGACTCCGCACCACGCTGCACCCCACCACCTAATCCAATCAGAAAGTCCCTTGGCATACTGTGAAGAGCGACCCCCCTTGGTCACTATGCAGAAGAGCAGCGTGGCATTGAAGATTGCTACTATCACTGTAGTAGCAACAACTAGACCAGTGATTTGCAGCTTCCATAGCGATTGCTCAGGTATGAGATATGAATACTTACATTGTGCCAAGCTGGACCTACCTGTATCTAAAGATCATACCTGGAGTTCACCTTTAATGCTACATTACATTTAAATTTTATCGACATTAATTAAATCACAATTAGTATATATGAGAGGTAAGTCAGGGCAGTGATGAGGTGGACAGACTCAGAATATTTTTGGATTTTGTGAATTCTTTTTTTGAGAAATCCTTCGAATCCAGCTGACACTTCATGGATTATTTTACTATATTCTCCACCCCACATCATACAGAACAATAGAATTCTTTATTTTGATGGTGTCATGGTTTATGTAATAACTATTATTTCCCTTCTCATTTGTGCACTACTATTCTATATATTATGTTTTAGTTTTATACTTCTGTTACTTTTCTTTACCATTATCTAGGCAAATGGCAACATACACATTTGAAATACTTATTTGTTTATGTTTTTATCTGCCAAAGGTTTTGTAAATCTGTTCTGCCAGGCTTGTGCTTTACACAACTCTGTTATGTTGTATAGCCAGCAAGGTGACACCTCTATTTCAGTGGTGGCTGGTGTTTTTTTTTTTTGGGGGGGGGGGGGGCGCAAACAACCATCCCCAGCGGCACCCCCCCCCCCCCCCGCTATTTTCTGGTCGGTCCGGCACTGACCCCATCATGGCGGGTAGCAGGCAGCGTGGTGCAGCGGCTCGGCTCCGAGTCCTCTCCTCCATGGCGGCTTCCAGCTCCTCCCCTCCTCCTGCTAGGCCTCCAAAAGGATCGCCTGTCCTTTCAGCCAGTTGGGTAACCAGTGCCAAAACCGGCTTCCTGATTGGTTGGGAGGAGGATCAGTGTTTCAACAGCAAATATTGATTAGCTGTTGTAACACACCTGGGAGGGCTCAAAGCGCACACTCTGAGATCCGCGCCCACCCTATATTGAAGCCTATTAGAGCCTCTGGCTCTAATCGGTGCTTCAAAAAAACAGCACCCCCGCATTGGAATCCATGCGCCGATGTCCTGAAAGGGGCCGGATGCATGGATAGGGGAGGTGGCGATGGACAGGGGGGGTGGCACCTGTGCGCCCTTAACGGATGGGCCGCCCCCTGATCTATTATCTGGTTCTGGTTTGCAGCTTCCTGTGTCACCCCTCCAGGGGAGGACTGGGTGGTGGTGTGAGGAAGGTGATTTCCCTCAAGGGCCAGTAATAATAATGTTATAATAATAATAAACATCATCGTCATCATTTAATTTATTAAATTAATAATAAATACATTAATATTACCTTAAATTATTTTAATGATAAAAAATATTATTATTCATATTATCACCATTATCATTATTATTAACATGAATTATTATTCAGTGCTGGTGGCCCTGAATGTAGTTACTTCACTATTCTGACATTGATCAGAGCAGAATATGCAGTCATGACACCTGCTGCACATTATTCTGCCACCTCGCTCAGACCTGCGATCACAGAGTCTGTCAGAGAGGAATCTTCCATCATCAACTTCCTTTGCTTTTCTGATAGGTCATGTGACAGAATGCCGAGAGCTGCAAAGAAAGCGGGTGCTGCAAGAGGTGAAAAGGTATGTAACAATACTTTCACCTTGGCTATCCAATCACCATGGCATCCTTTGGGGTCATTCGCATGTGTAGCAGTACTTGCCACTCCTCTGAAATGTAATCTGTGATGGATCACTTTTCAGAGGCCTTTGACTTGCAGCTGCTGTAATCCTAAAAAATAATGACCCACTGTGCCGCAGCTGCTTTTGCATGACAGGCCCCATTAACTTGAAACATAAAAACCACAGCCATGAGCATTGGCATGCCTTTGTTCAGGTGGTTGGTTGGAGGGAAGTCAAACCTCAGCCAGTCACCTGCTTTTACTGCCCCCTGGACACCAGCGTGGACAAGCCTCGAGCCTAGTACACTTTATGATCCCACAGAAATCTTTCCTTACCAGGAAAGGGCCAGTTGGCAGTGTTTGCTACCCACGCCAATGGTTCTTGGTCCTCCCCGGCACCTTTCTGCCAACCAACCTGTTCAATGGACAGTGGATCAGCTATTGTTGCCCATCGATGGATCAAATTTCAATCCATCTATGGTCATTCCAGAAGTCGATCTAATGACTGAATTTTGTCAAACAGGACTGTTATAAAACTTTTGTTGATCAGTAGGTTGCAGCCAATCAGCTGCAGTCGCTGAGATCAGTGTATTCTGACAGCGGAGGAGTCCCGCTGTCACAATACATTGGCACAGCGGGGAAAAATTCTTCATCTACCTCGTATGTGTGGATGGGTGAAATTCAATTTTTTTTTTTTGTTTTTTGTTTTTTCAATCAGCCCGACTGATCAAAAATAAGAAATGAACAGTCTACACCAGTGATGGTGAACCTTGGCACCCCAGATATTTTGGAACGTCGTTTCCCATGATGCCCATGCACTCTGCAGTGTAATTGAGCATCATGGGAAATGTAGTTCCAAAACATTTGGGGTGCCAAGGTTCTCCATCACTGGTCTATACGCAGACCTTTGATTCACTGTGCAGTGGGAAAGTAGGTAACACAGGAAGCTGCAATACTGAGACAGATAACAGAGGTGTCACCGTGCTGGCTACGTAGTGTAGCAGAGAATCACAAGAGGGGCTGAACAGAATTTAAAAAAAAAGCCTATGGCAGGCATAACCATTTCACATAACAGTATTTCAACCAAATATTTATCTGTTTGCCTACAACACCTCATTTTACTTTCCCCAACTGCAAATGACTTGAATAGATGGAGAAAGGGACCATAACTATATATATATATATATTATTTTTTTTTGTGTGTGGGGAGTCGGGGTAATTCATTTCACTTACAGGGTGATGCTGGTGTTGCCAGTCCTCCTTCTGGGACAATGTTGCTGGTGACAGGTTTTGTGTCTGGCAGGGGAAGGGGGACAGGCCTGGCCACGGGTGCGGGGGGTGGCAGCAAAAAGGAACCCGACATTTTCCCCTGGGCCCCGCTGCTGGGCTGCGGACAACATAAATAACAAAAGGAAAGTAAACGGAGCTCAGAACGGCCCCCTCGCCCGCACAGTCCCTAGCCCTTTCCCTATGCCCAAAAACTGCGGGAAGCCGTGGGAATTGTCAAGGAACAAAAATGAAAAGTGTGAAAATTAAAAATGTGTTAAAAATTACAAAAAAAAAAAAAAAAAAAGCCATGTGGATACTTATTAGTATTTTTCTAACAAATAAAACTAACATTAGCAACACATGAACACATTTTTTTTTTGTATAGATATTTATATTTACAGAAACGTGTAGGTGAAAATGTTAGGATGCTTAAACAAAAGAGAAATCTGTAAAGTTAAAAAAAAAAAAGATGTAATGTATTTTTTTTTGGATGTATTTACAGTATACATATGGTGGACAAAATGGAAGCAAGTAAAAAAAATAAAAAAAATAAGAAGAAGCAGCATTTTTGGTTTTATGTGATACATATGCAGAAGAGCTGACAATCTAATAACCTTGGAAATGCTACTGTTATTTTTTTTTAATGTATAGTTTGAAGGTAATCAATACTTTGCACCATACACAAGCCTGTATGTAGCACAAAAATACAAATCTCAAAATAAATACAGCACCAACACAGACTTATATATATCATTACCTACTGGGCTGATCTATAAAGTAATAATGTTGTGTACATATACTACGGGTCCTTTTTTTAAGATGACTTATGCCGTGTACACACGGGCGGACTTTTCGGCATCAAAGGTCCGACGGTCTTTCCGACGGACTTTTGACAGACTTCCGACGGACTTTTGAGCGACCGGACTTGCCTATACATGATCACACCAAAGTCCGATGGATTCGTACGTGATGACGTACGACCGGACTAAAATAAGGAAGTTGATTGCCAGTAGTCAATAGCTGCCCTAGCGTCGGTTTTCATCCGTCGGACTAGCATACAGTCGAGTGGATTTTTCGACCGGACTCGAGTCCATCGGAAAGATTTGAAACATGTTCCAAATCTAAAATCCGTCTGATTTTCACCCGAAAAAGTCCACTGCAGGTCCGATGAAGCCCACACACGGTCGGATTGTCCGACGGATTCGTCCCGTCGGATCAGTCCAGTCGAAAAGTCCGCCCGTGTGTACACGGCATTAGTCTGTAATTGCACGGTTCTTTCTACATTAAATAAAGTTTGTTTAAAAAAAAATAAAGCTGCTGTATGTCAAAGATGTGTAAAAAAATGGGGGTGTAATGGATAGCTGGTTGACAGGCTTAAAATAGTAACCTGTATCTTTGCACAGAATAAGTCCTTTTCTTTTGGACTGCTCAGAATTTATGGTGTCAGCACCTTTTTCACATCTTCTGGTTCTCCTGACTTGAGAAGCGCACTTGCAGTGCAATACTGGCCAACCTGACACAGGACCCGCCCCCGAGGTCCTCTTGCAGTAGGTGCATGTCTTGTGGCTGCCCCTTGAGTTAATAGGGAGGGGGATGTCAGAGTTGCACCATGCTCCTACAGGCCTGGCAGTTTGGAAAAAGGCTTATGTGCAAAGCTACAAAGTGATATTTGAAATCTGTCAGAATATTGTCACCTTTTTAAAGCTTTCCCTCTTTCAAAATGGAACCCAAGCCAACACTTTTTTTGTTTTGAAGAGTTGGGAACGATCAGAACCTAAGACAGGGTTTTAGACATCACAATAAAGAATTCACTTGCTTGGCTCCTATGTAAAATGTATCTAATTGATAGGTGTCTACAGTCCGAGGGAAGTTTAACTTCATTTAAAGAAGCTGGGTCATTTTAAAGTTCTTTTTACAGCCTGCCCCTGCAGGATCTTATCTTCCCTGCACTAATCTCTGCCACTCTGTTCACCACTAGGAGCAAGAAGCACAAGTCCTTTGTAAGATCCAAGTCAGAATTTATATAGGGCAAAGGACTCTTTTTTCAGCCGCCAAGTCAATGGTGGCCAGTCACCAAGCACCAGTGCTGTTGTGTTGGAGGATGGGGAGAGAGCCTCACAACAATTGGAAGTTACTGGAGGAGGGAAGGCAAGGTGACAATGTAGGGGTCAGAATTTAAGTAAACTTTCTGCTTTGCAGTACGTGGGCAAATCAGATTCACTTCAACACATTTTTTGTCTTTTTATGGTCCTTTTGATATGTTACTAGCCTTAGTTATAGGCATCCAGGGCTGTGCCAGGGCGGATGCCTCCTAAGGTGGCCATTTTTGCATCCCTCCTCTCAGTCGTTGGTTGATAGGAAGCTGTTGACCAGGCCACACAGCATCCTTGGTTGCTAGGAGGCAGCTGCTATGGTTGTTGCCGCCTAGAGGCTAAAAATACACATGGATGATCATGAACTTGAAGATGAAGCATTGACACTCCAGTCTCATTGCCGCCCCCCCCCCCAAACATGCATCCATAAGTGCGATTTGGGGCAGCAGTGTCAGTCTGCCTCGGCCCTTCAGGTATCTCTCTAGATACAGATATTACAGATTTCTAAGACATTGACATGCAACATCCTAGATCAGCCTTTCTCAACCAGGGTCCTGTGGAACCCTAGGGTTCCTCCAGGGGTTGCCAGGGGTCCCTTGAAGGCTTAGCAATTTCAGACTCTCAGATAAGTAACCACTGACGAATGACTATTGCACTAATGTACTATGAGCTGAAGATATAATAAATATTAGAAGGGGTTCCCTGAGACCAGAAAGGTTCCTCCATGTTAAAAAGGTTGAGAAAGGCTGTCCTAGATAGGCAGACCTTCATTAACATTCAGCACTGCACTTTTTTTTTTTACTAAAATTCTATACAAAGAGATTGAAATTACTGGACTATTAAATTAAATAAAAAATATTACAATTTGAAAAGTAGCGTGCATAAGGGATCGGGCCTATTTATAATGATTTGTCAATGTGGTGATGCTCATTCTTCACCCACCAATAGGCATAAGAGTGGACCAGCGACCAAGGTTATTTTCTAGCTGCAGGGAGAAAAGTGAGGCCATTACCTGCCTGCACCAATGGGTGGGGAGCCTAAATCATATGACTACCTGAACAGAATTACATCTGTCTGCTTGCCTTAAAGTGGAACTAAACCCATTGATTCTCCTGTGGCTCAAAACAGTTAAACTCAAGGCATGCCGTGAATGATAACCGTCACATTTACTTTTTCCCTCAACCAAACTGTCAAGCCATCAAATGGTTGGTGTCATAACTGATCACATGTGTAGCACCATGGCAACTGCAGATCAGACAGAGGCCAAGATGGCAGCTTCCTTAGCTATAAAGTATAGGAGGCTTTAGCTTCACTTTAAAGCAGGATTAAACCCAAAAGCAAAAAAATGTAACATATTGAGGTTTTTGAATCCTTACATATGGTGGCTGCATTTGCTTTCTTTTTTTTATTCTGCATCTCTTTTATTTTCACCTGGTGATCCGGCCAGTAACACACTTCCTGTCTTAGAGTGTCTCCACTCTGGATGGAGGAGCAATGGAGACATCTTTGGACAGCAGCATTCTCAGTCTGAGTGGAGGGGAGTGTTAGACTAGCAGACGTAGATGGACTTGACTAGCAAATTATAGCTAAACTCCAGATAACACTTTTTAAGCAGTTACAGCAACAGCTTTTGGGATAAAGGTTTTATATAAATGAATAAAAGCTGACCATTGTCAGTGGAAAGTGGATTGTCTCAACCCTCTCACTGCCACTTTTGCTGGTTTGTCTCAACCCCCTAAACTGCCACTTTGCTGGGTTGTCTAAACCCCCTAACTGCAACTTTAGCTGGTTTGTCTCAACCCCCTAACTGTCACTTTGCTGGTTTGTCTCAACCCCCTAACTGCCACTTTGCTGGCTTGTCTCAACCCCCTAACTGCCACTTTGCTGGCTTGTCTCAACCCCCTAACTGCCACTTTAGCTGGTTTGTTTCAACCTCTAACTGACACTTTTTCTGACCAGCTTCATCCATTGAGGGAAGTTGAAAAATAACAGACTTACTGATTGGAACACCAGGTGAAACCTTTTTATAAAGAAATGTGATTGAGAGCAAACCGCAGTGACACGATGAGGAATGTACAGCCTTGTATATTGACTGAATCTTTCTGTATGGAGGAATGCCTGGTGAACAGCAACAGATCTCACAAGAATTTAAGACAGTTACTCACCTGCCCTGCTCCCTGTCCAGAGGTGTCTGAGCAGACAAACTGAACAAACTCTTTTAGGGAGTCCTGGCTGTGATGGTGATGATGGTAGCGTATTGTTGGGTGAGTGAAGTAAGGGCTGGACTGCTGAATAATGGACGTTGAAGGAAAGTGTATAGTAGATGCAGATGCTCTTGGGCTCCCTGAGACAAAATAGAAAAAATCAGCACAATGAGGCAAATTCAGAAAAGGTTTATTGCATGTTAATACAATTTACATTATGTTATTTCAATGCCCAAATTATACTTCATACCCCCTTATGTCAACTGTCTTGCACTACCCCTTTCTACCCTAATAAACTGACTAGCCTTTGTATTACACGTACAGCAGCTCCACTTCAACGCGTTGTGTATGTGCGTCGCCATTCTTTTTACCCTTTCCCACCTAGCCTTTTAATCCCTTTAACTGGGCTTTTACGTCTGGGGAGCAGGAAGGTCTGCCTTGACTCGTAACCACTGTGATTGGTTATCACATGATCAGGAGCTGGTCCCGCTGGGCACGCTCTCAGCGCGGAAACCTTTGCTGCTCAAGGGCACATATGTGCGGCGTGTGGGTTGTAAAGCCCACCCTCTTTGCTTCTACCCATATGAGTTACCTGGGTGGCAACAGGGTAAATAACACTTCAGTGCACACACCACAGCTCACCAGAATGCATGATATGTGTTGTGGTCTGTTGCAAAGAACAAAAATGGCCAGATTGGTAACAATTTTCCTTCGTTGGGGCCTACCTAAAACTCAAGATAAAACGTGTTGCTGCATATGCGTTACTGCACCACAAATTTTATTTAAATGGACCCAAAAAATAGGATGACACTGAATGAAATACAAGTTAATTTTCCCCAGAAGTACACCTGGAGCCAATGACTAGAAGAGTAAGGGCCCATTCACGCTACAAACACATGTAAAAAAAATAGCGCCACTCAAATGCCTCCCGTTCTTCCTTCTGTTGGTTCTCCTCCCACAGTGGGTGCCAGCCCCTCCAGGAGCACGTCTCACTCCATGAAACAATCACAATAGCAAAATTAGAGGGCGCACATCACATAGGTCAACCACATCCACTGGTAAGTTACAATCCCTGCATCTTGGCCATGGCCACTGATGCGTTTCACCCTATTTGGGCTTAGTTGTAGAGAACCTCTACGACTAAGCCCAATTAGGGTGAAACGTGTCAACGAACTGTTGCTCAGGGACTGTAGCTGAAGCCTTTGTTAGCTTACCAATGGATATGGTTGAACTATGTGTTGTGCCCCCCCCCCCCCTAAATTTGCTATTGGGCTCATTCACACTACTGTGTTGTAGTAACATGCACATTGGAAATGTGCACACTTGCGCTGCCAACAAAGCTACATGCACCTTCTGGTAGGACTAGAAGTACACGAAAAAAAATTCACTAACTGGGCAGAGAAAGCAACAGTGAAGACCGGACCAGATGCACTGGCAGGCATGGCCACAATCTGGAACCATTCCCTCAGTGCCGGGACAAGGTCATCTAATGCCCAGGGCAAACATGCCAAACGGCAGCCCCCCTCCCCCAAAATGTATGAGCATTTTGTGTCAGCAAAAATCCTCTCCCTTCTCTGATATAAAATTTGAGCACTAAATTGCATGATTACACCCAAACATAAATTCCCCTTGCAAGCCATAATTCTCCCCAAACAAAAATTACACCTCTTCCAGTATTCCTACCAGCTTGTAGGTAGGCAACCTCGGCCCTCCAGCTGTGGTAAAACTACAAGTCCCATGAGACATTGCAAGATCCTGACAATCACAGGTATGACTCCTAGAGGCAGAGGCATGATGGGATTTGTAGTTTCAAAACAGCTGGAGTGCCGAAGTTGCCTACCTCTGCGCAGTACCCCCACCTCGTATGATACCACAGTGCCCAGGGCAGCCGCCCCTGCTGCCCACTCCTGCAGCCCGCTGCTGTCCCAGCCCTGTTTTACCTGTACATGCAAATGTGTCACTGAGAGTCAGAAAAGCAATTTGTGCCACTCCTACCCCTTGCCATCCTAGGCCACGGCACAATTTGGATCCTGTTTATATTTATCTATGTACATTTAGTGGCTAATTGGCAAAATAATGCACACGGTATCTTAACAAATACATTATATAGGAGATTGCACAGGGGGTTTTTTCACTTTAATAGTATCTTAATAAATTATGTGGTATTTTAAGGTCCTTTCACATAGATGTTCTTTCAGTCCATTTTTGATTACATAGATCAAAAACAGACTGCAGTGTATCCGTGTGGGTGGCCAGATGTAAGAGGATGTGCGCTCACTTACAATCACCCACATCCAAGTCTGCGATTCACTCTACCAAATGGAAAAAGATCTGCTTTTACTAATGTGGGTGGATATAGGCTGATGTACATCAGCTTACAACTGGCCACCCATTGGTATTACATTGGGCCCCTTTTTCCTCCAACAAATGATGGAGGAAAAATGAAGGCTGGACACGGATGTCACATATTTGACATCTGTTTTTGTTCTGGTTCAGTTTAGCAGGGGATCTGCCTCGGATTCCCCACTAAAACGAAACAGAGAGCGCCCATTAGAAAAGGGGCCTAATACTACCAAAGTTCATAAAAAATCATTACCATGGCTAAAATATACCCAGAAACCACTGCCATCCAACTTCGAAATCACTTGAAGTCGCACGATTTGAAAGTTGGATTCAGTGAGGCCCCTAGGAGCAGCAGAAAAAAAATGGCTAGTGTACATGAGGCCTTAGTGATCCAGAACAAGTGAGCAGATAAGGACTTCTAACTTTTCTGACTTGGGTGCTTGTTCCAGGTCAGTGACTTGTCATCATAAACAGGCAATGCGACTAGCATTTTCAGAATCAGATAGCAATGGCAGTCCCCATATAGTTCTTTTAATAGGTTAATATAAAAAAACTTGTTGACACCTGAGCATTTTCACAAGTGTTGTTTCATTGTAGAAAGCACCGGCCCATGTCTGTTAGCGGGGGGTGATCGCCCCTTGATGTCGGTACTTTAGTGTGTTCAGTATAGCAATCCCGCAAGCCTGGGTGAACAGTGAGAGCTATCCTCCCAGGATCCCACCCTATTCTATAAAAGTATGAGAATCACCCCTAGTGCCACATCCCTAATATTTGAGGATGAAAAGAAAAAAGGGACAAAAAGACCCTTAAAGATCGGGCTTTAAAGGGATTTTAGACTACATTTGTAATAAATAAAAAGAATACATTTTATTGGTACATTACAACAACACTTATTGTGCAGCAAGAGCAAAGAGCCAAACACTTTAAAAACATATACAGGCAATTGTAAATAGCATAAGCATGATGATAAGAAAAAAAGAGGTTGTTACACCATGAAAGATAAGCGAGCCCCTGTGCGTCAACTCGTTTCACTGATTTGCTTCATCAGGACACATACAGGGATATTCTGGAAAGGAACAGGTCTCACTATCTTTGCCCAAAGAGGCCAGCGCGTATGCCTGCAGCAGAATACCACCTTTCTCCCTGGTATGCTGCTGCAGGCATAGGTACAGGCCTCTTTGGGCAACTGGACACTATGCTGTCCTGACCATATATATATATCCCTTGGCTCCTCAAGCGAGGATGGATTGCTGTAATTCTGCTAATGACAACTTATATGGTTGTTTGCATAAAGTAATATTAGTGTATGGCCACATCTCCTTTTCATTTGGACATTATTGTTAGATATACACCGAATGATGCAGATACTAATCCTGCATGTTTCCTTTAATATTCTTTGGAATTACACTACCTAGCTTATTGGATGGTCTTGATGCTTGACCAGGGAGCTCTTTTTATGCGTATGCATGTTCAAATGTTGATAAGATAGTAAGACCTGTTCCTTTCCAGAATACCCCTGTATGTGTCCTGACGAAGCAAATCAGCGAAACGCATTGACACACAGGGGCTCACTTATCTTTTATGGTGTAACAGCCTCTTTTTTTCTTATCATTATGCTTATGCTGTTTACAATTGTTTTTTAAGTGTTTGCTCTTTGCTCTTGTTGCACAATGTGTCGTTGTATTGTACCAATAAAATTAATTCTTTTTATCTATTACGAAGGCAGTCTAAAATGCCTTTAAAGTCCGATCTTTAAGGGTCTTTTTGTCCCTTCTTTCTTTTCTATTTTAGATACCTATAATGTGATTACAACTTTGCCATGATTTACCTGGTCTCACTCCAGCCAACACAGGGAGGGGATGATGGGTGAATGCCATGCGAGAAGAACTGGTCTGGCAATACTCTAGTTTGCCTGACTTCTTAAGAGACCCGGGTCCTTGAAAGGAAGAGAAATATACATCAGTGAGGTGATGAGAGCCGAGTATGTCAGATGGGGCAATCCCAGCAAAACCCCCAGAATATAGACAATTTCTTTACACCCACAAGGACTGGCTATTACAAAGGAAGGATCTGTCAAGGGCACTCATCAAAAGTACCAACTAGGCCTGCCCTTTCCTCCATACACAAAAGCCATGCTATCACTTCCCGCTATGAAAAGCACTCTGTAAATGGTGGAGACTGACATTTCATTCATCTGCCTATCCTCCATTTATAGAGTGCTTTTCACTGCGGGAAGAAAAACTACAGCTTCTATGAATGGAGGAGACTGACATTTCATGCATCCGCCTCCATATATTCATTTTAACGGTGGGAAGCGAATAGTATAGCTATTCTAAATGGAGCAAGGACGTGGAAAGAGCGCCTGTGACAGGTCCAGCCGCTCTTATTAGCCCCTTGCAGTATTGGAAGATGCAGGGGTATGCAGGGGCAGAGGACTGAAGATTTTAACCCACATGGTAGCCACCAGCACAAGGGAACCATTTTATTTGCTGCTAGACATGTGCATGACGAAAAAAAATTAGTTTAGTTTAGATTCGTTAATCAAGTTATTTTGTTTCGTAAAATTTGGTTGATTTGTTGAATTCATATTCGGGATTCATATTAGGATTTCGTATTTAGAATTCATTTTATTTCTTTTTCAAATTTACTGATTTTTTTCGTTTCCAGATGTTCGAATCAATTTTGAATCGGCTGAATCGAAAACTTTATATATATATATATTTTTTTGAATGTGGCAAAGTGAACAAACAAAAGAAAAATTTTCATCAAATACTCTTTAAATCACCTTTGCCTTAAAACAGCATTATTTCAAAAGAGTACTCTAATAACACACACAGTCTTTGATCTCGGTAACATGTTTACAGTTCGAATTTGACTAGAATTCGATGTAAAGTTCGATTCGAATTTCAATTAGAATTTCGGAAATTCGGAGGGATTTCGGAGATACGGACGGATTTCTGAAATTCGGATGGATTTCGTTTAGTTTTTCGGAGCATTCGGTAAAAGTTTGTTTATACTTTAATTCAGGTATTCGGATATATCTGAATCTCCAAATAATTAAAAATGTGTCAGAATATTTATTCATAACGAAACGAACCGCACATGTCTATTCGCTGCCCAGCGTTGGATGACAACATTCCTGCGCATGAGCCGGAGTGAGTCATGCCAGTACACAGGGACCATACCGGTGATGTAAGCTGAGCCAGGCATGCGCAGCTTAGTTTACATGCTGGAAAAGACAATGAGCAAGCGGGTAGGTGTATTTTATTGCAAAAGAGACATTGCATGCATCTACATAGATAAGTATACATTGATCTGCATAGATAAATAGATAGAGATGTTAAACATCGGATCTATGCAGAGCAGATAGACAATTCAGGTGAAGAAATGATCGATGAGGTACAAGATTCTCTGCTTTCATAGAAATGTCCTGAGCAAAATAAAAATCAGCAGCAACAGATTTCTTACCCGTGTCCACATCATTTGGCCACACGCTGGCCTGGCTGCCCCCAGCTGCAGGTGACCGGCCTGTACCCGGGTAGAAGACATCATCCACTGGGCTCTCTAACTCACTGTCATCCAAAGACTTTGGGCGCTTTGTCGAGCTGAGTGACAGACATGAACAGAGAGGCATCAGCATGTGCCATCATATACACACACGCACACAATATAACTATATATAAATATAAAATATTGGATATAGAATGGTCATTAAAAAAAAGCATACAACTGTTGATGCAAGTGAGCAATCTGAGAGTTCAGCTCAGGTACTAACAGGGCCATAGAGCACTCATGGAGGCACAGTGAAGGCATGGCCAAAGTGTCCATACTGGGTACTTACTACTAAGTGAATGTTCAGCCCTTTATATGTTTTTATGTTCCACCCCTGGACCTCACAGCGCCATTGGTTGTTGCGGTGCACGTGGCCGTCTGCGTCCTAGCAACCAATGACACTTTGTGGGCCTGCTGCCTGTGTCCTAGCAAAAGATACTGTGTGGGCTAGCCATGGGCATTATAGCAACCAATGATGTTGTGCTGCTTGGGACACCAGCATCCCACCAACCCATGAAGCTGTGTGGGCCGACCGCCTGCGTCTTAGCAACCAGTGATGCTGTGCGGCCCAGACTGCTAGTGGCCAACAAGCAATCATAAGGGGGAAAAGATGGCTGCTTAACACAGCACCTGGCCCCAGCAGGGATATGTCTATATAGACAAATGCCTGGGTCTGGTCAGGTAACAATTTACATGTCTATTTTGTTTTTTTTAAAAGGGGCATTTTCAAAAGTTTGTTTGGCTATTATTTACAGGCTTTTGTTATTAACCTATAAATGATTATTTAATGCAGCTGGTGTATATATATATATTTAATATTGAAAAGTTTTTAGTTTGACATATAATTGAAAAGATTGTTTATATTTTTATGCGCATAGTATTAGTGCGCCAAGCAAAAGGTGGTGCAGGACTCCATGATAACTATGGTCACTGTAAAATTAGGGATAATTTGTCCCAATTTGCGCCTTTTTTTGACAATTTGGTATGCATTTTCTCACTCTCTGCACCAACAGTTTATCAGGGCCATTGTGTATATACTGTATATGTCTGTGCCTTGAGGAAGAGGATTACAGGGGGGTCCAGGTCTGCCTGGTGATTACAGAAAGATCCTGAGCTCCATGTCCTGGGATTGGTTGAGAGGTCTGTGCAGGTTCCCCTCAGCCAATCTCAGAAAAGCTTTAGGAAGGCGGGAAAACCTGAGGTAACAGTGGTTAGCCATGAGGTGATCTCAGCGACAGGGCCTACTCAGTTCTCTTTCCATGAAGGCTGCTTAGAGACTAAGTGCCGGTTCACACAGGGGCGACTTGTCAGGCGACCTAGCCGCCTGACAAGTCGCGTCCCGTTCTCTACTATGGAACCGTTCTAATAGGAGCGACGCAAGTCGCTCCGACTTAGAAAAAGGTTCCTGTAGTATTTTTGGGACGACTTCAGGCGACTTGCATTGACTTCTATACAAAAGTGGTTTTGCAAGTCACCGCTGAAGTTGTGTGCCTCGGTGAGGCGACCTGCAAGTCGTGCCGCCCCTGTGTGAACCGGCACTTAGGCCGGACATTGATTAGCTCGAATTCCGAAGGAATTTTCTTTCGAGAATCTTTTCTAAGAATTTTCGCTCGAATCTCATTCGAATCACTTTCACACATGTGGACTGTTCAGGTCCGCCTATCAGTTTTTCAGGTGGACCTGAACGGACGCTCCATGTACCTCTATGGAGCAACGGATGTCAGCGGTGATATGTCTGCTGACATCCGATCCGCTCCACTAAATACATACTTGTGGAAACCCTATTTTCCATCCGTCTGGCGGATCGGATGAAAACGGAAAGGCAGATCCATTTTCCTCCGATCCCCCATAGAGGAGAGCGGGGCTCTGACAGGTCCATCTCTGCACAGTGAGCAGAGACGAACTTGTCATCTGCCGGCTCAGCGGGGATCAACAGATCGATCCCCCCAGTGAGCAAACAGAGTCCGTGAAAACAGACATGAATGTGTGAAAGGACCCTTAGCGGACGATTTTCATGTGACCATTTGAGTGATTGGGCAGGTTGGAAATTTTTTGAAAAACAAACTAATTTGTAATCAATGATGGGAAAATTGTGTGAAAAATATCATCGAAAAAGAAATGCGCATGAGCACAAGAAAAAAAAAATTCTCGGAAAGAAAAGAAGATTCCTGGACATGAACATTATTTTCTGTAGCAACATGAGGTGAAATTGAAGGCTTGGTTGGCCGAAATTCTAAATCAACGGTGGCATTATCGGATCACAAAACGCACGGAATTTGCATGAGTTCACCTTTTCAAGAAAACAGCCCAAAGCCTAATGCATGGGTCAAATTCCGAACATATTTTCTTTAAAAAATCAGAAATGTGTGCGTCTTGTGATCCGATGGTGCCACCATTGATTTAGAAAAATTTTACTTTTTCTAAATTTGACTTATGTATGGCCAGCCTTAAGGTATTAAAAAACTGTGCAGCTGTGTAAAATGTTCAATAATTTTTATATTCCTACCTCTAGGCCATTTGGGTCCCCCTGGTAAACTGGTGGAAAAATCTCCCAGTTAGCAATCCTGCCTTGTTGCCAGGACACCAAAAATTGTTGGTTTTTGCTCCTGTAAGGGCTTTTTTTCTCGGTTGAGCTGCATTTTTTATTGCCCCTCAGCTTCCCTTTCAGCTGCAGGGGCGCGTACACATGCCGTGGCCGCAACGCTTTGATTTGCGCCCGTGGTAGGTATTCTACCCCCTGTTGCATTCAAGTGAATGAGGACGCTATGCAAGTACACTGCAGTACGCTAGTGTGGGGTTCAAGAGGTTAAAGCAGATGGTGAGGAGGTAACACAACACCTCCTCACCGCCTGTCAAATGTTCTCTGAAGAGTGATCCAAACGTGGATCTCTCTTCAAAGACCAAAGCAAGTGTGAACGAGCTATAACGCTGGGAATGAGCGTCCATCAGTTTTCACATCCTACCAACAAGGCAGGACATAGTGGTTGTTAGCCTGGCTTCCGGAGAGGCCCAAATAGCCTACAGGTATGACAATATCATGAATGGACATTTTACAAAGCTGCTCCCTCACTGCATAGGCTATTTTCTGGGAAAGGTTAACTGAGCCTTTAAATAATGAAGATGCCCCTCCATTGTGGTTGGCCCTACTTGGGTTCCAGGAATGGTGCCATGACCCCAGGAAAGATGGTGATTGCTAAGTGACAGGATAATACAGCCTGAAATTTTTACCCCTCCCTTAGTGATCTCAGAGCCTGTGAGGGACCTGAATGGATGGAGGTGACCCGAGTGGGATGCTCCGACATGCAGCTGCCGACTGATTTTATTCGGTCTTGTAAGTGTCCACTTGATAGTCATGGCCAAAAATATTGGCACCCCTGCATTTCTGTCAGATAATGCACCACTTCCCCCAGAAAATTGTTGCAATTACAAATGTTTAGGAATACTAATGTTTATTCATTGTGTTTGTCTTGGTAGGACACAAAAAGTGGAGAAACAAAAAGCCAAATCTGACACATTCCATGCAAAGCTCCAAAAATTTACTGAACACAATTATTGACACCTTCTCAAAATTGTAATGCTCCTGTAATGTAGAAAAAATGATCAAAGAGTTTGCCAAAACTTACCTGAGGAAGCCAAAATCCTTTTGGGAGAATGTGCTGTGGACAGACGAAACAAAATTACAGCTTTTTGGTAAAGCCCATCATTCTACTGTTTTCAGAAAAAGAAATTAGGCCTTTAATGAAAAGAATACAGTCAAACATGGTGAAGGTTCACTGATGTTTTGGGTTTGCCTTGCTGCTTTAGGCACTGGATGTCTTGACCGTGTGCATGGCATTATGAAATCTGAAGACTACCAAAGAATTCTAGGGTGCAATGTAGGGCCCAGTGTCAGAAAGTTGGGTCTCTGTCAGAGGTCATGGGTCTTACAGCAGGACAATGGCCCAAAGCACGTCAAAAAGCACCTAGAAATGGTTGAAGACAAAGCGCTGGAGAGTACTGAACTGGCCAGCAATGAGTCCAGATCTAAATCCCATAGAGCACCTGTGGAGAGATCTCAAAGCAGCAGTTGGGAGAAGGAACCCTTCCAATCTGAGAGACCCGGAGGATTTGGCGAAAGAAGAGTGGTCCAAAATTCCAGTAGAGAGATGTAAGAAATGCATTGATGGTTACATGAAGTGATTTGATTTCAGTTACTTTTTTCAAGGGGTGTTCTACCAAATATTAAATTGAGGGGGCCAATAATTTTGTCTAGTCCATTTTCGGAGTTCTGCGTGGAATGTGTCAGATTTGGCTTTTTGTTTCTCCACTTTTTTGTGTCATACCAATACAAACAAAACAAATAAACACGAGAATGCCTAAACATTTGTAATTGCAACAATTTTCTGGGGGAAGTGGTGCATTATCTGACAGAAGTGCAGGAATGCTAATATTTTTGGCCATGACTGTATATATCTCCCTTACTGCCCACTGATGTTTTGGCATTTGAAAATCGACTGACAGGATTGGGACATAATATTCACTACGCAGAAATCTTAGCTTAATGGAGAAAGCTGGCCATACATTATACAGTTTTCTTTCGATTTACCTTCAACTATGTAGTGCAAGGGCCTGGCTGATTGCATACAAATTGAAAGTGATTAGAGTTGACCTCATATTATGTAGTTTTGGCAAATCTAAAGGAAAATTTATGTCTTGGATAGCTTAGGTAAAAGATAAAACTAGGGATGAGCTCCCAGTTTGCTCCAAACCCATATTCAGACCATATTTTGTTTGTTCAGCAGGTCAGTGAACCCAAGTGAAACATTTAGCAAAAGTTTTACTACCGCTGCTAAATAAGACAGCTTCCTCCCTGCCCTGCCCATTTAAAAAGCATCCGGAAGCCCCCTTCTTTTAAAAGGGGTCATCCAAATTCAGATAAGCCCCCCTACCCGGAGACCCCCACAACCAACAGGCCAGGGTTGTGGGGAAGAGGCTCTTGTCTTCATCACCATGAGACTCTCCAGGTCCCCTCTCCATGTTGAGCAAGGAATATGTCACCAGCACACCAAGGAACTCCATTAAAAGGGTCCAATTCTTCATTGAAAGATCACAGCCGAAGATAGCAGCTTTTTGGAGCTGGGCAGAACCCCTTCATCTGGCATTTGACAAGTTCAGAATGGCAAACCATCCACCAATTAAACTGGAGCATTACATGAAGGTGTCCTGGTGGGTTCGAAATGTCATCTTCTGCTGTGATGTTATCATTCAGTAAAGCATTGGACCCTTTTTGATGAAGTTAATAGGTGTGCTGGTAACATAGTCCTTCCTTGCAACAGCTGGTGGACACTACAGCACCCACTTACTCTTCAGCCATTCCCAGAAATGTGTGCATTGGGAAAATTACTTTGGGCTCCCCATGTTTTGGGCACATGGCTTGGTATGATTTGGGTGGGGTCACACACATGTTCCTCTTTTTTCCGTGGATTAGGGGGGGGGTTAGACTTTTTATTTTTTTGTGCAGGGTTAAGGTAAACGCCACACAATTTTTGTTTTGTTTTATGTAGTGTCCTCCATTAAAATCTATATCAGACCCTCATCTAGGATAAGGGCCTAGTATAGATGAAGGAAATCCCCGGACACTTTGGGGGGAATTTACTAAAATGGGTGCACACAGAATCTGGTGCAGCTGTGCATAGTAACCAATCAGCTCATACCTTCAGTTTGTTCAATTAAGCTTTGACAACAGAACCTAGAAGCTGATTGGTTACTATGCAATGCTGCACCAGATACTGTGTGCACCAGCTTTAGTAAATCTCCCCCTTTGTGAACGAACAGAATGAAGCAGCTGGGAGCTGTCATTTACTAGCATTTTAAATGTCATTTTTTCTTCTTTGTAAATATCAGTTCTGCTGCAGTAGGTTATATACATCATACAGATGCATCCCTTACACAAGCAGGTTATGGGCACCCCCTGGCATAACCTGACAGCATCTGCCACAAGGAGCCTGGCCGGTCCGCCCCAAACAGGAAGTTTCCCGAAAAGGTAGACATGGTCCCTGCTCTCTCCTTACTCCTCCAGAACCTCTCCCTATTGCTGGCACTGTCCCTGTCAGATGGGGAACCTGTCCCTAACCTGTCCACTTACATAAAGAGTGCCAAACCCTGGGGTAAGAGTCTTAAATAAACTCTGCTTGACCTAAGGTGGCCACCAAGGTCACATGGAGCTTATTCATCCAATCGGTAACACTGCCCAAGTGACCAAGGAAATCATAGAGAAACACATCTTCTCTTAACTTCCTCTCCCATCTGCCTTTTCGCTGTGGTCGAGCGTCACCAGCAGTGAAGAATATAGACTGCACCTACCTACAGGTGCACCATCACTCCTGCATCCCTACAGGCAGACTGCATAGACTCAGCACATTAACCCCTTGTCCAAAGTTAGGAATCCTAAGGCGTCTTACTAGCAATGTCACCTGAGGAAACCATCTAACAAC
Organism: Lithobates septentrionalis; assembly: GCA_037952835.1. Lineage (NCBI taxonomy): Eukaryota > Metazoa > Chordata > Amphibia > Anura > Ranidae > Lithobates > Lithobates septentrionalis. The sequence goes on along the minus strand of JBBDGP010003029.1, from coordinate 1,329,167 downwards.
ATTAAATTGAGGGGAAATGTTTCACCATAGTAATTAAATCTTTAGTGTAACAAATAGTTCACTGGTTTCTCTTACCTGCTGGATGGAGGAGACGTTAAGGACCGCCGACCAAGTGTCACCTGGTTTATATTGTAGTAGCTTGGGCTCTCCAGATCCGCCAATGAGAAGTTAGGGCCAGATGCTGTTGCAACAGGTGCTGAAAAAAAAAAAAAAAAACAGGTATCAAAATAAGACTTTGGAATGTTCATTGTGGATAGTAAGGGGGCTATTTTTGACATGGAAAAATTCAAAGTTGAATGCCCTATAACAATACAGTACTAGCTAAACCTAGCTAAAACTATATCCTAATATTAAAGTGGTTGTAAACCTCAGACATGAAAAACGAACAAAGCATATCCCTTTATTGTGTGTACTTGTCTTAATTAAGAACACTAATAGGGCGTACACACGGTCGGACTTTGTTCGGACATTCCGACAACAAAATCCTAGGATTTTTTCCGACGGATGTTGGCTCAAACTTGTCTTGCATACACACGGTCGCACAAAGTTGTCGGAAAATCCGATCGTTCTAAACGCGGTGACGTAAAACACGTACGTCGGGACTATAAACGGGGCAGTGGCCAATAGCTTTCATCTCTTTATTTATTCTGAGCATGCGTGGCACTTTGTCCGTCTAATTTGTGTACACACGATCGGAATTTCCGACAACGGATTTTGTTGTCGAAAAATTTATTCTCCTGCTCTCCAACTTTGTGTGTCGGAAAATCCGATGGAAAATGTCCGACAGAGCCCACACACGGTCGGAATTTCCGACAACGCGCTCTGATCGGACATTTTCCATCGGAAAATCCGACCGTGTGTACGGGGCATAAGTGTCATTTCTGTCTGCTGCTTGGTTCCTCTGCTATCAGGATGTATCACTTCTGACAAGTTTTCCTGACACCAAGAGAAATAAGCTCATTGACAGTCTCAGCTCTGTTCCTGTGGGCTGTGGGGGGGGGGGGGGGGGGGTGTCCATTCCCTTCGTTTTTCTGAATGCTCAGACACGCTTTATAAATTCTGGACTGCTGCGGAGATATGAAGACTGCAGATACAGTAGACAGGTACAACGTATGTAGGAGGATTTGTTTCATCTCTATGTATCTCATGAGGATAGCCCCTTCACTAAGGGTTTACAACCACTTTAAGCACCCTCTCTTATAAGCACAGAGTGGAACTCAAGCCAGAAAACCACTGAAAAATAAAGAAAAAGTGGCACGTATGTGAACCCAGCCTTAGAGTTCCCCATATACGTTAGATCTGCCATTATCAGCCAGGGTTCTGTGGAACACTAGGGTTTCTTTAGAGCAGGGATCCTCAAACTATGGCCCTCCAGCTGTTGGGGAACTACACATCCCATGAGGCATTGTAAAACTCTGACATTCACAGACATGACTAGGCATGATGGGAATTGTAGTTCCTGAACAACTGGAGGGCCAAGGGGTTCTTTGAGCTGAATAATTTACCTCTTTATTATTGACCTTCTATCTTATGGTGACTGCATAGTTCTGGGGCTAACACCACTTGGTAGAGCCATTTGCAGGACACCAATGAGCTTTTCAGCTTTTTTTTCCAACTGACCCCCCAATTATTTGGTTTTTATCAGGGTTCCCTGAGACTTAAAATTATTTCAATGGTCCCTCTACAGTAAAAAGTTTGAGAAAGGCTGTATTAGATTTTTTTTTTACTAAAATCAGCTGTTTTTGGCTAAACTAATGTCTATGAGCACCTTAATTCATAAATAACCTCTACACAAAATTGAATTACTCTAGATCCTTTCCTCCTCTTCATACCTATTCTAAATACTCACTCTGTGACACACGGACGAGCTCTGTGACATTCCACACACCGGAGGTGACAAAGCAGTCCTGGAAAGTGAGATGTCCTGGGCAAAAAGAAAACAGAATTATATTAATGTCATTTTACGCCAGTTTCACTTCTTCTGGATTTCAGAGAGATCATTTATCAAACAGAGATCATTTATCAAACAGAGATCATTTATCAAACAGAGATCATTTATCATACAGGATACCTTATTAATAATAATAATTATTATTTTCATTATAGCACCAAAAACTTTGAGATCCCAAAACCTCTGACCTTCCAGAGGTCTATTTATAAAGGAGCGAATGTGACTTTTAATAAACATTCTCGGGAGTGGAATCAATCCGAGTCATTTAAAGCACATGCAACTGGAAGATTGACCGGCAGAGAATGTTTGTTGAATGACAGATTTAATACTTTACAAGTAGTAAATAAAGGACACACGGGGATATTTACTAAAACTGGAGAGTGCAAAATCTGGTGCAACTCTGCATAGAAACCAATCAGCTTCCAGGTTTTATCATCAAAGCTTAATTGAACAAGCTGAACCTGGAAGCTGATTGGCTACCATGTACAGCTGCATCAGATTCTGAGTGCTGCAGCATTAGTAAATCCGCCCCATTGTTTTTTGACTTTTCCCTTGCCTTGCATAAGGCAAAATCAATTTGCCTTATGGATTCAGTGGGAAATCTCATAATTAGAATATGGGCAAAGGTTATTTTAGCCATCAATTATCATTCTCATAAAAGGTAAATCATTGGTTATATCCACTAATTCCTATGGGTAACTGTCCAGTCTTCTAAATTGGAATTGTCAGTAAAATTAGGGATGTATAGTGTAATTTTGATGTAAAACTGACGATTTTGCATCGCAGAAGTGAGCACTTTCAATTTCACTCAAAGGGGTTGATCTACTAAAACTGGAGAATGCAAAATCTGAGGCACCTGTGCATGGTAGCCAATCAGCTTCTAATTTCAGTATGTTCAATTAAACTTTAACAAAAAAAAACCTGGAAGCTGATTGGTTACTATGCAGAGCTGCACCGGATTTTGAACTCTCCAGTTTTAGTAAACCAACCCCAATCAGTAGCTTAGGAAAAAATTTGCATAAAAAATCTACTTTTTTTTTATATATTTTGATATTTTAAGGATAGTTTAGTAGATATATATGATGGATTCACACCACTGCATTTAGAGTATGTTGACGTGCGTTGATATACATTTTTAACACATTGCTTTGATGTTCATTTTTTTAATGCAATACATTGATGTGTGGGTTTTTTTGTTCACAGCGGGAGCTAAAATATATTATTTTCTTTCTTTAATGAGCACTGCAGCATTTTCACCCAGCACACATCAATGCAACATGTTTATATAAACTGACCCTATTGGAAGCTATGGATTTTGGCATGTTTTTACACTGGGCCTGTGTTGGGCAATGTAGCCCAACATGCGTGGTGTGAATGGGCCCTCAGGCTGGACTCACACTCTTCCATTTGCATACAGCCTATGTGGTAATGCATGTGCCTAGGTGTGAACAGCCCCATACAGTTTATTTTTCCAAAACACAGGAATTTGCTGTAGATTTATGTAACCCAGACCCATCAGAAAGAATGAATTTTCTGCATGACTATGGTAAGACAAATGCAAACTGGCCTTATTACCTCTACACCACCCTACTAATGTATACCCTGTTCAATAACCAGACGACACCCTTTTTGGAGTAAAATTGGCCGTACTGGCCATTTTTAATTAACAATTAACCGTAAACATTTTATTTACAAACATTACTTTCCCAGATAAATCGTAACCATGTTGTAGATCTTTGAAGGCACTGAAAAGACCCCAAATTTAGTTACTATCAGCATGACCACACAAGGTCTTTAGTCGCAGCACACCGACTCGGGGACAATACCAACTCTCCACCTTCCAACGCTGATACCCATATCCAAATGCCCAGTTAAACCTCAGTTAACTGGCATCTTACCGAGGATCCCATACCATAGATGGTTCCCCATTATGCCATATTGGTCTTAATTTAGAAGGCCTCTAAAGATCCCAACCGCTACACCACTTAAAAACAATCACTGCCAGATGTCCATTCCTCAAACAAAACAGAGCGAGAGGGTGGGAGCTGGTTCTTCGGCCGGTGACCTCCGACTGACCACCGGACGCTGGCCCCTCCCTAACTACACTGCCGAAACTTTTCTGGCCACCCCCACTACTCTGACCAACTGATCTCCAGGCTAACCCTTCAGTAACCTGCTTGTCCTGCTACCCTGTCATGCCAGCCCTGCGCCTATTACTGCATCTTTTGCTACGGGCTTCTCTTGAAACCTATTTTCTGCCAGAGTTTTTCTACATGCAAATCAACAAGTAAAAATAGGCCCGTGTTATTAGTATTTGTGTTACTTTTCCATTTTATGTGTATTTGATTATTTACTGTCACTTGTTTTTCTTTTTTTTCCGTTTTTTTTTGTGAAGACAAATGCAGTGATAGCAAAAATATTCTTCTGTACTTTCATTAACCATGTGAAGCCCACCACAGTCTTAAAAACTACCTAATTTACTCCTTTCTCAACAAATCCAAAACATTTCTTCAACATTGAAAATCTCACCAAAATCATTTTTTTTTAGTTTCACAAGACTGAAAACTGATTCTACTTCTTCCTGCTCTTTTTGTTAGTCTCTATTCTCCCTAAAAGAGGGTGCAGACTGCTATAATAACCTGCCATGATCTATCCAAAACTAAAAAAAGTTTTGGCTGAAGTTGGATAACTTTACTTTGTATGGGATAAACACAGAGCAGAAATTCCAGACTTTTTGTGTAGATTTTTTTTAACACATACTAGTAATCTTTAGGTGCCTGGGTGTTATAATCTGAAATTGATTTAGCTGAATCTTCTGTATTAGATTTATGAAAAACTGAAAAAAAATGTGTGGAGAAAACCTGCATTGCTAAAACTGGAAAACTGATGGCCTATTTTTTTGGAAACACAAGACCAAAATGTGGAAAATAACTCTGGGCCTTTATTATAATCGGTTTCCCATAATTTGGCAAACACTTAAACAGAGACACATGTGAAAGTTTTTAGATTCTCTTTCTAGCAATCCTTTTTGAGCTCTTAAATTTAATCATTACATGTTTTAAATGAAAAATAAAGCACACAGACATGAAAATATAAAAACACATCACTACAGTGTTATAAACATTTCCATAGTCTCCTTCAGTTGTATATCAGGCCAAAAGCCAGCAGCACTAATTATCAAGCAATTCAGTTAAAATTTAATTAGGACCTACTTAAAGGGGAACTTAACCCATGACAATTGCTAAAAAATAACATACAGGCCACAATAATAAATATGCTACCAAATGAGTGTGTGCTGTAAATTGCTTAAAATGGTTGTAAAGTCAGAAGGTTTCTTTTATCTTAATGCATTCTATGCATTAAGAAAAAAGCCTTCCGTGTGCAGCAGCTCCCCTCAGCCCCTCTAACACTTACCTGAGCCCCATCTCTGTCCAGCGATGTCCACGAGTGTCTCAGTCATCCAAGTTTCTCCTTCCTGATTGGCTGAGACACAGTAGTGGCGCCATTGACTCCCGCTACTGTCAATCAAAGTCAGCTAGCCATTCAGGGAAGAGAGGGGGCAGGGCCGGGTTGGGGCTCTGTGTCTGAATGGACACAGGGAGCTGTGACACAGGTGCCCCCATAGCAAGCTGCTTTCTGTGGGGTCACTGAACAGGAGGGAGGGGCCAGGATCACAAAGGAATCCGAGAAGAAGAGGACTTGGGCTGCTCTGTGCAAATCCACTGCAACAGAGCAGGTAAGTATGACATTTTTATTATTTTTCAAGAAAAAAAAAAAAGCCCTTACAATCACTTTAAGCCCAGAGCCCCTGAACAGCAATAAATACTTGGCTGTCAGCAGATTGACCTCTGCAAATTCGGCACAGTGCCTAAAAATATAGCGCAACTGAGCATGTGCAGAACAGGGTGAGATAGTGTATTACTGGATTTTAAACAATATATTGTTCTACATAGCTATGCCCGCCTGAAGTGATCTAGCAGGATCTAATTTTCTGACTAAAGTTTTACTTTAACAAAAAAGTAATAATTGCCCCCCCCCCCCCCCCCACTTATATGCATTCTGAAGTTTGTTTAAAAAAAAGTTTACATTTTTTAAAATGATTTATTGTATTTTTTTTACACTGTTTCTTTAGGCTTTATTATTTTTTTTATCACTTTTATTGCTGTCACAAGAAATGTAAACATCCCTTGTGGCATCAATAGGCAGTGACAGGTGCTCTTTATGGAGAGATCTGGGGTCTATCAGACCCCAGATGTCTCCTCTGCTCTTAAAGGCATCTGATGCCACCAAAATCGGTGTGATCAGATGCTTTCCTATTGTAAAAACGGCGCTGTTTACATCCTTGGAAAACGAAAGGGATGAAAATGCTTGTCACTTTCGGTCTCCTAAACCTTCCAGCCCTTGAAAACCTCTATAGTAAGCCGGCGGAAGTGCAGGCTTCGGACCTGGGTTCTCCGGTGGGATGGAGAACCTGGAGAGGCATCGGCAGGTGGTGGGGGGTGGGGGGTGATCTCTCTCGCTGCCTGTAAAAGCAATCCAGCAGCTAATTAGCAGGTAGGATGGCTTTTACAATAAAGTCAGGCACCCGCAGACAAAAAAAAAAATACCGGAATGATGCCTGGTATACCACTTGAACACCGCAATGTAAATTAAAGTGTTGCGGTCTTCAAGTGGTTAAAACTGAGTTAACCCCCCCAACACAAGATAGTTCCACTTCAACATTCCTCCCCTCCTCCCCTTGCAAGCAGAATTGTGAGTAATTTTTTCTTCCCTTCTTCCCTATCTTTTCTTTTTAAAATAGTTTTTAATTTTATGCCCCGCTCCCGACACCATTCCGACCTAGGCCACAATGAAGTCTGCCTGGTCCTCCTGGGATACTTACATCACACAGAGCGGCTATGGGGCGCAGTCTGGAAGGTGGTCCAGAGGGGGTTCCTGCACAACATCAGAGTTGGCTGCCTGCACCCAGTAGAGGTGCAAGCTTCTATGGGAAGCGAAAAATTGCTAATGGAACCCCCTAACAACCTCTGAAGGAACCCTGTTTGAGAAAGACAGGTCTAGATGATGGGGGACTCAGGTCCCACTATGTCACATGACGATGGATTTAAATCAGTACAACATTTAGTCCTGATATTGATTTGGATGGAGCTAGGTTTTCGGAGCTGTGCAGGCAAATGAGTACAATAATGCTCGCTCTGAGTTTTTCTTTGTGATTACTCGTGCTTGTTATCAACAGATGCCTCAACCATAACGTGCAGTGCCTCACTATGTAGTCAGTAGTGCGCATTCATTTTTGCGCACGCTTTTGGTATGTTACCTTCCATAAACAAGGTCAGGTGCAGTTTGGTCTACACTTATGCAAAAGTAAATGGGCTGCCTTAACGCAAAGCATGGTAGCGTACACACATTAACACACTGCACAGGTTGAATCCTGGTCTTATGCCGCGTACACACGAGCTGACTTTTCGACTGGACTGGTCCGACGGTCTATCCGACGGACTTTCGGCGGACTTCCGCCGGACTTTCTGAACAAATGGACTTGCCTACACACGATCACGCCAAAGTCCGATGGATTCGTATGTGATGACGTACGACTGGACTAAAATAAGGAAGTTGATAGCCAGTAGCCAATAGCTGCCCTAGCAGCGGTTTTCGTCCGTCGGACTAGCATACAGACGAGCGGACTTTTCGGTAGGAACTGGGTCGGCGGAGTTCCGACGTAAAGATTTGAAACATGCTCCAAATCTAAAGTCCTTCAGATTTTCGTCCGAAAAAAAAACGCTGCAGGTCCGATGAAGCCCACACACGGTCGAATTGTCCGCCGGACTCGGTCCGTTGGACCAGTCTGGTCGAAAAGTCCGCTCGTGTGTACGCGGCATAAGGGAAACCTGTGTTAATAAAGCATTCACTGTAGGTGCGATTGCTGACCTCTCCTTCTGAAAATGCAAAAATCAGTACTAAATTACTGATATGTAGCCATAGGTGAGCGCAGCCTATTGCATTAGGGTGTGCACAAGGGATCGACCGATTATCGGTGTGGCCTATATTCACTTTTTCAGAAGTATCGGTATTGGTCAAAAAACGGACCAATATTACCGATATTGCTTCAAGGGGTTAGCTTTATTATAATAGCAACCGATGTGGCTCAGCAGACACTCAGCTGTTATTACAAGCAGCGGGAGGGGACGTCCCCCCCTCCCGCAGCTCGCCCGGGCTCGCCTCTCCCGTCCCTCCGGGAGGACCGAGCAACCAGCCAGCATGTCCGCCAGTTGGCCGAAGACCGTTCGGTTCTCGGATCTAGTAACCAGGAAGTGATGTCATGACATCACTTCCCGGATTACTGGCATCTTAAAGGCACCAGTTTTAAAAAAAAAGTATTCGAAAACGCAGATCTTGACGTTTTGAATACTTTCAAGTGCAGTGGAGGGGTTTGGGGTCTTATAGACCCCCGATCTCTCCCTAAAGAGCACCTGTCACTGCTTATTACTGTCACAAGTGATGTTTACATTCCTTGTGACAGCAATAACACTGATAAAAAAACTAAAAAATGTAAAAGGACAGTGTCATTTTTTTTTTTTAAATGTACAAAATATCGGCAAATAATATTGGTTATCGGCAGGAGAGGTGGCCAAAATATCTGTATCGTATCAGCACCGAAAAAACTATATCGGTCGGTCCCTAGTGTGCACCCAAAAGCTCAAACACACATGCGTGTGTGTGTGTCTATATATATATGGCCCTGGCACATTGATCTCCCTGCCGCCACAGTGAAAGTCTTATGGCAGAGCCAGTAATGCCGCGTACACACGACCGGACTTTCTGGGAAACTAGGTCCGAGGTTCTTCCCGCCGGACTTCCGGCGGACTACCGCCGGACTTTCTGAACGGACGGACTTGCCTACACACAACCGGACTTTCCGGCAGACTAGATCCGCCGGTCTTCCCGACGGACTTTCACCGGAGTTACGGCGGACTTTCAGAATGAACGGCCTTGCCCACACACGGCCAAGTCCGTTCATTTTGAACGTGACTCGGGTACAACGGGACTAGAAAAGGAAGTCAATCTCACCGCTTTTATCGGCGAGATTGACGCCTTGCGAGCCCCGGCCCTTAGGTCTGGTATGGATTTTAAGGGAAACCCCCTACGCCGAAAAATCGGCGTGGGGGTCCCCCCAAAATCCATACCAGACCCTTATCCAAGCACGCAGCCCGGCCGGTCAAGAAAGGGGGTGGGGACGAGCGAGCGCCCCCCCTCCTGAACCGTACCAGGCCGCATGCCCTCAACATGGGGGGTGGGGTCGCCCAGAGACTGTGATGGCATAAGGGGGCGGTCTCACTGCCTATATAAGTCACATCAGAACACTCAGAGAGCATTCCAGCCAGAGAGAGCGTCATGTCAACATCGGAAGAAGAGAAGAAGAGAAGAAGGCAGTAGGCAGAGGTCCGGGCCCCTGTTAGCAAAAGAGCGGCAAAAGAGCAGAAGATAGCGGAGGAGCCCGGCGGAAGACCCGGAGAGCGCGGAGAGACCCCCGAAGCCGGAAGAAGACCCCCGGAGCTGTCTAATAAATTACTTTAAAAACCTGTGGCACCCCCTCCCCCAAAGCACCCACCCCCCATGTTGAGGGCATGCGGCCTGGAATGGTTCAGGAGGGGGGCGCTCGCTCATCCCCACCCCCTTTCCTGACCGGCCGGGCTGCGTGCTCGGATAAGGGTCTGGTATGGATTTTGGGGGGACCCCCACGCCGATTTTTTGGCGTAGGGGGTTCCCCTTAAAATCCATACCAGACCTAAGGGCCTGGTATGCCCCGCGCTCGCCGCAATAGGAAAATTGTTTGGCTTTCCGTCAGGAACTGAGTCCAGCGGACTTACGAAGGAAAGATTTGAAACATGTTTCATTTCTAGGTCCGGCGGACTTTTGGGAAAAAAAAGTCCGCGGGAGCCTACACACGATCGGATTGTGAGGCAGACTCCGGTCTGCCAAACCAAGTATGCCGTAAAGTCCGGGCATGCGTACGTGGCATAAGAGGGAGATCTTTCCCATTTCCCAGCTGCTACATGGACAGATAGTGCTAATGCACACTAGGTGATTAGGGTGTGCCCAGACACACCCGGCACACCCTGTGCACACACCTATGTATGTAACAGGTATGCAACTACATGATCCACATGTAGATTAAAATACTGAAGTCAGGCAACTAGGATTTTCAGAAAGAAGTCAGGAACGACCTTTGTCTATGTTCCCTCATTGAGGGCTTTTCTTTTAAAAAGAGCTGTCAGAAATCTAGTAAACAAAAAAAACCCTTAAAAATATTATTGAAGTAAGGTTATAGATTTCAGGAAAAAAAATCACGGTTACACTCTTGCATTTTAACGCTTGCTTTGCAACGAGCTAAAACCTTCAACTTCCCATAATATAAATAGCGCCTGTTCCCATCTCAGCCGTGCAGTGCACTGCATTTAGAAAAATACGATGTGTCGATTTTTTTAAATCCGTTTTAGATTTTGCGGAGGCTTATAGACGTCAATGGCAGCACATTCAAATGCATATAACATGCGTTTTGATGTGTTGGCAATATGTATGAACAAGCCTTGGTCAATGACTGTTAACCCTCTCCACTCCGAAATTCTAAAGTCAAGAACGCATGGGAGACATGTCAACCTGCAGCAAAATACATGTCAGCGCACAAAGGAAATGCTTGTTCATGCATGACAACGCACCTGCCTAGGGCATAAAAAAAAAAACCCACACCTCTATTCATACTCACAGATCTAAATGGGCATTTGATGTTTATAGTATATTATTTAACACCAAAATAATTGTGTTTGTGTGTGTTGCGGGGGGCAATAAAATATATCTGCAATGCAGAATATGTTAAAATCCATTCTGTTGACTTGTTTATAAGACTTAAAAAATATATTAAAAAAATATATACTATTTAGAAATAATAAATAAAAAAGCAACACAAATACCTGTTAAAGCAAAATACAGTGTTGTATAGATTGTTTTTTTTTTTATTGTAATTTGAAATCTTGGTTTAACTTGTTCTAGGAGTCAAATTTTGCAGGAGCTGAACTAAGAATATTGGGGCAAGGTGAAAGATCGTGATGCCTTTAGCAATTACGTATGATCTTGAGTGAGTGTGTGTGTGTGTGTGTGTGTATATATATATATATATATATATATATATATATATATATATATATATATATATATATATATATATATATATATATATATACAGTATATTACGTAGATTGCTAATGCTGTACATATAGTATATAAATACATATATATATATATTAGTATACTATATCTATATATGGATAGATAGATAGATAGATAGATAGATAGATAGATAGATAGATAGATAGATAGATAGATAGATAGATAGATAGATAGATAGATAGATAGATAGATAGATTTTTTTAATATATCTATATATATAGATATATATATATAGATAGATATATATATCTATATACAATACACATACACACCCATACTCATATACCTATATATTTACAACAAATGCAACAAAAGGAAAAACTTCAGCTTTACTAAATAAGTTCCTTAAAGGCCCTTTTTAATGATTTATTTTCATTTTTTTACTATGGATATATATCATACAGTCTTTTTTATTATACAGTAAGTGACTGCATTGTGAATACATTTGTAATAATGGGGACTATATTTTCTGTATTGTAAAGCAGAACTTACCATTTGGTGGAGGTTTTATGTCTACCTCGGTCTGCTGGTTTGAATTATCCGACTGTCCGGAATCTGTGGGAAAGCAAGAGAAGAAGAAAGTTTTATAATTTTTTTTTTTTTTACATTCTTTATACTTTTTGTGATGTATATGTACATACATAAATATATAATATTTTTGGTAAAGCAATCATGACTTTATAGGGCCTGGAAAATCCTTTTTTTTTTGCCTGCCTTTTCATCATTTTTAAAGTATTTTCTTTGGTACAACGGCTGAGATTTCCCATCTGGCTTGGAAAGCACACTCTTACGCCAACATACTCGCTAGGAAAAGGGCATTTTTTTTTTTTTCTTGTCCGCTGTGCATTTTTTCATTTAATGCACTAATTTGTTTATCTGTTTCTCTTTCGGCTCACTTGAGGGTGCTTGAAACTGTCGATAACACATTCTTTTTATTATTAATGGTTCATGGAAGAGAGGACAGAATATAGACGGAACTATCACAAAACTGTTGTGAATTGCTGGCAGCCATTTTAAAGCTTGGCAGCCATTTTAGAGCTGGCTGCCGGTCTCCGAGAGAAGCACGGAGAGGCGAGATTAGGAATGTACGGCTAAAAAGAAATCAAATATATTTACATAAAGCTGGGTTAACTGGTAGAGCAAATATACTAGTGTAGGCATGTAATAATGTTGCAGCCTTTACTCTTTTGCGCTGTAATAAGGACATTTATACACAAAGTTACAGAGAGAACAAGCCCCGGAAACTACATTTGATTCTCTAGATCTGATAGACTAGGATATAACACCAGTTGGTATGGACTTTTAAGGCTTTTCAGGAGATCCAACTGTCCTATTTTTAGGACAATCAAGCGGTCACACGTCTTCTTCAAGGTAGGACCATGAAACACAGTTCTGGGACTTATCAAATGCTTACACAGTCCTATTTTTGTAGAAGAAATCTTGAAACCTTACAACAAACACCCAGAAATGAAGAATGGGATGTATTTTAGCTCAAACAAGCACAACGAGCCTTCTTAAAACAGAAGGTATCAAAACGTCTTCCATCACAAATCTCAAAAATAAGGGATTTTTTCCCTCACTTTAAGATAGTAGGCAGAGCCATTCAAATCATCAATTTTTTAATTGCCTTGTTTTCAAAAAAAAAAGAAAGGAGAGAAGCTGGATGGCTAAATCCTTGGAGTGCCATCATCCCAAACAAGAAGAGGTTTACAACAGAAAAAGAACTAGGGACTTTGCAGGACGGCACCCAAAGACATTATTTCGACACATCAATATAAAGAAAAATTCCAGATTTATTCATATCATATAATCATATAAAAGTTTAAAAGATATGATGCACAATACAATATTCTTTTGATACACTACAAAGATTACTTATATCTTTGCATTATACTGAGTGTCCTAATTCACAGGTAATAGATTGTGGTCAACACGTTTGGTCCACTTCGTCAGGACTGGCAGCGAAAGGGCTACAAGACATCCACGGTCACAATTACCATAGTTTATGGCGTTATATGGTTAAAGCAATCTAAGAGTAAACTTATTTCCACAAAACATACTTCTATCTGGGATTAAAGGGTAGAGAGGTCCAAGACATAATGTTGTCCAGTCACAAGATGGTGGCATTGAAAGAGACCTTCTGTCTTTCCGATCAACAGAATAGAAATGAGCTCCATAAATGTGAATGTGAAACGGGTGACTTCTTATATATGGTTTGAAGGTGCAATAGGATTTGCCTCTTCTGGTCACAGGTGATGGCATTTATTACGGATACTTTCAACCTCTCAAATGTATGCTGTCCTAAGTGGTGCTTGTTAGGAATTTTTGAAGATCTGGAGGCGTCTGCAGTTAGTAAGCCCTTAAGACAATTGCACTTAATTGGTAGACATGTTCAGAACGTAAAAATTAGTTTTGTTTCAGGTAGATTCATCATGTTCCTAATCCAGTTTCGGTGATTCGTTTCGGAATTTGTTTAGTTTAATTTAGTTTAATTTAGTTTTGTTTATTAATTTTGTAACGAATTTCAAAGTTTTGGAACAATTTGAATTCGGATTGGTCAAAAAATTATCAATTTTAATTCTGTGTGAAAAATAGCTGGTTGTTAAGAAGCGGGCCGGGAAGCTGGCCGCCATGTCGTTAACAACCGATAACTCCGGATGGCTTCCCCACTGACAGCTGAAATGTAAACAAAAGAATACCGGCAATTAAAAAATGCAGAAAAAAACACAGCATGGGGTCTCCCCGATCTATACCAGGAGCTTCGGGCCTGGTATAGATTTTAAGGGGAACCCTGCACCAAAAAATAAATAAATGGCGTGGGGTCCACCCAAGATCCATATCAAACACTTATCCGAGCATGCAGCCCGGCAGGCCAGGAAAGGGGGGGATGAGCAAGCGCCCCCCTCCTGAACCATACCAGGCCATATGCCCTCAACATGGGGGTGGGTGCTTTGGGGCAGGTAGAACTCTCAGACAATATCTTGCTAAAATGTCCTCTTTATTTCCTGAATTATCATCTTGTATGTTATGGCTGATGTAGGGGATTTTACCCACCCTGCAACGAGTGCCCTGTTCTTTCTCTTATGTAATAGTAATATGATATTGTAATTGCATTGGTCTATGTCTGATTGTTTGTTCAATAAAACTCAGTTAAAAAAAAAAAAAGAGAGAGATGAGCCCCCTTTGGACCACTATATTGAGATCATGGCATTGCATGGATGTTTTGCAGCCCTATCACTGCTGGTTCTAGCAAATTGGTGCTATCTATGAAACGCGTTGACCACAATCTGTTACCTGTGAAACGGGACATTCAGTATAATGCAAAAGTATAAGTGGTCTTAGTAGTATATACTGTAAACAAACAAAATTGCATTGTGTATAATATGTGATTCTTTTAAACTTTTATATATGATTAATAAATCTGGAAATATTTTTTTATATTTTCTGATTTATGTCCTTGGGTGCCGTCCTAGAATGTCCCTAGTTCTTTTTCTGCTATTATCATTTCCTTTATTTAATTGCTTGGGCCAGTTGTCCATCCGGAACTTCAGATGCAGTCTAACATTTAAGAACCACTTATTTCAAACTGCATACAGCTGTTTCAGGATTATTGGCCATCCTTAGTCCAGTGTTTGGAAATCATGGCCTCAGTGGAGTAGTACTTGGGGAGTAATGAGAAAGTTTAAACAGAAAGGTTATGTTGTTGCAGGCCAAAAGGAACCAAAAAATCCTTCCCCTAAACCAGTGAAAAACACAGCAGAGCATTCTTAGGTACGCTCATATCTCACTTTCATTGTCAAATAGTATGGCTGAGCCATACAAATCATTCACCCATGCCTCCTGGCCAACTCGCTGACCTATTGTGCTGAAAATGCTATATCCCTGGCTGGTGGATCAATGGTTTTCATTCTTCGAGTCAAAGACCCAGCATAAGTATATAGATAAAATAAAATCACTTATAGTCTTATTAAAGGAGAAGTATAGCCAAAGCTCATTTGGCTGTACTTCTCCTATGGATCACAGGAGTGGAATGGTGGCGGCAGGTGCGTTGCTAGGTGGCAAAAAGACCAGGGGCTTCAGCCCGAAGTCCAAGGCTGGAAATGGGGGGGGGTGTACGTGACGCTGGCTTTTTTTTTGGCTGGGCCATGACCTACCTGACCTACATACACTGACCTACCTGACCTATATACACTGACAGTAGTGACCTACATAGACTAACCTACCTACACTGACCTACCTACACTGACCTACATACACTGACGGTAGTGACCTACATACAGTGACTCAACCATGGTGTGTGCAGTGTCACAGCAGCCAGGCAGTCATTCAGTCAGTCGTCAGAGGAGGAGCCGAGGAGGAGAAGAGAGCGGCTCGTCCGAGCGCCGAGCGGGGATGTGGCGTGGCGGCCACATTGTAATTTCCACCTTCTGGAGCCTGCAGCGCCTATGATGGGCGTCACACGTCCCGCGGTCCCAGCACTGGACCAGTGGGACGTCCATCATAGGTGTTGCAGGCTCCAGAAAGCGGGACCTGCTATGGCACTCGGCCGACACTCGGCCACACTCGGCCACACTCGGCGGCACTCGGGATCAGATCGGTCCCGGCACTCGCCACTCGGGGCTAACAATGGAGAGCTGCATGCCTGAGACTAGGGGCTTTTCGGGGTCACATTCGGGGCTTCAGCCCCCCCTAGCCACCCCCTCCCGATGCCCCTAGGCGGCAGTGTTCGATCGCTCGGTTATCAGTGCAGAGGCGCCGCGGGATAGATGCAGCATTGGACCGATTCTGCATCCACCTAGGTAAGTATAAAGAAAAGCCCAAACCCATACTTCTCTTTTAAACCCTGAATTCCAAAAAGTCTATAGTGCTGTAGACCTCAGCACTTACCAGGTTTTCTGTGTGTTTTTCTAGCAAAGCCTGTGGTTGTTTTTCATTCCATGTGTCTTAAAGGACTCTTCACCAGTTCCTGCATAGGGTTCGATGACACCAGAATGCACACTAAAACGAGCCGTTTTACCTTGCGGGTTGGTGTCCGATGTGTACGGGTGCCACCTTGCATTGTGTAGTACCATCAGTGACAGATTGTTGCACCCACAATGCATCAGAGAGTGACACAGGAAATCATTTTTGCCTGTGGCGATCAAGCTATATAATTCTTCTCTGGGAGGGCTGGAGGTGAAGGTCTAATTCTGGTTTATGATCAGGATTTTTTGTTTTTTTATAGTATGTTGGTATAGTGCTTATTATTATTTGGGGGATGTTAGAGAAACTGGTGTATTATTTGTATTTGGCAGTTTGTTTGTTTTTTAATCTGTGTTATTTATTCTATGTTGTTTTTTAATTGTATGGATGTTTTTATTTGTAGTGTCATTTTAATTTTGTTTATTTGGTGCTAATGGCTGTTATTGGTAATTTTGTTGTGTTTTTGTATCTTGTTCAGGTATTGTTGTGACCTTCTGCTGTCTTTGTTAGTGTGTCTGTATCGAAATAATTTCCCAATTCCCTTTGGGATTAGTAAGGTATTCTGTGTTCTGTATTCTATATGTATTGTTACAATGCAAGGCACTGTTTACCTTTCTTTTTTTAAAAAAAACTTTATTGAAATATCAAAATGATCTTTAAATTTATTCACTTCTATGCACCACAGCCAAGCTGCATTGCTGTGACCAGCACTTATGTCAGGTGAGCTCCGATGCATTGCAAAAAAAAAAGGAACATCTGCATTTTACACAACCTATCTCAAGGCAGAACTGAGATTTGAACAGGACACAGAAAACAAAAGATTTTCTAAGTGTATCCACACATAGAGAAAGCTCAGATGCCTACAGAGGCATGCCATGGCTCTTCACTCCTGTTAGCAAGTTGATTGAAAGCAGCTGGGGCCTGCGCTGTACTTGTTCCTTGTGTCAAACTCCAGAAGTTCGGGGAAGCGTATCAGATCTATCCAGAGATATTGAAGTGGTAGTAAACCCCTCGTTGTTATTTTTACCTAGAGGTAAGCCTATAATAAGGCTTACCTCTAGGTAAAATTAATATCTCCTAAACGTCCACCCTTTACGAGATTTTGACCCTGCAAGCAGCCAGTGACATCACTGGCGCATGCGCTCTGAAAGTCCAGCATACCTTGCTGGAACTTCAGAGCTTTGTGCCAGAACCGAGTGTTCCGGCGCGCATGTGCATGAATGACGTCATTGCGGCTCCGGCCACTCACACAGCCGGAGCGTGCAAACCTGGAAGAAAGACTGGGGGAAGAAGTCAGCAATCTCAGTGGTGACAGCACGCCATGGGAGGGCTACATAAGGTAAGTGTAGATATTGTGTTCCCCTACTGGTGGGGGAGTGCGGGGATCTGTCTCTGCTGGGAGAACACAATGATTATTGCTAGTGGCTATAGTAAAAATCTGGCATGGTGGTTGTACCCAAGTTGATCAATTAATCAACTTGGGGACATTCAACCTGCCCATAAATGGTTTGAATCTCAGCCGGTCCCTGTTAAACCGGCCAAGATTTGAACCATCGATGGCCAGCTTAAGAGCAGGTGTAAAAAGATTTTTGTTCACTTCTCATCTGAATGGCTTTTCTTCCCCATTTAAGTCTATGGAAATGCAGCTTGAAGCAGGTCAAATAAGGATCAGATGGAGGTCAACTACAGGTCAAATGCACCTGTCATTAAATTCTGAATGATCTTAGAAGTTGAGATCAAGGGCAAGCTGCATTTGGCACCCCAAAAGTCTAAATAAGTTGTTTTCTTGATGTTTCGAATGCCACCAAAAGCCCTTCGATATCGGTTCTAAGGGAGGCCATGGTCATTTGCATGGTATTAGGATGGAGAAAGGTGGATGTAAAACTACCAGAACAAAATGTTGCTTGCGAAATTTATGGCCAATTCTCCTGAAATATTGCTCAATAAACAGTAATAAGTTCCGATTTCAAAAAAATTGTTCTTTCAAAAGACTTGCCAGGTACAAGGAATGTGTGTGCATATTGTAGTCACTCATTCGAATAGATGAAGATGAGAAAATAAAAACGTGAAAGGATTGTCTAATGAAGCCAAAAATCTCACAGATTTTTCCAATGATGGTTGTCTTCAATAACCCTTTCCTACAAACGCTCTTTTTTGGACCAATATTTGACACCAAATTATGTCTTTCTCTCGTGATTTGTGACTGGGTATAGTCTTATACGTTTATTTCATCAGTGTCACTTTTTAGTGCATCACACATTAAGGCATTCCTGGCAGCTCTGGGCATAATATTCCCATCTCTCTCGCCCCCTCTGTCCCTGTGCCAGCCTCATCCTGCACCCCCCTCCCTTCTCTGAAGCCCCCAAGGGCTGCCGAGCTTCTAGGTCTCTTCCACCATCTTATCAGCGGCTCCAGCTGATAAATCACAGCCGTGAGGTGCCCCTCGCACACTGTGTGGATTATCTACACCCTTCTCCTCCCCCCCCCCCCTTCAATACTGCAGTCCCCTGAGCTGGCATACACACCATAATAGGGGGGCAGGAGACAAGGTGGCAAAGATGCCACCATGACATGTGTAAGCAAACTTCCAGATCCGACAGGCGTGCATATTTCAGGGATTCGCCAGATACATATTTCAGGACTCATACAATACACGGTCGCCTAACAATGAACTCTGATGAGTTGGAACGCTCATTTGCATATTAAAGTGACGCAGGAAGGATGAAATGGGTCTCTTTGTCTTTCACACAGGAATCACAGAGTAACAAAGATTCTGATTTGAGAATTTAATTAGAGCCCTTATGTTCAATGGAATCTTTGATTCCCTGTATCCTCTGTGAAGAGACACAAAAAACGATTAGGTCTGTTTACTCAAGCTGGGAAAATCCAGTGACATTCCTTATGACAGGAAAGAGTTTTCTGAGAGTCAAAGGTTGCATAAGGTACTCCATATGTATAGTGATTTGTACATATATTTTTTTCTTATTTAATGAATGTTCAGGACATTTTTTTTTATAGTCAGGTCAATATAAAATACTGCACAATAATATTATGTGTCCTTATATCCAGCCATCAATGGTATCTTTAGGCTGCTTTTCATATGTTTCCAGATTCTCCTTTAGCTCCTGCTGATTAAAAAGCCTGTTGTTTACAGAGATCAGTAACTCAAGCTGAAATTTAAAGTGCTTCCACACCCTGTGC
The DNA here is from genome assembly GCA_037952835.1 of Lithobates septentrionalis. NCBI lineage: Eukaryota > Metazoa > Chordata > Amphibia > Anura > Ranidae > Lithobates > Lithobates septentrionalis. Next base: position 1,309,828 of record JBBDGP010003029.1, on the reverse strand, counting down.
ACCCAGTTTACAAACTCCTTACCCCCTACTGTTGCAGAATATTATTATTTTTTTTTTGGTACATGCATTTTGTTTTCTCATGCTATCAGGCAATTCCAGGCAATTCTCACCTACGTGAGACTAATGTACCCCAGCTCTTTGCAGCCTCCTGGGATATCCACATCACATCCCAGGAGGTTGCAGGGTAATTTACAGGACATTATGCATGCACTTCAGTGAGTCATCAGGAGGTTGACTGCAAAAACCTGGAGGAGACAGCTGGCTTTGTAAGATGTAAGACGACAAGATGGTTGAGTGGGACCCAGCGTACAGCAGAGGATTAATGCAGGACAACGCTGAACTTGCTGGACATGTGAGTTTGTATTTTGAAGATAACCCAGCGAACAAGGATTACCACAAACTTAAACAGGGGGTGTAGTTCCCCTTTTAGATAAAAAAGTGAATGTGTCAGAGCACTGATTCCTCCCCCCCCCCCCCCCCCCTCCATGTACTTTTAACTCCAAGGTTTTAATTACAGACAGAGTGTCTGAAAGGAGACAACTACTGCTGTGATTTCTTTGCAAAACTCGTAGTGTTCTGCAAATACTTTATGTATTACATGTTTATTTAAAATGAAAGATTGTATATATAACATAAAAAAGAAAGAAAACTTCAGTTTGAAAATATAGAAAGTTATATTAAACAGACCTCAAGCCATTATAGGTTCCTTTTAAAGGGTTACCTTTACCAAAAAACTGCCTATGCAGGTAAAGGCCGTTGGTACATTAAAAAAAATGGGCTGCCTTGACTAAAGTTAAATAATGCCCTTGCTATAGGTGTAGGTAAATGACATACCTCATGAAGACTGACTGGAATACTGCTAGGATGTTGCTAAGACATTGCTAAGAAAGGCCTAGTCATTACTGCTCACCTCCACCATCACAGGAGGGAGCTTTTTCTCTGAATCAAACCCCCTCACATGGCTCTTTCCCTCCCCTGATGCAGTAGCTCTGAGCTCAGTGATTGAAAGCTCCCTCCTGTGATGGTGTAGGTGAGCAGTGATGACTAGGCCTTTCCTAGCAACATCCTAGCAACGTCCTGGGAGTATTCCAGTCAGGCTTCAGCAGGTACGTAAATGGCCTACAGCTTTAGTAAGGGCATTATTAAATTTTAATCAAATCTGTACATTTTTTTTTACCTACAGTCTCCCCTTATCTGCATAGGCAGTTTTTTGTTTTTTTTTGCTAAAGGTGAACCAGCCCTTTAAATGATCACCACCCGACTGATTATTTCATGTTATCTATGAGCATGTTTAGTTCAAGCAAGAACCTCCATCTAGTTGTGTTCAGGAGAAAAGTTCTCTAACTAGGTTTGATGTTGATGGCTGGAGGCTTTTGCTCCAAGAGATTAGAATGATGCTCAAGATACTGTAGTTTTTTTAGTCCATAGACTTACAAGCTGAGGCAATGCGAACATTCTTATCAATGAAAGTATCTCCTTACAAAAAAAATTCAGAGGTTGGACTCTGTATGATCCAACTTCTGTCTAATGTGTCTGAGTAAGAACATGAAAATTTTAGGCAGGAGGTCACCAGGACTGGTTTAATAACCGGGGTCAGACAAGGTTATGTTGTTTTTTACGAAGATAAAAGAATTGCATATCTGTCATTTTAAAAGGGAAGCCCATAATTCCTCTCACTTCCTGTTCCTGTCTCTTCTTCTTCCTGAGATTTGCCATTGTCTCCAACCTAACAACGGTTTACAAGTGTGCAGGAAATCCTAGGACATGTACCAAATTAATTGAAATGCAAAAGGTTCCAGTGCACTCTGAGCATGCCCGCTAAACTGTGTGGTTGCTACTTCGATAGAGGCCCAGGTAGGGTTGCCACCTCATCCCATTAAAACCGAACACATATTAACGACACAGGTTCTGTGGCTGATTACGATGATAATTAAACTCAATTGGTGCCTTACTGTAATAAATTAGCCTCAGAACCTGTGTAATTCATATGTGTTTGGGTTTAAATCGATAAAGTGGCAACCCTAGGCCCTGGTCAGCAGTGGTACACAACCTCCATAGCATTTCTGCTGTTTAACTCTTCCAATGTGTGCACATACAATAATCAGGTAGAAATACAACATAACTTAATGGGAAAATATTTCCAGTGGCTGGACAGGGCCTTTTCTGTCACTGCAGCAAAGGTTGGCAAAAAAAAGGAAAGTAGCTCCCAACCTCTAACACCTTGCATAGTCATGACCAACCCTTATATTCCTACTCAATTACATGAAATAGCCAGCACACCACCCATGGACCTCAAAAATGTAGGCATGTAATATTGGCATATACTATGTGCCTTCTTACCTTTTCTTTATGTGACTGCTTTTGCATTTTGACCTTAACACATTTTTGAAGTCCATGGTTGGTATGCTATTTCTTGTAATTGAGCATTTCCCGTAAGGCACTGCAGCACAGAGATATGAAGAAGTCTGATCAAGCTGTAATCCAAACAAAAGTTGGATACAGATTTTCAGTAGGTCAGTCAAGTTATTACTGGGCACATAGGCTCCAGCAAAACCAGGACATCCCCTAGGAAAGGGTGGACAACCCAGAGTTGAGAATCCATGTATACAGTCTAGTGAAAGTGCTAAAAAATGTGTTCACATTAGGAGAACACAGAACGTTCAACACATTTCAGTAATAAAGCAAATTCTTCTTCCTTCAGGGCTTAGCTGCTGTATATGGTGAGACTGTTAGTATGGCATAATCACCAGGGTTAATTTGTAAACAGTCTGTGCCAGAATGGTGTCTGGTTATAGTAAGGTCATCAGGTGTTAGGTCCCTTTTAGGGAGAGCCCTCCTTCAGTGATGTCATGGGTGAGTCAGTGCCCTATTATAAGCCAGTTTGGGAGAAACCTTAGCAGCACTTGGGGCATGAGAGCTACACACCCCGCAACTATGTGAATGTAACCCGCACGCATAGGCTCTGGATAGGGCAGGAGGCTGGGAGGAGTACACCTGTACCCAGGAGGAGCTGTAATCTTTCTGCCCCTTATGGAGATAGAGGCTAGGGCGGATTGCAAAAGGCCTTTTAGGCCAGAACGTGAGATCCCTGTGTGAGGCTGCTTCCCTTAAAGATCCCAGGATGAGAATTACCAAGTGGTGAGATGACTACCGTGAGCACAGACCTGTGAGTACTAATGACCCCGGGTGGAGGAGAGACTGTAGGGAAGATGGCTGCTAAAGGTGCTGCATATGCTTTTACATGTGACTACTGCGGACCGTCCACTAAATGTAATTGACTGTGTAATGTCAATTGACTCCGGAATGTATGTCCTTGTGATGTGACTGTTGTGTCATTTCCTGGATTCCATCAGTAAAGTGCAGCAAACAATTTTATGTGTGGGCATTCTTTTCTTTGGGGATGTAAAGGTCAATGGCTGGGAATGTTGTGTGGAGGCCTCTGGCATGGGGTTGGGAACAAGACGGCAGAGGGTTCAGCCTCAGCAGGATGGATAGTGTTCTAACAGGACATGAGTAGGGGTGGGGACTTGTGCTCTTGGCACCAAATTCAGCCAACCATGAAGCCTCTCATACAAACTGGCCGTGTCATACACTTGGGAACCATCATACCTCCCAACTTTTTGAGATGAGAACGAGGGACACATACATACAAAAATATGTAGGTATAGGACACACCCCTCTGCCAGGTCCCCTTAAAGGAGAATTATACAAGGAAAAGAATTAGTGAAACCCACAAGTGCTTTTTTTTATACCACTACTATGCCTTTACATTGGCTTTTGAAATTTACAAAGGCAGCAATTTATGAATTGAATGAAATGTTTAGCACTGGGAAATACTTTTTGAAAAACAAAAAGTGATTTTTTTTTTTTTTTTTATACAACTATATAGATCAGACCAAAATGAGGGAAACATGAGGAGGAAAGAGGGACTTTCTTCCAAATGAGGGACACTCCCTCAAAATCAGAGACAGTTGGGAGCTATGGTCAACATAGACTAGACTGGTGGATTTGCTGAAGGAACAGAGAGTGTCCACATCACAAAGTGAATGTTGACCCAATCAAGTGGAAAGGAATTAAAAAAAGGAAAAAAAAAAACAGGATACTTGCTTACCTATGTTTTGATGAATAATGTGAACACAGGCTTCACCTCCTTTACTTTGCTAAGTGAACAGTCACCAAATCATGGGTTGATTTACTGAAGAATTAGCGAATGTTCACTTAGCATAGTGAAGAATCAAAAGCTGTGTTCATTCTCATCAAGTCAAAGCAAAAATCCCTTGCAGATGATTGGGTATTTATTATCCATCCCATTAGAATCAGACACGTTACAAATTAATTTAGATTGGACTGTCTATGGAAACAGCTTCCTGTAAGATCATGAATGATCTTTCTTCTTTTATAGGTCCTCCACTAAAGTGCTCTGAATGTTTATTTTAGCATTCAATGCTGGCCTTGCGGTAAATTATTGGTCCATCACAAATTCCAATCATTTCAATAATTTTGAATAATTAAAAAACACAAATTTTGCAGTCTGGCAAAAACTGCTTAATCCCCTCTTATGCCCCGTACACACGGTCGGATTTTCCGATGGAAAATGTGTGATAGGACCTTGTTGTTGGAAATTCCGACCGTGTGTGGGCTCCATCACACATTTTCCATAGGAATTTCCGACACACAAAGTTTGAGAGCTTGCTATAAAATTTTCCGACAACAAAATCCATTGTCGGAAATTCCGATCGTGTGTACACAAATCCGGCGCACAAAGTGCCGCGCATGCTCAGAATAAATTAAGAGACGAAAGCTATTGGCTACTGCCCCGTTTATAGTCCCGACGTACGTTTTTTACGTCACCGAGTTCAGAACGATCGGATTTTCCGACAACTTTGTGTGACCGTGTGTATGCAAGACAAGTTTGAGCCAACATCCGTCGGAAAAAATCCATGGATTTTGTTGTCGGAATGTCCGATCAATGTCCGACTGTGTGTACGGGGCATTACTCATTTTAGATTAAATAAACAATTGACACTTTATTCTGATCATTCAATAAATTGAACGTTCCAGTATTCTGAATCATTTTTATAAAGCATATTTTTCAATCACCTTCAATCAAGTTTTACTTTAAATTCGTTCAAAGAGGAATGATGTGAATCGGATACACATCTCATAAACATGATTGCGATTTCAACTTTGATTTGGTTTGGATTGAGCGGAAACAGCAAACATGCTTTGCATTTCGAAATAAAACTTCTGATCAATATGATCAAATTGCAAATTCTGATATAAAAAAGGGCAAAATTAACAAGTATTGAACTCAACGAAGCTTAATATACCGGTGATAAAAAGATGCAGCATTTCATTCCCAGGATATCACAGACTACAGCACCCAGAATGCTTTGCAGATTCACTATGGAAATTGTTGGCCTCATAAGCTGATCACAGATGGCAATGTTGGCAAGGCTTAATGAAAGGGGAAGTAAGTTGTGCACCTGATGCTCCTTATACAGAGGATGTCTGGGCAGCAGCTGTGCCCCCAGCACTACCCCCATGCCTGGCCTGTGCCTCGCTTATAGTAAATTACAAATGAAGAAGACGGGGCATCTCCTCTCTATTGGGTTTAGTGAAATGCAATTTTCATGTTGTTCCCAAAGATCCATCCTCATGTGCAATCTGTTTTCAGCCTCTACTGTGGTGCGAGTATTTCCATTTATATAGCGCTTACACATTCCGTACTTTGCTGCAATCATAGTGCCACTCTTGTAAGTCTCTACCCTCAAAGGAGCTTACAATCTAATGTTCTATAGACTATCTCTGCAGGAGGACATGCTTCCAACTGCAGACATATTATATGAGGCTGCTAGAAATCATTGCCATTACAGGGTAATAGGGAAACACAGATTAGTATCTGTAGGGGCACAAAGGGCTGCAGTTAAAAGTGCCAAAGATGGGTATGCAGGCCCCTGGCTACAGGCTGGGCAACAAGGCTATAGACACATCACCTTGGGTCAACTTGGGTAAAGCAGATACAAGTATGTTTTTGGCAGCAAAGTAGAGCGTGATGAGGCATTTAAAGTGAGAGTAAATGCAGTAACATTGATTAGCGTGCACTTACCACTTTTTTGCAGAGAAGCTGACAGACCATTGCACCTGCAATCAGTGTGTCATGGATTCAATGCACAGGCTCAGTGTTTACCCCCCAGATCCATATGGAGGTACAGACCTTCTGGTATGGGGCTGGAGGAAGTACGTCTGGGCTACATTTGCAGAAAAAAAACACCTCCTTGCTGCCAAAGCAATCTTCAGAATCCATCTGCCGCGGTGGCAGATGAGACTTGTAGTATCTGCCATTGACCTTGATGATGGGGCTGTGCATTTCTCTGCTTGCTAAATTAAAATAACAACATAATGCGGTTTAGGTAAGGGAGAGGGGGTTTAGGGTAAGGAGAATGCTGCATGTGACCATGCTTCATGTTTCATCCTAAATATAGGTGTAACATGAAACATGATCTGAAAATGGACTAAGCCTTTAAAGTAAATCTAAATATCTAAATTTCATATAAGCTGGCAATGTAACATCAAAACTCATTTTTTATATTTTTTAAATTGTGATCCTGCTATGAAGGTGGCTTGTTCAGTCATCTCCTGTTATAAGGTGACCATGCCCTGTTCCTGTCTCCCAACTGTCCTTCTCCAACCTTGGCTTTTACACCCAGACATTACCATAGGAAATAAGATGAAGTGCACTTGCTTCACTTCAAAAGTTTAATGAACTTTTAAAAGACATATTTTTGATTTCAAATTCCCCTGCAGGTAATTGGACATTTCGGAGTCACCCTATGTGACCTCTCCTCACTTCCTACTTTAGTGGATAAGGACCATGTTCACTTCAGCTCACTCTACATTACTTCACACTTTATTAAATCAGGCCCATAGAGTGAACTATGTAAAGGTAATCTGTATTTTGTCCAAATAAAAGTTTTACATTTTAGGAAAGGACATTAAAGCTGAACTCCATGGGGGAAAAAGATTTACCCTAGCAGTGGGAAGGAGGACACCAATAACTGCTCATTTTGGCCAGGGGGTGATGAATAAAGTTATACACATCTGTTTTTCTTTGCTCCCTTGGCAGCCGGCTCTTTCTTCTGCTGTCCAACATTCTGGGACGTAGATGGGCTTTCGGCATCCTCCCGTAAAATGTAGGACTGCTAGGCCTTCATTGTACAGGATGATGTCATAGAGCTGCAACTGGTTGGGAAGCGAAGGTAAGAGGCTTTGAGGACTGGTCGAAGAAGGAAAAGAGGAAGCCTGTGGGAGCGAGAAATCACCTTATTCATCATTCTCTTGGTAAGGGGTCTCCAAACATTCTAAACAAAGGGCCAATTTACTGTCCTTAAGACTTTAGAGGGGCTTCATTGTTGCCAGTGGGAGTAGAAAATGACCCAAAGTCTGTGTAAACAATGCTTGGTGGTTAGTGGGAGTAAAAAAACTATATAGTGCCAGTAGAAGGAGAAATAGTGCCCCATCATTGGTCTTAGTGGGGGGAGTAGTGTCCCATTATTGGAGTTAGTGGGAGGAATTATTCCCCACTGTTGGTGTTAGTGGGAGGAATGAAGCCTAACTCTTGGTGTCAGCGGAATGAATAGTGCCTCATATCAGTGAGAGGAATAGTGTTCCAAGGGCCAGATAAAGGCAAACAAAGGGCCACAGTTTGGGCACCACCGCTCTAGGCAAAACAAGCAGTTAAGGAAAGGGGATCATTTGAGGCAAGGAAGCCACTGCAGGAGTAAATCTTTTTATTCCCGAAGTTCAGCTTCATGTTTTCCGAGCTTACCTTTTCCACATGCCCCCTGCTGCCAGAACACTTAAGATCCCTGACTGAGCAACTTAAAACTTACATGGAGTATGGAAGCTCTCTCTGCTCTCATGGGGCAGTGCTTGGGTCTGGTGATTGGCTGCTGTGGGGAGACAAGGGGAGTGTCATTTGTTTCCCAAACCCCCAGAGTACATGGTATTTCTTTTGTAGTCTGGTATCAAATCAGTAGAGGAGCACAGAGAAAATAAAGTTCATAAAGACCTTTTTATAGGTGAATTTGGTAATTTACTCAGTAAGGGCAAAGAAAAGGTTGACCTTAATAATGCTGATACTCTCTGAAACTAACACCACAGTGATTGGTTGCTTTCTAACATTTTATTATCTATCATTCAATATTGTCATATCTGATGGTAAAATGATCACATTGATATTTAACTTTGGGCAATCCCAGAACCTAGGGAGCCTATAGAGACATTTCTTAAAAGTCTTGATTGTCTACTATTTCTCCTTTTGCATAATTTTGGTTAAAGATGAGCAATTTCTAAGAAAGCCTTACTGAGAAAAATACATGAGCTACCATTGTGGACTTTCTGAAATATAGTCAGTTGCACTGACAAGCAGGAATTGATTGAAGCCCCAAATGATCTGCATATCTGTGACGGGTCAGCGACTTAGAAAGTACAGAAGCTGTTGAATCAATTTCAATAAAAACCACACGATATAAAAAAATGTATAACAGTGTTATTTTGGAGTATAATCCTCTGTAGGTGTAAACATGACAGTTGGACCCTGACTTTTGACAGCCTTCGTTGTCAATGGAACCACATAATCTGTGGCTTGTAAACAGCACCATGCTGTGGGAAGATGCAAGCCAAAGAGGCTGTTTTTGCCACCTCCCCTCCTCTCCCAGCTTTGTTGGGGGGCTGGAATGTTGGTGGCAGGGCTGCACAGCATCATTGATTGTTAGGACACTGGTGGCAGGGTTTCACAGCATCAACACTTATTATGGTGCAGGTGGCTCATGATGTTGTGTGTCCTGGGGGCTGAACATACACTCTGGTGTCAGCGCTGCCCCCGACCATGCCTCCATGAGTGCCATCTGAGGCAGGCACCTTGGTTGGCATTATGGGCAGCATAACCTGGTTATTAAAGGCTACATACCTATCCTTAGTGTCTTCCAAGCTCAAGACCAAGCCAAGCTTGACTCAAGCACTGTGAGCGAAGCACTCTACTGTCTCACTATACACAAGCTTTGCTGTGCCAAACTGAGACTGATACCCATTGCCCAGGCTGTTCCTGGCACTACATAGCCTGTACTAACTCAGCTCCAATAGTGGGTTCTTACTTAAAAGTGACAATGGCACTGTAACTGCTTCTGCATTCAGGCCTATGTGCATCAAGCCTATATGTTTCTGTTGGCTTCCAGTTTGGATTGACTAACTCCTGAATTATAATTTTTTGCACTACATATGATACTGGAAGTTTGCAACATGTTTAAGTACCCCAAAGCTGATGGACAATTTATGTCTATTATAACTCAGACTTTGTGCAAAGAACCGGTCTTGCAGCCCATAATCCTCTTCAATAGAATTTTGGTTAAATCCCATTTCACAGTAATATGTTTGAACCTCCCAGTGGCTATTCAAAGCAATACCACACATTTGTTGAAAGAGAACACCTACATAGTACTGTTTCAGTCTACTGGGCCTCATCAGTCTGTGCCAGGGGAGGATTTTGTCTAGAGCGGTCATTTTTGGCAAACCCCAACCACCCCCTTCCTGCTATTGGTTGCTAGGACATTGGCAGTCTGCCTGTCCAGTGCCATTGGTTGCTAGGACATTGGCAGCCTGCCTGTACAGTGTCATTGGTTGCTAGGACATTGGCAGCCTGCCTGTCCCGTGTCATTGGTTGCTAGGACATTGATGACCACTTGACACTGTGTGACCCAGAAGCCGAACTTGCACTGAGGACAATGTGTCCTGTATGGACACTGCAACCTCAGTTCGACCCCCCGACCAGGCCTTCATGAGTGCTGCATGAGGCAGATGCCTCAATTGGCTTCTTGGCCCTGACTGGCATCTATGGTCGACGTGTAGATCATCATAGAAGTGACATCACTGAGTACAGAGTACTTAGACACTGCTCCTGGGATACAGCCCTCTACCAAATAAGAAAGGGCTTCATGGCAATGCAGTATTTACATTTGTAGAACACCTATAACTGCACGCCGATCACATTTTTCCTAGCCATGCCTCCAGTACTATACGAGAGAATAAATAAAATGATCTGATGGGCTGTGGTGGTCAACAACAAAACCCAGCTCCTTTAGGCAATGAGGATGCCTTGTGTACTCTAGAGCGTAAGCTCTGTGGCCCTTAATGACCTTATTTTCTGCATCTGAGTGTCAGTTGTTATAGTGAATAGTGATACTGAGTACTCCCTGGTGGTGAAGCGGTGACGGGCATAAATAAAATGCAGTGAATGTGATGTGTTGGTTTAGATCCAGTTCTGCATCTGTTTGGCCAAATGCCAACGTTCATTTTGTTTAACCCTGTGACTGAGGAAGAGCGAGGGAGGAGAGAGCTGAGGAAGAGCCGGGGAGAATAGGATATTTTCTCCTACTGCTAGCACTTATCCTTCAGTGTTAATGCACATTTTCCCATCCATAAAATTTAACGTGTTATTAAAAGATTGCAGCCATCAAAATCACTTCCAAACTTGGCTTCATGTGAAAAAAAAAATGTGTTTAAAGAGCCAGTTAGCCTTTAATACAATCCACCTTACATGAAAGAGCTAGAACATCCACATACAGTATACGTAGGTACTGTACTATGCCCACGCCTGTGCATTAGTCAAAGTATTTAATATTGCCTTTAGCTTTGCTATGCAGGCTTTGTCCCCATGTCATGTGCCATTTTAGGCTAAGATAGGCCGTACATGAAATAATATTCCATAGAGATAGGACCAATCTGAACACTATGACTCGCTGCTGCTTAAAAATGGAGATCGAGCTACTAAATTCTTTATAAATCTCCTTATGCAGTGAGAGAACCCCCTCCCCTCCACATACAGTATATATGTATAGGATTATATTACATCCTATACATCTATCCATTTTATTTATCTAATGACAAATGTACTTCAAACGCAAATTAATCTTAAGAGAGATCTAGAACCTGGCCTGCTGTCTGGCAGGGGTGCCTGGATCACAAGACTGGCAGACCACACTTTCAAATACTTTACCAGGTAAGCCAGATAAGTATTTCAACTGTGTATTTTGAAATTTACCTTTACGATGCAATTCTGTCATCTTCATCTCTGTGTCCCCCAAAGATACACTTCTTAGTGACCGCCTATAGACACCCAGCTTCCATATGTTCCTCCACTTTTTTTGTTTTTCACTTGGAGCTAAACTGTGGAAGGGGTCTAGGAGCTGTCCAATGAAGGCCAAATTAAGCCATTTCCTTAGTCTCTGATAGCTATTGATGAGCCATTCTCAACCTAGTTTTCTGTGGAACACTAGAGTTCCTCCGGAGATTGCTAGGGGTTTTTTGAGCTGTGGATGATTGACTTGATGCTGCCTGCATAGTCCCATTACTAATGCCACCTAAAAAGAGCCAGCAACACCAATGATATTTTCTCACTGCCCACCAACGTAAGGGACATTCTTTTCACTGGCCACCAATATAAGGAACATTCTTCTCACTGGTCACCAATATAAGGCACATTCTTCTCACTGACCACCAATGTAAGGGACATTCTTCTCATTAACCACCAATATAAGGGGCATTCTTCTCACTGGCCACCATTGTAAGGGACATTCTTCTAATTGGCCACCATTCTAAGGGACATTGTTCTAACTGGCCACCAATGTAGGGACATTCTTCCCACTGACCACCAAAATAAGGAACATTCTTTTCACTGACCACCAATGTAAGGGACATTCTTCTCACTGATCACCAATGTAAGGGACATTCTTCTAATTGGCCACCAATGTAAGGGAAATTCTTCTTACTGTTTGACAATGTAAGGAACATTCTTCTCACTGGCCACCAATGTAAAGAACATTCCTCTCACTGGCTGCCAATGTAAGGAACATTCTTTGCACTGGCCACCAATGTAACGGACAGTCTACTCACTGACCACCAATGTAAGGAATGCTCTTCTCACTGGCCACCAATGTAAGGAATGCTCTTCTCACTGGCCACCAATGTAAGGAACATTCTTCTCACTGGCTACCAATGTAAGGGACATTTTTCCGACTGACCACCAATGTGAGGGACATTCTTCTCACTGGCCACCAATGTAACGGACATTCTTCTCACTGGCCACCAATGTAAGGGACATTCTTTTTACTGACCACCAGTGGTAATTTTGGCCGAAAAATTTGATTTTAGTTTTAGTCCCATTTTAGTCTTCTGCAAGTGATTTAGTTTTAGATCTCCAGTACATTTTAGTCGACTAAAATCTCCAGGACATTTTAGTCGACTATCTCCAGTACATTTTAGTTGACTAAAATGATTTTAGTCGACTAAAACTCATTTTAGTCATCTAAAATATAATGGGTGTAGTTAAATTGTAATGCATTATTTAAGCACTGCCAGTGGTCACTGGTCAGATGAGGCCTGTAATGCTGCACAGTGATGGATGGTGGTCTGAGGGATGGCCTGTAATTGCCACTGCCAGTGGTCTGAGGAGGACTGTAATGCACACACAGTGCTCTGGACGGGCAAGGCCTGAAGGGAGGCCTCAGGCCTGCTGTAATTGTAATGTACTACACACTCACAGTCTGCTCTGGGTGCCTGGCAGTCATTTCGTGAGTCAGGACTCGGGAGTGGAAAAGACTCAGACTCGTGAGGCCTGGCTGGCCTGTAATGCACAGTGCTGATCTCTCTGGTCTCTGGCAGTCGTCATGGTGCACACAGTCGAACGTGCTTGCTTGCTGGGAGCGGATTGCGGAAGCAGGCGGAGCTCCGGGAAAAACAGAAGTTAGTTCACGAGGGGAAACGTCCCTGCCTCACATTTTCGGAATGAGAACGGATTTGATTTTCGTCATAGTCTTCATCAGTGGACAGAAATGTGGTGTATTTTCCTTTCGTTTTCATCACTGTAAAAATGCAGCTGATGAAAACTTTGACGAAAACGAAAGAAATGAATACTGCTGACCAACCAATGTGAGGGACATTCTTCTCACTGACCACCAATGTGAGGGACATTCTTCTCACTGACCACCAATGTGAGGGACATTCTTCTCACTAAACACCAATGTAAAAGAACATTCTTCACTGGCCAACAATGAATTGCTTCAGCTAGGGTTCCCGAAGACCTAAAAACTGTTTCAAGATTTCCTCTGTGGTAAAATGTTGGAGGAAGGCTGACATAGATGATAAACTTGAAAGGGTTGGGTGTGCTGTGTCCAATGACCCCATAGACAGGAGGCACCACCTGGCCTGACAAAAATCCATTTAAGAATTGACTGAACCAAATGGAAAACTATCGGTCAAACAAAGCAATCAAATAGCTGGCAATGGAAATTCCTCCATCCACACCATTATGGATAAGCAATGACATGGGTATGGAACTTCATTGATTTTCTCTTGTTCACTTCACAGAAAAATTACAAATGAAATCTAGCCATGTACGGTGGCCTTAACACAAACTACCCTTAGCAACATTCTGCTGTTAATGGTGGTATTACATTTTAGTGCCAAAAAGGGAGGAGTGTGAAGCGCCAAGTGCAGCGTGCATGATAAATACGGCCATGAAGCTTAAGTGTACAGGAAACTAGTGTCCAAGTTAATCCATATGGAAACAAATGCAAATCTTCACACACAAAGTATTGTGTTGGGTTCACCCTGCGGTTTGCAGTATCACTTCCTGACACCAGAGGGAAGCAGAGTACAACAGTCCGCAGTCCCTATGCCTCAAATGACACTTCTACAATAAAGTACGTTGGAAAGTACATATCAGTGGAAAATTTGGTAAGTATTTGCACACTAACCGCGGAGCCGATAATAAGTTTCATAGATAGCCGGTGTTTTTTTTTGCAGCTAAGAGAAATGCAGCATCAGAAATTAGATACACTTTAGGTACTTGGAAAAAAAATCAGCAGTCATTTGCTTTGGGAAGAATAGAAGGATCCTGAAGTTATGTCAGCTGCTCATCATCATAGAAATGATTAGTTACAATTTCAAGTCCATGAAATTCAATTTTTTAAGTGGCCGTATACTTACATTTGTGATTGATTTAGATGTGAGCAATTGCAAACAGGCGATCTACCATTAATTAAAATACTGAGCAATGTCACACACAGTTCTGTAAATATCAATCGCTATTGGTTAAATCAATATCAATTGATATCAATTGATATCAATTAATATCAATTGATCTATTGGTTATAAATGTAAACAACCTATAAGAAAAAAAACAAAAAAAAAAAAAACTATAATTTATGGTGACCATGAACGCTATGATAAATTATTGCTTTATTTTCCGATCAATCCCAAATCGAATTAATCTATCGTCAACAATCCATTCTATTATTATGACACATGGGGCTTTGATAAAAAGAAGATTTCACACTAAAGCCTCGTACACATGATCGGATTTTCCAATGGGAATTGTGTGATGACGGGCTGTTGGCGGAAAGTCGGACCGTTTGTATGCTCCGTCAGACAATTGTTGTCAGATTTTCCACGGATAAATGCTGGATGGCAGGCTTTAAAAATTTCCGTGGACAAATGTCTGTTGCCGGATTTTCCGAGCGTGTGTACACAAGTCCATCGGACAAAAGTCCAAAGTACAAACACACATGCTCAGAAGCAAGGACGAGCCGGAAGCGGTCGGTCTTGTAAACTAGCATTCGTAATGGAGAATTTACATTCGTGACGCGGCAAATTATGGAATCTTGAAATGCAGCGCACAATTCTCTTCTTCTTTATCGGGATAATAATGAAGCTGCTTTGCTGGTGATACTGATGGAGTTATTGCAAACAAATTTTAAAAGGCTTTTTTTCTAGTGATATCAAGAATAATATTATTATGCTTGTTATTTTTATTTTGGTGTAAGTTACCACAACACCATTATTCCGTAGTTTTTAAGATCAAAGATACAATTACGTTGGTGTCCCTTGTTAATTTTACATTGTATTTTTTTAAATGTAACTGCCTACTCCCAAACTGTCATTTGAAGTAAAACACATAGCCAAGTATTATTCTCCACAATTTTTTATTGTGCATTAAAAAAAGAAAATTAGACATGCTATCTGCCAAAAGAAAATAGAATTTAACCAAAAAGTGCATTCTATGCATCCAAAAATATAGAAAATATACCAAATCAAATCATTATTATTCAACCAAAAAATAAAATAAAAGCCTCATGCATGTGTCCTGCTTCTTAATATAGGGGGTCAGCAATGCCAAGAGTTGGTGAAAGCAGGGGTCCGTCATTTGGAGATAATTCCGAAAATCATCCGGATTATTCTCCTGGAGCTCCCGCAGCAAAGGCATATGACATACTTGGTCACCATTAATAAAGCAACCAATTTTTGGTCCAAGAACTCCTCCTCCTCCTGTTCCTGGACTGGACTTGGGTCAAAGCAATAATTCCAAGGCCAATAATAAATAACACGTTATCTCCTCCGATTCCGCAACATGGCTGGTTGAAGAACTGCTATTCAGAAACGAACTGAAAAGTGCGAAATGAAAACTACGAATCAGCACTCACCAAACTTCTACTAACACGAAATTAGCAGAAGGAGTGCAAAGGGTGGCGTCTGACAATTGAACTTCCTCTTTATCGTCTCGTAGTACGTCACTACGTTCGTGTTTGTTGGCCGACAATTGTGAACCGTTTGTATGCAAGACAAAATCCAGGCACACGCCTTCGGACAAAAGTCTGAGGTTTTGTCTGCAGAAAATCTGATCGCGTGTACGAGACTTTAGAATTGGTTTTAAATCGATAGTACACACGGGCGGACTTTTCAACGGATTAGGTCCAGCGGACTTTTCGACAGACTTTCGAATGAACGGACTTGCCTACACACGATCAACCAAAGTCCGATGGATTCGTACGTGATGGCGTTCAACCGGACTAAAATAAGGAAGTTCATAGCCAGTAGCCAATAGTTGCCCTAGCGTCGGTTTTTGTCCGTCGGACTAGCATACAGACGAGCGAACTTTTCGACCGGACTCGAGTCCGTCAGAAAGATTTGAAACATATTTTATTTCTAGGTCCGCCGGACTTTTGGGGAAAAAAAGTCTGCTGGAGCCCACACACGATCGAATTGTCCGACAGAGTCCGGTCCGCCAGACCTAGTCCGGCGAAAAGTCCGCTGGTGTGTATGCAGGATTAGGTTTCACAAATAAAACATTTTTCAGGAATTTCTGTGTCTTCTTTTCTGTTATTAAATTTGATTAATTTAATTTTGCCATGCCGGAGATTGATCAAAAATACGATCAAATTTTAGAATAAATTTTAAAATAAAGCAAACCCTGTTGAAGCTGATTGATGCAACGCAATAAATCATTTTCCACTAAGGCCAATTGACTCAGTTTGTTCAAATCCAATCTAAATTGGGTCTTGCTTCATCGGAAAGGAAGTTATAGCTGTTCGGTTGTTTGCCGATTCAATAATTTTGAGTGAAACCGTTAAATGTGTGTTTTGGCCACCAATAACCGATCTGAATTAGGACCACTTCTCCTAGAATATGCTAATATTTGTTTGATCGCTGAGAAGTGATCGACAAAATTCTGCCACAGTCAACTGACTTGACAGAGTGGAGATTGATCGAATTGAGGATCTTTGATTTTGATTCTAATTCAATTTGGTCATTTTAGTTGCACTGAATGCTCAATTGTATGATCATAGCGATATCTGTGTGGCCACCTTATAATCCTAATAGGTTTTATTGCTGCCCGTGTCTCTACCTTTGTCTGACATTGTCACCAAGATAGAAAGTAATGGGAAACATGAACTTTAAAGACATCCCAGTCTTATGCCCCGTACACACGGTCGGATTTTCCGACGGAAAATGTGTGATAGGATCTTGTTGTCGGAAATTCCGACCGTGTGTGGGCTCCATCACACATTTTCCATCGGATTTTCCGACACACAAAGTTTGAGAGCAGGCTATAAAACTTTCCCACAACAAAATCCGTTGTCGGAAATTCCGATCGTGTGTACACAAATCCGACGGACAAAGTGCCACGCATGCTCAGAATAAATAAAGAGATGAAAGCTATTGGCTACTGCCCCGTTTATAGTCCCGACGTACGTGTTTTACGTCACCGCGTTTAGAACGATCGGATTTTCCGACAACTTTGACCGTGTGTATGCAAGACAAGTTTGAGCCAACATCCGTCGGAAAAAATCCTAGGATTTTTGTGTCGGAATGTCCGATCAATGTCCGACCGTGTGTACGGGGCATAAGTCTGTAGGGTTCAATATTGAGTTGGCCCACCCTTTGCACCTATAATAACTTCAACTCTTCTGGGAAGGCTGTCCACAAGGTTTAGGAGTGTTTCTATGGGAATGTTTGACCATTCTTCCAGAAGTGCATTTGTGATGTCAGGCACTGATGTTGGACGAGAAGGCCTGGCTTGCAGTCTCTGCTCTAATTCACCCTAAAAGTGTTTTATCGGGTTGAGGTCAGGACTCATCCATGTCTTTATGGACCTTGAAGAGTTGAAGCTGTTATAGCTGCAAAGGGTGGGCCAACTCAATATTGAATCCTACAGACTAAGACTGGGATGCCATTAAAGTTCATGTGCGTGTAAAGGCAGGTGTCCCAATACTTTTTGTAATATAGTGTATGTGAAACAAGCCTAATGGGATATTTCCCTCACACTTCCTGTTGTGTCTACAGGAGAGAAAGTGAAGGAAAATCTCCCCAATGAGAGAGGGATAAAACATCAATGGGGGTTTAAATTATATTATATTTCCCCATTTTATTAAAACAAAAATGCTTTGGATTTACTTTAAAATAGACCACATTCAATTTTTAAGCGAATCTTCAGAGTCTGCCATTACCTCTTCTTCAGAAAATGCTGCTTGCCTACCTATCAGGTGGGTGTTACCTGAGGCAAATGCAAATACAGCCATGCCTAGGAACACCCACTCCTCCAGCCTGACATCCAGGCTTTCTAAAAATCCTCCAAAGAGTGACCCCCCCCCCCCCCCCCTGGGCTGCATGAGGATTCTGGAGAGGAGTACCGATGCACAATGTTGTGGTGTTTTCAGAAACATCCTGCCGCCACATTTCACCAGCTATAATCTGCCTGCATAGCATAGAGAAGCACAGAGAACCAAGGAGGATGTCGCTAAACCTAACGAAAGTTAGGTATGTAATGAAAATGGAGAGTTTTTTGTTTATTACTAATAGAGGTGATGTTACTCTTTCATTTGTTTATTTTCTTATTCCTTTATCTTTGCATTCTCTGTATATTCTGAACCTCCATTCCTTATGGACAGAAAAAAGCTAGTAGAGAAAGTTAGCGATATATCCACGCTTCCACTATAGCTGATACTTATAGATTTTAATTATCTATGTAAATTAGTAAGTTTGATAACAGAAAATTTCACCTGAATGCTAAATGCTTTTGATGAAGGCCTAAGGCCGAAACGCGTCAGCATTTTTGGATGATGTTATTGCTGTAATGCTCAAATAAATATTTTCTATGGAGAAGCTGTCGAGTTGCCGGCCTGTAGACTTTCTATGGATCTTATGTAAATTACAAAGTTTGATAACAGAAAATTTCATCTGAATACAATGACGATTTGTTATTTTGTAAAAGTTTACATATACCACGGTTTTTCAATATGTTAATAGTGGGTTAAATATTCATTTGTAAATGTATTTGAACTCTTTCTACGGTGAATATTGAGATTGATCTATTCCTTCTTTTTCTTAGTTTATTCTTCGTATTTTATTTATTTATTTATTCTTTTTTTTTTTTCTTTGTTATTCATTTCTAATCTTAAATGCATTAAAAATACTATTAAAATATAAAAATATATAATAAAAAAATTTAAAAAGCTGGGGAAATTTAAAAAAAAAGAGAGAAAAAAAATCTGTTGCTGACTATGATGTAATGCTGATTTGTCAGGAAAAACTTTTCTGTTAAAAAAAAAAAAAAGAAAAAGAAAAGAAAAAACCAAACTCATTAGCGTGTTGAGGAAGGGGGAGGGGGGAAAAAGGAGAAATCAGGAAAGGCCAAATACAAGCCTTGGCATTAATAAAGTCCATAATAGAGGCAGAAATACCTTTTTTTTTTTAAGTGCTACTTTGGGCATTTTTTGGCGGCTTAGCCGTGTGAACAGATGAAACGGTACTGGCAAACAACAGTCATATATATGTAGGTTTGCAGATAGAGGATTAACAAATGATAAAAAAAAAAAAAAAAAGTGAAACATGAGATGTGTTGGAGACATACTGTATAATATTCATGATTCAACAACTGGATCAACATGAGAGAAGCAGTAAAATGAACAACAGAATGACTATTGCCACATTTCACAAGTCACTTCCTAATTCATTCTGTCCTGCGGTTATTTTATTCCAATGAAACTGAAAAGTTGCAATATTGATTATCTTCCAAATTTTGTACTTCACTTAATATGACTGTTAAAGGCAGCCTGAAACTAAACCTGGGCACTGCCCATCCTGGGAACACCATCAGGCTCCCCTTACCCTCATACCCTCAACCCCAGCTGCACATGCTCACATTCCCTTCACTCCTCCTGCCGATCCATACACAATTCCCAGTACTTTGGGGGATGGAGGAGTATAAGACTCACTGCGTGTAAGCTCTGACTCCAAAGACTTGTAGCTTACACAAGATTTAGCTTTCACCCCCAGTGGTGGTGGAGCAAAATGAAGGAAAGGTAGGTATTGATGGGGGGAAAATGCTGTTTGCTGTTTTTTTCTGACCCACAGCTTGCACACTTTCTAAATGACTAATCTGGAATAAGTAAATCTTAAAGTAAGGATTCTTGAAAAATCTACCCCTGCAGTTCCCCCAAACCAAAGTGTTAAATGCTTGTTACGTCTAGGGGTGGAGGAATGAGCTAAAATGTCTTATTCCTTCCTCCAACAGGTTCCACTGCTCTCCTCTTCTCTCCGAAAGCTCCAGGTTGTGCCCACCTCTTCGTCATGTACAATGCAGGACTATGAGCCTGCATTGTACTTGATGATGACAACCTGTGACCGAAAGCTGGTGCGCCTTATGCTGCCTATAGATGATTCAATTTTTCTTCCTTTTACCACAGGTGGAAAGAAAGAAAATCGCTTGATTTCCCCATCAGCACAGTCACTGTTGAAGGGGGAATCCCTCCCGCAGTGCTATTGTGTTTTTCTGGCATGGGAAGTCTTCCCAGCTGGCAGAACACAATGATTACTGCTAGTGGCAAGAGCGGCTTGCAGTAATCGCATGTAAAATAAAAATCTACAGGCTGGTTGCACTTGGGTGCAATCAGCCTGCCCATAAATGGATCTAAATTCAGGCGGTGCCTGCTGAACCAGCTGAATTTCAATCCATGTATGGCCGGCTTTGGAGGAATCCTGCATATGGTCGGTTGTGGAGGTAGAGTTGCCACCTCATCCCTTTAAACCCGAACACCTTTGAATTACACAGGTTCTGAGGCTAATTAAATGCAGATAAGGCACCAAGTGAGTTTAATTACCACCTTAATCAGCCACAGAACCTGTGTAATTAATATGTGTTCGGGTTTAAAGGGATGAGGTGGCAACCCTATGTGGAGGTCTTATTCCTTCCTCCAACAGGTTCTACTGCTCGATTCTTCTCTCAGAAGCCCCAGGTTGTGCCCCCCCCCTTCGTCACATACAATGCAGGACTATCGACCCTGCATTGTACTTGGTAATGTCAACATGTGACCGACAGCTGGTGCGCCTAATGCAACCCATAGATCAGTGTTTCTCAACTCCAGTCCTCAAGGTGCCCCAACAGGTCATGTTTTCAGGATTTCCCTCAAATGAACCAGCTGTGGTAATTACTAAGGCAGTAAAACTGATCAAATCACCTGTGCAAAATAATGGAGAGCCTGAAAACATGACCCATTGGGGCGCCTTGAGGACTGGAGTTGAGAAACACTGCCATAGATGATTACATTTTCTTTCCTTTTACAAACATGTGGAAAGATAGAAAAAAGCTTGATTTCCGCATCAGCACAGTCACCATAAAGGGGGAATCCCTCCCGAAGTGCTATTGTGTTCTTCTGGCGTGGGAAGTCTTCCCAGCTAGCAGAACACAATGATTACTGCTACTGGCTAGAGCCACTGACAGTAATCGCATGTAAAAAAAAATCTTCAGGCTGGTTGTACTTGGGTACAATCAGCCTGCCCATACATGGATCAAAATTCAGCCGGTGCCTGCTTAACCAGCTGAATTTCGATTCATGCTTTGGAGAAAGCCTGCATATGGGCGGCTGTGGAAGTAGCCTGTTAGAATGAAGAATAAGGTAAAAAATACAACTTGTTCATCTACTCCTAGAAGTAAAGTGGAATTAAACCCTCCTATCCTTTTATAGCCAAAGATGGTGCCATCTTAGCCTCTATTTAGATCTATAGATGTCATGGTTCTGGCATCAGTGATGACACCAGCCATTTGAGAACTTCAGAGTCCAATTGGGAGCTGACTGGCAAACTTATCACCAGATGCCATCCTGAAAGTAACTGTTTTGGAAACATTTATTCAAAGGGTTTAGTTCTGCTATAAAGAGCATTGAACCCTTGCAGATGGAAGGGAAGGTGTGCATTGCAAGGGTACATTTTTTTCCTGCTTAAAAAACATTTGTCTGTGGTGTGCCTCATCATAATATGGTTTCATTTAGTGAATGTGGTCTTGATGCATCCTTGGTGAACGAGCATCCCTTTTGCTTGAAATTCCTTCAAGATTAACAAGTTCTAAAGTTTTTATTTACAGTTATATGAGAAATGCATCAGTACTGGTCTCTGCTGAAATGCAAGATCAGTGTTAAGCCACTAATAGGTTGGCTCTGAATATCACTTCCAAAAGACTCTTTGGCAGAATCCAGGTGACCGATGCCTAGACAATGGCCATGAGGTCCATGGTAAAAGGAACCCTAGAGTCAGGGTATCTTCAGAAAAAATTAAGTATTAGCTCTTATAATACTGAATAATATTAATAGTACTTATAATACTGAAACAAGACTATTAACATAGTTTTACCTAACATTTGAGTATACAGTAGTCCTGTTTTAAGAGTGTATGTACTATTTATTTTATTCAATTACATAGCACTAAGAATTTCAGCTACACCAAGAACGTTAAACCGTACACATCAGTCCCTGCCCCAGGGGAGCCTACAGTCTAATGTTCCTGCCACAGTCACATACACACTATGTTAAACTTGGGTGAAAGCCAATGAGCCTGCGAGAATGTTGTTTGGGTTGTGGGAGGAAACTGGAGCCCCCAGAGGAAAGCCAGACAAATGCTGGGAGAGAATGTACAAACTCCATGCAAGGAGTGTCCCTGGTGGGGACTAAACACAAGGCCCCAACGTTGCAAGGTCATAGTGTTATAATTTCAATTTAATTTCATATTGTGTAAACTGTATATTTTTAACTGCAATGAGCAGTAAACTTCGGTAACAAGCACTAGCTGGTTAGTTGGAACGTTATGCATCGTCTGTTGACAGAGAAGAGTGCAGAGTCTTATTTCGGGACTACAGTTATATTTTTTAAAATAGGAAACTCCCACATAAAAGAATCTCATTAGTACCTATCTAACAAAAGGCATTACACTTCAGAAACCAGGTAGAAGACAGCCAAAGCCAAATACAAAACTGCCATATAATCTACTCACTTGCCTTGCCTTGAAGGCACTGGGTGTTATCCTATGAATTGTAAATTTGGTAAATTTGGTAAGGGCACCCACTGGGGGACAGAATTAGAAATAGACTTGGGAAACTTAACATTAATAAATCACTTGCACCCGAGGGAACTCAGTCCAGTAATTGCCAGACCATTGTTCCTAACTTTTATGGGGCGTACACACGGTCGGACTTTTCGGGTTCAAAAGTCCGACGGATGCCGACGGACCAAATTCGGCGGACAATCCGATCGTGTGTGGGCTTCCCTGGACTTTCAGCAGACTTTTCCAGTCGCAAATGTGACGGACTTTTGATTTGGAACTTGCTTCAAATCTTTACGTCGTAACTCCGCCGGACCCAGAAATCCGCTTGTCTGTATGCTAGTCCGACGGACAAAAACCCACACTAGGGCAGCTATTGGCTACTGGCTATCAACTTCTTATTTTAGTCTGGTGTACGTCATCACATACGAATCCGTCGGACTTTGGTGTGATCGTGTGTAGGCAAGTACAGTCGTTAGAAAGTCCGCCAAAAGTCCGTCGAAAGTCTGTCGGACAGGCTGTCGGACTTTTGTAGCTGAAAAGTCCGACCGTGTGTACGCCCCATTACTGACAGTCTACTGACTGGAATGGTACCTGCTGATTGGAGAAAAGTCAATGTAGCACCAATATTTAAAAAAGGGCCAAATTACAGAACAGTTAGCCTAACATCAATTGTATGCAAGCTCTTGGAGGGGATGATAAGGGACTATATACAAGATTTTAATAATGAAAACGGTATCATTAGTAGTAATCAGCATGGATTCATGAAGAATCGTTCTTGCCAAACCAATCTATTAACCTTCTATGAGGAGGTGAGCTGCCATCTAGATAAAGGAAGGTCCGTAGACGTGGTGTATCTGGATTTTGCAAAAGCATTTGACACAGTTCCCCATAAATGTTTACCTGAGTACATGGATTGAAAACTGGCTACAAGGGCGAGTTCAGAGGGTGGTGATAAATGGAGACTACACGGAATGGTCAGGGGTGGGTAGTGGGGTCCCCCAGGGTTCTGTGGTGGGACCAATCCTGTTTAATTTGTTCAATAACAACCTGGAGGATGGGGTAAACAGTTCAATCCCTGCATTTGTGGACAACACTAAGCTAAGCAGAGCAATAACTTCTCCGCAGGATGTGGAAACCTTGCAAGAAGATCTGAACAAATTAATGTCCAGTTCTGGGCACCAGTCCTCAGGAAGGATGTACTGGAAATGGAGCGAGTACAAAGAAGGGCAACAAAGCTAATAAAGGGTCTGGAAGATATTAGTTATGAAGAAAGGTTGCGAGCACTGAACTTATTCTCTCTAGAGAGGAGACGCTTGAGAGGGGATATGATTTCAATTTACAAATACCATACTGGTGACCCCACAATAGGGATAAAACTTTTTTGCGGAAGGGAGTTTAAGACAAACGTGGCCACTCACTAAAATTAGAAGAAAAGAGGTTCCACCTTAAACTGCGTAGAGGGTTCTTTACTGTAACAGTGGCAATGATGTGGTTTCAGCGGGGGGGCATCGATAGTTTCAAAAAACTATTAGATAAGCACCTGAGAGACCGCAACATACAGGGCTATACAATGTTATACTGACATATAATCACACACATAGGTTGGACTTGATGGACTTGTGTCTTTTTTCAACCTCATCTACTGTAACTATGTAATTATATGGTTACAGCAGCCTTGTCCAACCTTTGAGATATCCCCTCACATTGGTAGTCACTTAGTGAGAATAATGCTCCCCTTGCATTGGAGGTCAGTGGGAAGAATGCTGACCCTAAGTAGGAGGTCAGTGGGAAGCTTTCTTCTCTTGCATTAGTGGTATAGCTAAAAAGATCATTTAAATCTGCAGCTTTTACTCAAATAAAACCTGGTGATCCTGCCATGGTCTTTTTTAGGGCACTGTTGCAGTATATGGGACAGCACTTTGTCCCGGTCCCCTAAATTTCTTTCTGTGTTGCCTTTATCACACAGGTTTCTGAATGAGACTTAAAATTAGCAAAAAAGTCCATCTAGTTCAACCAATGGAAAAAATAAAAATTTGTCTATTTCTTCTTCTGTATTGGGTAGGTAACCAGGTGATATGGTGTTTGGACACCTGCTGGATGTATGTGACTGGTGCCTCAAGTTGAACATTGATATTTACCAACATATTAATTCCAGTCCAAGTTACTTCCACCAATGGTCCACACCTAACACGCCTTCCTTCCAGGTGGTCCCACCTAGATCACACCCACTTTCAGGATATCCCCATAATTATTTAGGAAAAACCCATACATGGGCTGAAACCTTTTCCATTAATATCCTTGTTTAGGTTACTGCACATACTCAGTAACTCAAATAAGGGTAAGGCTGTGATCCCGGAATGCAGGCTGGGACACAGCATCATCGGGGCAGAGCACCTAGATGCAGGATCATGTCCCTGCAAATCTGGGACAGTTGGTTGGTATCTGTGGACATTATCCACTATGTCCATACCCTGTATTGAACTCGGTACATAAAAAAAATTAGTACCATGGTAGAAAATGCAGCTGTTGCTCTGGCCAACCCAGGCAGCAGAATCTCACCTTACTCCTCATTTAAGATGGGTAGTCATATGGAAACTGGGTCCCGTAGCAAAACCAATAAGGGGCACCTGCCTCTCTGATGTCATACATACAACTCATAGTGGCAGAGAATATTAATTGTGTTGATAGCAACTGCATAGAAATCCCCAAACTATAAATACATTAATTTTATCCAGATTTACTTGCCAAATAAGCTGCATAAATCCAGACAGCGCTGGGTCCCTGTGCCTCCTGGTCCCATGGCAGTGGCAAGGGTATGGCTTTAGTTATCTTTTGGTTAGATGATATTGCCCAATTACTTTTCTTAAGAACAAATGCAAACCTCCCTCTGTCATGAACTTAGTTTATGTATACACCGGTGCAGCCAGTCCCTGTTATTTCAGGCTGCTTGTGATTGTCACTGAACCCTGTAGGAATATGTATTGAAATGTACACTTTCCTGCACGGAGTACTGAAACTAAACTCAGAAGCAGCTCCAAAGAAATTCAATGCACCCTGCATCCCTGAGTACATGAACTTTCATGGTAGAGGAAGATATTGTGATAAGGTCACAGCAGGGATGGGACTAACTCATTCTAGCCCCCATAATAAAAATAAAAAAAATTCTTTCCTGGTTACTGCAGACCAACGAGGACTGAAACCACAGCTGCTAAGCTACTCATACACAAAGATTACCATCTTACAATTTCAAATTGTTCATGGAAATAATCACATCTAAAAGGAAGTGGCCAAAATATTAACTACATTATACTTTTTTATAAAGAGCAATTCCAGGCAACAAATGAAAGCCATCATGAAACTGCTAATGCTATTCAGCAAACACTGCAACTGTGCTAAAAGTTTATTCAATTGACAATAAAGGGTTTGTTCACCTTTACAATAAAATTCCTAATGCATTTCAGCATCTCCAGTACATCAATAAACACTAGTTGTGATTAAGGCCATTATGGCTGAAACGCGTTAACTTCTGCTGTACATCTTTAACTTTTATGGATTTACAATAAATTTGGACTTATTGAAGAACATGTATGGAGTTGTGGATTGTCCTCTATCCATTTACTTCATTAGCAGCTGAGTGACTGCACGTCCTGCACCCAACAGCTCAGGAGGATCTCTATATAATCTGGGGTAGTAGCATCTTTTTCTTCTATTAATAAACACTGCTCAGGTTTTCAAAAAGCAAAAACAAAAAATAATCTTCTTTTCAATGTAATACCTGTAGGCCATGTGTGGCCACTTCCAATCTTAATTGAAAGAACTCCTAGGCAAGCAGGCCCTCCCCATGCCCTGTCCTGCCTAGATAACAGGGCTTGGTGGACTTGGGTGCATGTCCTGTTCTTTATAGGAATGAGCACTTTGGCTCATTGAAAAAACTCCTAGGCAAGCAACACCCCCCCCCCCCCATCCTGCCTAGATGACAGGGCTTGGTGGACTTGGGTGCATGTCCCCTTCTTCATAGGAACGAGCGCTTTGGCTCATTGAAAAAACTAGGCAAGCAACCCCCCCATCCCCTGTCCTGCCTAGATGACAGGGCTTGGCGGACTTGGGTGCATGTCCCTTCCTACACTGGAATGAGCACTTTGGCTTATTGAAAAAACTCCTAGGCAAACACCCCCCCCCCCCCCCCCAATCCCCAGTCCTGCCTAAATGACAGGGCTTGGCGGACTTGGGTGTATGTCCCCTTCTTCATAGGAATGAGCGCTTTGGCTCATTGAAAAAACTCCTAGGCAAGCAACCCCCCATCCCCTGTCCTGTCTAAATGACAGGACTTGGCGGACTTGGGTGCATGTCCCTTTCTACATAGGAATGAGCACTCTGGCTCATTGAAAAAACTCCTAGGCAAGCAACCACCCCCCAATCCCCAGTCCTGCCTATATGACAGGGCTTGGCGGACTTGGGTGCATGTCTCCTTCTTCATAGGAATAAGCGCTTTGGCTCATTGAAGCCAGTAGAGCTGCAGGGGAAGGGGGGCACACAGGGGGGGCCTGGACAGCAAGTAGAAGGGAGCACAGATACCGATTCCCCTCCAGCAAGAAAAAGGAGGAGAAGCCGGCACAGCTGCAGGGAAAGGAGGGCACACAGGGGGGCCTGGGCAGAAAATGGAAGGTAACACAGATACTGGTTCCCCTGCAGCGAGAAAAAGGAGGAGAAGCTGGCAGAGCTGCAGGAGAAAGAGGGCACACAGGGGGGCCTGGACAGCAAATGGAAGGTGGCACAGATACTGATTCCCCTGCAGAGAGAAAGGGAGGAAAAGCCTGCAGTGCTGCAGGAGGAGCCACAAGAGTCAACAATAAGGCAGTACAGCCGGCCCTCCTGCTTGACAGTTGTCGGGCCCCCCTTTTGAACTGATGGGGCCTGGGCCCAGTACAAGAGAGCTGTCTATACTACCTTATCAGCGGCCCTGCCTCACAGGGTTACAGGGGAGTGTACTTCCTAAGGCTTGTGCTACGCAAAGCTGCCCATACATGGTTTATATTTCATTGTTTTCCTGCTGAATCAGAGGAAATTCGAGCTGTTGGTGTTCTTGTTGGCACCACCCTGCTCCACATAGCCACCCAGCTTGACATAATTGTCAGGCAAACAGTGACTGCATCCAATCAAGTACAAAAGTCCATGAGGTAGTGGGAGAGGGATGCTCAACACAAATTTATACAGGTCATTAAAATGCAGGCAAAGTCTTTGCTAGAGCCCAAACGGCATCAAAGATGGGGACCCCCCCCCCCCAGGAGAGCACATTCACCTGAGTTGAGAAATTCAAGTGTTATAGATCAAAAAGAGCACAAAAATGAAAAGTCCTTAGAAGTCCAAAGTCTTTTTGCAGCTGGTTACAACAAGGGCAAAAGAAAGAATAGTGTTTTGGGGGGCAGTGTGATATCTGAAATGCGTTGGACATCTTTTGCCCTTTATAACCGGTTGAAGAATAAAGACTTTGGATTTTTCATTTGATGTTCTCTTTGACCTATTACACTTCCAACCAGATGCAGTCACTGTTCAGGTATTTCTGACAGCCAAAGGTGGAGCACCCGAATACAATAGCCAGAAGGGGGCTCGTTTAGTGAGGAGGAGAGAATGAATTGACTCCTCTCCTTAGGCCCAGGGGGCTGATCAAGAGATATCCTAATGTGTATGGCTAGTCCAACTCTCTCTCAGCTTCTTAAATCACCAGAGAGTTGACCCATAAAATTGCTAGGAATCGGATACAACTGAATGGATAGATACATCCAAAATCCTAATTGCAACGCGGCCTGGCTGTCTCGCAGTACATAACCTCCTACTCACTGCTCTGATATGCATAGAGGTGGTGGTACATTAATATGAAGACAGATGTCAGGTGCTTATTCTAGCTCTATTTAAAAATATGTTTGACATTTTTAATTACTTTTTTAATAAGGATTAGAGGGTGTTTTTTTTTTTTTAACATTTTGCTGGAGGTAAGCTTTAATATTCATGGAAAAGCAACATTTAATAAACACGTCATAATTATTATTGGAGCAAAGACAAGATTTCTGCATGAGGATCACTGGCACGGTGACTTAACAGCAAAGTGTCCCCAAAAAATGATTCAAAAATTGGGTCAAGGTGTTAAAGGGACGTTATTTCCCTACATAGCAATTTCCACAACTGTTCTCCAGTGCATTCCCGCAGACTGGGGTAGCTGTGTTTGGGTTTATGTCGTATTGTACATATATACGCATGCATACTAACACACAAGCAGCCAAGCCTGCTCAAAGTCCTGGATCATCCTACCACTAATAAGTGGGTGACAAGTATCAAATTGCTATTTTCAGATAATTAAATAAACAAAATTCATGTTCATCCTTCATGCACACCCTACTCATCCTGCAGCTGGTGCAGAAGCCCTCCCTGCCACTGCCCTCTCCCGTGTCTGCTAATAGAAGCAGAAAAAAACCCTCCAGCACCAGCCGGTGGACATGGCATGCTGGGAGTTGTAGTCTAACAAAGCAAGAGAGCCAGGCTCAAGAACTGCTTGGATTGATGACATATCACATTTTTTATGGGCCTCGGTGGCTAATTGGATTCACTTGGATTGAATCAGGCACAGAATCAGTGTCATTTATATGAGTCGGCATGCTAAGGATTCACAGAGAATGCCATTCACAGCCTCAAATAATAAAAGGGGGGGGGGGAGTTTTTACATATGTTATATTTTATATTTACAATTTTTATATATGTGTATGACAATCAGCGCCACCCTAATTCTTGCTAAAGTGCTAAGTGCAACAGCCTTGTTTTGTTATGTGATATTGCAATGACTGATTTTTTGTTATTATTAGCACTAGGTGTGGTATTAGA
The DNA here is from genome assembly GCA_037952835.1 of Lithobates septentrionalis. Lineage (NCBI taxonomy): Eukaryota > Metazoa > Chordata > Amphibia > Anura > Ranidae > Lithobates > Lithobates septentrionalis. Next base: position 1,280,251 of record JBBDGP010003029.1, on the reverse strand, counting down.
GTTGCCATTATAATAGTGCTGCACTATATATACTAATGTGTTTTTACATTGTCTGCAACAGGAAAACACATTCCAGTTGTCACCGATTGCAGAAGTCTCTAGAAAGGGAACCTGAACTTTGTGCGATCAGAGCAAAGTAACAGGTTCACTGAATACCACATTCCTGTTCTCCATTGCTGATAATTATTTTTCATTCACTCCCCTGGCTTCTGCTCACCTGTTTAAGCCCCCTTTAACATCCGATGTGAGGTTAGCTCGAGGTCAGAGCTCACAGAGGGTTAGGGACCCTCTTACCATCGCCCTGCAGTAGCAGTTGGGCTTGGCAATTGGGTAGGTTAGGCATCTAATGCTGCATCAGAGGGATAACAGGAGAGAGTCACATGCTCCCCCCATGGTGGAGGAGAGATCCAAGTTAATATCTGCAACGGAGGAGATGGCTACCCAGTGAACCAATAATATAGCCACATTTTCTGTCAGCTGCTCCTTTGTTCAGCCACTCAAAGTTGAAATGTCCACTCTCAGCGGTCCATGGAAGTCGAGTATCTTCAAGACACTTCAGTGGCTGAGCAGCAACTTGTTTTTTGTAAGATCAATGTTCAGTAACTCAATCAGAAAAAAGTTGGCAACTCTATAAAAGGTAGAGTAGCCCATACCAACCAATGAGCAATCAACTTTCCTTTTTTTGGACTGATCTAAATTGACTGAGGTGAAGTCTGATTGGTTGCTATATTTTACTGTCTTTGCACTGTTTTATTATATAATTACATAAGATAGAGTGTTTATATAAGATATTTGGCAAGAAGGGCCCTGAGCAAAATAAGACAAGGACTTAGGTGAAGGGACCACATGCCAGGGTAGAAATGTGCCAGGCAGTAAGGGGGTTAAAGGGTACTTTTATCTGATTTGTGAATGTAGTCTGGGGCAAAGAGGCTCTTCTGGGCCAAACTGGAAAGAGGAGCATGGCATTCTCAAACTGACCAGCATCCGAAGAAACTCTCATCCTCCCTTTTTTGTTCTGTATTTGTCATTTATACTTTGCTTTGATAGTCATGGCAGCAAATTGCCAGCATGGCATCCAGATGATGGGACTTGGGATTGATGTATGGATGCATATTCTGCGATAGGTTTCCGTTATATCCCGGTGGTGGTATACTGTGGTCAGGGGCCTTTCATGTAACAGAATTAGGGCCTCAGATAAAATGTTATGGTTGGATGTCTTATTTCTGGTGCCTATTTTATTGTATTTACTGTTAACTTTTTTTTTTTTGTAAAAATGTTTGGCATAAGAACATTTGGCCAATATTTTAATAAAAGAATAGCAGTATTCTTTTTGATAGTAAAGCTTGTGATTGAACTGGATTTACTGGGTCTAGTGGTAGACATTAAACAGTGTGTGTTAGGTGGATGGCGATTTTTCTGTTATCAAGCAATTGGAGGAAGGGGTATTGTTGGCTATTGTTATTTATTGTAACTGGAACTGTAATAAAAGGCTACTATGGCCATTAAAAATCCATTTTAGTGTGGCCGAGTTTTGTTATGGGGAAAATAAAATGGTAGGGGTAGATATGGCCTGTTGGTAATGTTGGCAGGCTCCCTCTGAATTATGTATTTATGAACAGGGCTGGAAAAATGAATTTAGAAATGAGAAGCCATTCAGTTCAAGCCAAGAGCTGGCTACCACGATCAGCATTAGGTGTGGGTGTTGACACCCTTTACTTAAAAGTCCACTCCTGATAATTTTAAAAACAAAACCTTGACATGTATTCAGGGCAGAGCCTATTGTCTCCCTCGTTTATTTAACTGGTATACTAGAGCACTGCCCTAGTGCACCATTCCACTCCAGATCCTTTTCTCACTAATCTAAGACCTCCGACTTGTGATGCTGCAAAAGAGTTATTCTCAAACACACCCACTTCAAGTTCCTTGTGCCTCTCACACATATATGGCGTATATATGTGACTAGTGATAACAGAAAGCAGTGAGACAAGGTTACTATGGTGTATATTATTGACCCCAGCTCAGTAAATCAGATACTGTATATTGGTTCTCATACTGGTGCCAGATTTTGATTTACACATTTGTATTTAATCTTGAACTATTAATATTTTATCTTGATATGATTGAATAGATCTAACCAAGTGCATATTTCAAAATTAATTATGATGATTCATTCCCAATCCTTAGCAAGTCTTAAAATACATTCTCTTTTTATTGTTGGATAGCATAGGGAAAGGTTAAAACTCCTGTCTGATTATTTTTTCTGCCCATGTCTTGTTGTGTAGATTTCCCTTCACGTCTTGTTAAGGAGATGAAGAAGTGATGGCGAGCTCCTCTCGTAGACAGCTGTCACCGGTACAAGTTTCCTTAGTGGAAGGTTTGCCATCACCTCTTGTTTTGCTAACAACTCCGAAATTTTGAATTTCCCATTACTTTCTGCCATAGTGAAAATGGCCCCCAAGACAAATAGGGGACAGAGTCGTCAATACAAATTTAACAGAGATTCTAACCTTCCCCCTCGCTACACACCTTTTACATATTACTTCCCAGTGGCTTCCCAGCTATAGAGCCTTATTCAGTAAAAATAAAACAATGTTGGGATCTTATATAAGGTGTCAAAAAGGTGAGATCACCTCAACCCTGAATAAAAAAACACTTAGGACTTATTCCCACTTCTGTGTGCTGTAAAGCATAATATAGTATCACATGTAACATACGTTGCTGCTCTGCGGTGCCATCTGCCAGACAGGGAACCTGTCCCTTCAATAGCCATTCACATTAAAGCACGCCAAACCTGGGCGCCGGAGTCCTAAATAGACTCTGCCTGACCCAAGATGGCCATTGGAGTTACATGAGGCACCAGCATCCAATTGGACAGCTGTCTCCCTGTGACCACAAGGAGTCATAGAGGAACCAAGTTCCTCACAACTTCCTTCCCCTTCTGCATTGCCGCTTTGGTTGAGCGCCGCCTGCTGTGGGGAGTACAGACTGCACCTGCATACAAACACATACCCCACAGGGATACAATTTGAGTTCAGTTTTAAAAATGTTGACATTTTGGATAAAAGTCATGTAAGGGCTGAAACATGCAGAAACATGGTAACACACGTTACCACAATGCACTAAAGCACTACAGCAATGCACTAAGGCAACAGAACGCTGTAACGGAAAAAAGGCTATATTCTTTGTCTCTTCTGTGCGCTCATTTTTATGCTTCACTTTGAATGGGCTAACTTGCTACAAGGGAGGTTAACACGTGGTACAACACACGCTAATAAACATGTTTTAACGCAACGCACAAGAACAGGAATGTGTGAATGGGCCCTTCTGTGAATTTTTTTTTTAAATGACCTCGTATACGTTAGTGGGGTTCCCACGGTCATTAATATTTGCAAGATTCACCTTAGCACAATAATTTAAAATAAAAAAATGACTAGCAAATAAAAACGCCAAATATAAAACGTCAAATACAGAGCTCACATAGTTTGTATAGTCGTGTTAATGTTGTGTTAATGTAAAATCCCTATTGTATGCATTACGCCCGTGCTCTTAAATAGTGAAATTGTTTAAAGTTCCCTTGCTGTACATCCATTATATCTACTTCTCCTATGTACGGAGTAAGAGTTATCTAAACACACATTACAGACAGACTATCGAAAGCACATGATAAATTATATACACTAAGCCCTACAGATGATGATAAATTATACAAACTGGAAATTATACCCGGTCCTATCTATAAATTATATATCCTAATTGCTTTCATTTAGAACTTCGAGCACATGTATAAATTATACACACGAGGCAAAATATCCGATTCACAATGAATTGATAGAGCAGGCCGGTGGAAGGGTTAAACCAGAGATGAAGGCTTTATGTATAATTGTGGTGTTGGTAAGCTGACAGCCCCGCGCTAATTACGGCCGCCCGGAGGATAATTACTCTCTCGGCACTTACAGCCACCGCAGCAATCTCTGCATTTACTGTGTCACCAAACTGCGCCCTCTGTCATTAACAAGTCAACCCCCCTCCCGTCCGCCATCACACACAACACACCACTTTAATAGGAAGATATTTAACTACTGTGTCTGTGTCCCTCTGAACGCAAGGAAGCAAGAGCTTCTGCGCATGGCTAACTGTTCCCTTCCAGAATTGTATTTATGGTCTTCGTTTATGGCTGTCGGGAGCACTGGCAAGGGTGGCAAGGGGAGCTGAAGTCTCTTGGGTCACTCTTGTTTTTGAGTAATGATGGCTATCACCAATGGGGTAAAACAACTTCCTACAGGATTTAACAATAAGTTCTTTCAGCATGCATGCCTTAGGCCAACAGAGCACCTCCTAGGCACCATGTTTGAACTAATGTACCATGGTGAATGGCTCAGTACACACAAGAGGCTAAGTGAACCATTTTTTTTTGTTCTGCTTTGATCTGTGCCAACTTGAATGTGGCATATGGCATTTGGGCCGACCTGGTACTCCACTGCTAGAGGCTGCTCCATTCTGACTGTCCACTTTACTCTTGTGGGCAATGGAGCCTGATGGGTCACCAACTGGCTAGGATTTTACTGGTCATAGCCAGTAAAAAAAAAGATTCTTGTCAATGTTATTAAAGAGGAATCTTGTCGATATTTTTTTCCCACATAAGATGGCAAGCTCAAGTACTAATAAAATAAAAGCTCCAAAGAAATTTCTGAAAGACATCCTGGAGGTTTGAGCTAGTAATGGTCACCAGATAGAGAAGACCCTGAGCACAGCTAATACATAATACCTGGAGATAATAATACCTTTGTGACATAATACCTTTAAGGATGTCTTGGCAATTTAATAGAATTGAGGACCTAGACGTGGAACAATACGTGTACAATTAGGGAGACAAGGACAATAGGCTTTATGGGGTGGTTGGATATGCAGACATAAGCTGACCTTCCACTTTCAGCTAAACCAATTGGAGAGTGCTTCATAAACAAGTATTCTCAGCTGAGCTGAGCATGCACATTTATGCAACAGGGGTTAGAAGAAGCAGAGAGGACTCTTCCAGTGCCACTTATCTATAGAGGGACACTAATGATCAGATAAGGTTTTCTAACCTGTCTGACCAGTCAATCATCCCAATGGGAAGGTTACACCCACATATAAGAAAATTGTCATCCAAAAAACCTAAAAGGTGTCAGAAGAGGTGATCTCATGGCCAGCTATATTATAATCTAGGAGCCAGGAGGTGCTTTAATAAGCCAAGAAGATGTTCTCCTGTTGACAACAGCCAAAGGCCAAAAAGTTGGAAACTTAGATTTGTAGGCTTGTGGCTAAATGTTTGTTTCTCTGTTATTGTTTTTACAGTTGCACGCAGAGAGGAGATAACAGTGGCATAAACAGATTTGAATTGGTTAGATAAAATTATTATTTCATAGCTATAAAATGAGTCAGGTAATCATTAGCCACCTGCTCCAATGAGAAACATCAGTTGAGCAAGTAAAAAAATAAAATAATTTCCAGCATACAGCATGCTGGCTGTTCATGTTTAAGTAGTGCAGAGTTAGAGGTCTTTCGGATGGCAGCTACACTTTTAGGCCACGTCACGTAAGCCGGCCATACACGGTTTGAAGCTTGGGCGGTTCAGCAGGAACCAGCCAAAATTCAAACCATGTATGGGCAGGCTGAAAGTACTCAAGTTGATCGATCAATCAACTTGGGTACAACCACCCTGTTGTAAGCAAAAATCACTCTGTTCTCCCAGCGGGGACAGCTTCCCCCTGCCCGGAGAACACAATGGCTCCGCGGGAGGTATTCCCCTATCAACACAGTCAGTGGTTGTTAGAAAGAAAATCGCTCCGTCTATGGCCGGCCTTAGTCTTTAAGGGCTCTAGGTGGAAGTTGTTCAGGTAACAACACTGAATATTTTTTTTACAAAGGAGGTCTCCAGTCAGGTCTGGAGCAGTAGACTGAGGCGTCTGTGCAAGGCCTGAATGACTGGATTTAGAGAGAAAAGGGGTAGCAATAGTTAGGTATCTAAGGAAGGGACATGGAGTTGGAAATATACCTGATTGGATGAGAGAGATGGGCTGTAGGAAAATCAGAGACCATGTTTCAGCCTCAGGTAAAGTTAGCAGTGTTGGAGCAGCATTCTAACCCTCCAGCCTTATTACACTATTTTTGAGGACAGTACCTTTTGCATCTTTTGTATATTGTTTTAACTTGCTCTCTTATTGTCACAGTAGTGGGCAAGGTATTAGAGTCTTTGAAGGACAGCATCTGCAGTTAATGTTCATTTGAGATTAGGGAGCTGTCTCAGTTATGGCATCCCTGTGGCAACGGGTCAAGTTGTAATTAATTTGGTATCTGCAGTTATGGTGGTAATGTCCCTAAGGTGGCATCATTTAACAATAACATTCCTAGTGTAGGAACTAGGGGCCTAGATAATACTAGCTGGTTCATTTTCAAGATGACCTTTAAAAGTCCTTGATTCCAATTTCAGTTATTTATTGTTTATATTTATGTTTTTACGAGCTGGTTTATTTTCAAGATGATCTTAATGCTCGTTTCACACTACTGCGACCTGAAAGTAACGCGACTTATGTTGCAACATTGCCAGGTGACTTCCTGGCGATTTGCTGGCGACTTGAGTGCTACTTTGATGTGGGGCTACACTGCAGGGAATGCCTGTGTAATCTCCCTGTGATGTTGGATCCAAATCACATCAATATAGATGAGATGATCCAAGGCGACTTCCATTAAAGTCTATGGGTACAGGTTGGATAGAAGCCACCTTGAAGCCGTATAGGAACCTTTTCTAAAGTCGGAGTGACTTCATTAGTGCTAATTAAGACAGCTCTCATTGACTAACATGGGGTTTCACAGGTCATGTGACTTGGGGTCTCACAAGTCGGATCCCAAGTCTTGGCAGTGTAAACTGAGCCTAAAAGTCCTTGATTCCAATTCCGGTTATTTGTTGTTTATATTTATGTTTTTATTGTTGTTAATTAGGCTTTGTATTTAATAAATTACTGCTGTGGCCACACCAGCCTTGGGATGGTGTCAATGATTTGAGAAGCATAGTGGGGGGAGTTTGGTTGGCCTAGGTTAGTGATGGCGAACCTTGGCACCCCAGATGTTTTGGAACTATATTTCCCATGATGCTCTGGTACTCTGCAGTGTAGTGGAGCATCATGGGAAATGTAGTTGCAAAACATCTGGGGTGCCAAGGTTTGCCATCACTGGCCTAGGTGAACCCACGCCATATACAAGGGGGTCTCCAAACTTTCTAAAGATTTTAGTGGGGCCGGACTGTGCCCAGTAAGGGACAGGGAGTAAACAATGCCATATCTTTGGTATTAGGGGGAGAAATAGTTGGTGTCGCTGGAAGGAATTATACCCCATTGTTGGTGTCAGTGGAAGGAATTATGCCCCATTGTTGGTGTCAGTGGAAGGAATTATGCCCCATTGTTGGTGTCAGTGGAAGGAATTATGCCCCACTGTTGGTTTCAGTGGCAGGAATAATGCCTCAGGGGTCGGATAAAGGCAAGCAAAGGGCTGCACTACAATACCCTTATCATGTTCTCCCAATTACATTATAATGGCACTCACAGACAGAAGATGGAAAATGTGGTCAACTCTCTGTGTTCGATTGTTTCCTAAACAAAAACAACTTTTTTTATATAAAGCAAATGTACATTCTAGATGAAGAAAAGGTGAATGCAAACTGTGTACATATATTACCTTAAGATGAAAAAATAGACATGCAAAAAAGATCCTACAGTAGAAAACAGGCAAAAAATTCCATACGAACAGTTCAATTTTTCTGGCAAGTATGCCTGCTGCAAAGACGGCTTTACTAAAAATTAACATAATCTGTCTCGCACAAACAAACAATTGAAATCGCATGTTCTTACAGGCTGTTATCTCATGTCTGTTGGTAGCCTAATTAACGAGTTAACTAGAGAGGACAGAGATGATACAGAGAGAGAAAGAGAAAGAAGAGAGAGGCCAAAGCTCAACCACCTGCAGAGAGAAGGAGGGAGGGAGGGGGCGCCCTCAGCTTGAGGCCATGTTGACACAGATTAGTGCAAGAGGGTCAGAGGTCAACGAGACAATGATTGGAGGTCATGACACCAATAACACAGGCACGTGTCAGAGCCAGGGGGGGCACACATTATATACACACACCAGTCCCTACACCGACAGGAGAGCCTGGGCAATCGGCATGCAATTTTTTGGTGCCTGTCTATCCAGATATGCTGATATAGAGTTGTAAACACATTAAAATAATTTGCAGCAGAGGCCCGGGTCCTGTCATAGAGCACTTGGTAAGTCTATATATATTTTTCTAACCTCACTGTAAACGTGTTCGCTAAAGTAAAAAAAAATTTGGAAATAAAATTGTAAAATTTACTTTCCATTGGTTTATGCAAATTCCTTTATTATAAACCTAACTTTAGATGGAGCTTTTAAATTTTTAACGAATTCCGTATCTACAAATGAATCCAATTCTTGGATTATGTGGGGGCCATGGACCGCTTGGCAAGTCTATTTCCTATCAGTAATCTCTATCTATCTATCTATCTATCTATCTATCTATCTATCTATCTATCTATCTATCTATCTATCTATCTATCTAGATACATCTATATATATAAAATCCTAGGATTTTATATATACGCGGTGACATAAAACACGTACGTCGGGACTATAAACGGGGCAGTATCCAATAGCTTTCATCTCTTTATTTATTCTGAGCATGCGTGGCACTTTGTGCGTCGGATTTGTGTACACACGATCGAAAATTCCGACAACGGATTTTGTTGTCGGAAAATTTTATAGCCTGCTCTCAAACTTTGTGTGTCGGAAAATCCGATGGAAAAAGTCTGATGGAGCCCACACACTCCAATCGCACATTTTCCATCGGAAAATCCGACCGTTTGTACGGGGCATTAGTCCGTAGGGTTCAATATTGAGTTGGCCCACCCTTTGCAGCTATAACAGCTTCAACTCTTCTGGGAAGGCTGTCCACAAGGTTTAGGAGTGTGTCTATGGGAATGTTTGACCATTCTTCCAGAAGCGTATTTGTGAGGTCAGGCACTGATGTTGGACGAGAAGGCCTGGCTCACAGTCTCCGCTTTAATTCATCCCAAAGGTGTTCTATCGGTTTGAGGTCAGGACTCTGTGCAGGCCAGTCAAGTTCCTCCACCCCAAACTCGCTCATCCATGTCTTTATGGACCTTGCTTTGTTTACTGGTGCGCAGTGATGTTGGAACAGGAAGGGGCCAACCTCAAACTGTTCCCACAAAGTTAGGAGCATGAAATGGTCCAAAATGTCTTGGTATGCTGACGCTCTAAGAGTTCCCTTTATTGGAACTAAGGGGCCATTCCAACCCCTGAAAAACAAACCCCCACACTATAATCCCCCCCCCCCCCCCTCCACTAAATGATTTCGACCAGTGCACAAAGCAAGGTCCATAAAGACATGGATGAGTGATTTTGGGGTGGAGGAACTTGACTGGCTTGTACAGAGTCCTGGCCTCAACCTGATAGAACACCTTTGGGATAAATTAGAGTAGAGACTGCGAGCCAGTGGCAGATAGGGGCAGGGCAGTGTGCAGACATGTTGACTAAGCATGGCTGGGGCTGTCTGCCCCTGGGCCCCCCCACCTCCTGATACAAATGTCACTGGTCCTGGAGCATGACTGAAATCAAGGGGGGATATGCCACCTCAGCACTACCCTAGATCTGTCCCTGTGTGGGGGAAGGGCTGATCATGGCCATTCACATTCTGGTGACTATTTACATAAGGAAAAGCCTATGTTCTTGAAGTCCTAAGGCTCTCAGGAGGTGCTTGCTGTACAACCCAGCGGCCAGGTTATAAAAGAAGTCATAAATGCCTTATTTTATGTGATTTAATCTATGTTGGTTATCTAGGCAGGTAGGCAGGTTGCCTACAGAATGTTATCAAGTGAGACAGGCTGCCCAGGCTGGGAAGGGGTTAAACATGTTTCTGCTCTTTCCTGGGCCTTCTGGGCTCTGCCCTCTCCCCTGTGCTGTAAATAAAAGGGGGAAGGGCCCTGCCCACAGACAGCTGCTGCATGGGAAGAAGACAGAGACAAGCCAAAAAGATGCCATCTCTAGCTACTTTTCAAAGGCTTTTGTCTTTTGGCCGATATTGCCACACATGCTGTGACTGCATTGTAGGACTGCTGCACCTTGCAGTCCATCTGAGAGTGTTCCAGAGAATATCCAATGCTGTAATGGACTACTATCTTGCAGAGGTATGCCTGGGCAGCCATTCAGTCTTAGTTGGGTCAGGATATGGACTCTGTTCACATTGAACTGTATTGCTAAAGACTTTTAAGTAAAGTTGCATCAACTGTTCTGAGCCTGGTCTGAAGTTATTCAAAGGGGTGCATGTTGATTCTGGCGTATCAAAAGAACCTGGGCCTATAAAGCACACATGGATTATGAAGCTCAGCTTCTACAAAAAGGTTAACTCAGCATAACAAGCAGAAGGAATGTAGTTGCTGAGAGTAACCAGTTCAAGACATAAAGCAACCAATCGTTAGGCTTGGTGCCCGGTAAAAGGTGACAGTTCCTCCAGTAGCAAGGGGGTCAATGTTCTGGCTCTCTTGCTAGCTGTCAGTTTCCAGTAGCAACCGGAACTGAACCAGCGTTACGGAGATCCTTAACCTGATCACATACATAGGCACGGGAGAGAACGAGTTAACAAGTGCATGCATGAGTTCACCTTTAATAGCTTCACCTGGGCTTGAAGAGATGGAAGTTATTGATTACTTCCTCGCTTTTGTTTGCAGTTTCTGCACAACATTTACAAGGCATTGATACAAATGCGCGTGGCACACCCAAATAGGGTGCCACAGTGACTGCAAGTTAATGAAGTTCCCCAAGAAGTTTCACTTAATTTTTCAGTAAATATTTATAATAAATGTAATAAAATAACACTTTAGGCTCCATTCACAATTGTGTGACTTGCCCCAGCCCATTGATTTCAATGGTACCCCAAATCAAGTCACAGCGACTTTAAAAAGTTGCTTTCACTACTTTGATGCGACTTAGTGCCAAAGAGTGTAAAAGTCGCACTCAAAGTTGAGCACCAAAGTTGCACTGAAAATTATGCAACTATGGAGTCGCGCAAGTGTGAATGGAGCTTTAAATGTTTTCCTTCTTTTATTTGTTCCTTCTTCTCAGCTGATGGTCTGATTTTGTCTTTTGTTTATGTTTTTTTGTTTTAGTTTTTTTTAAAAATAAATCACATATAGGTTTCCTGCCATAATTTCTTTCTGAGGTATCATAATCATGTAACCACACCACTTTCCTCCCATGCCCTCCCACCATGCCACTTTTTTTCTCTAGTGCAGCTTGCCATTTAAGTCTTGTTTAGTATGTGCATCATTTTATTTAGTCATCCTTTTGCCCCAGGCACCTATGACAAATAGTACAGCTAGGTCAAGGAATCTTCTGTTTCCCACTGCCAGTTATGCTATGCAGTATAGCTTGGTCAAGAACTCAACTTAGCCTGTGATTAGACAATAAAGAAGCAACAGGGCACTGATAAGGTCATCCCTCTGCTCCCAGTTCTAGATTTCCAACACTGTGCAATGCAATAGAGCCCGAAATGCTTGCCCCTCTCTCTCCCAGTCTGAGCCCTGCTATTGAAGGGTTTATTACAATATATATATATATATATATTAGTGCAACTTTTTTGTTTCTGTAATGATCTGTATTGTTCAGGTTCTGCCTTGGATTTCGAAATCTAAGTGGAAATTTTACAATTAACTTTGTAAAAGCAGCATGAAAAAAAACTTGATTTTTAAGGCAACACGCTGTAAAACAGACAAATCAGAAGTCGTCTATTATTATTCCAGTCACCCCCAATCTGTAAAAGGGTGCTTTCTGGTTGCTAGAGGTTACTGCACTTTGCACACCAGCGTCACCATATTAAATAAAATCAAGAATCGCTTTCTGCAGCTTCAGAATACAGAGCCAACAGTGTGTACATGTGTTGTACAGAATTCTAATTAAACATACCACAGCCATTAGATCATTGCAAGACTTCACATTTTAAAGGGGAAGCATCAGCAAAGTTTCCTAACTCCCTTCCAATGCAATTATATATGGGATATCGTTCTTCTGCAGTACCAAGAAGATTCTCTGGACCCTAAAATTTTTACAAGCCACGGACTTATAGATGAGGCAGACCTATACAAAGCACAGCCCTATACAAGGGAAGATCTATACAAAGCACAGCCCTATACAAGGGAAGATCTATACAAAGCACAGCCCTATACAAGGGCAGATCTATACAAAGCACAGCCCTATACAAGGGAAGATCTATACAAAGCACAGCCCTATACAAGGGCAGATCTATACAAAGCACAGCCCTATACAAGGGAAGATCTATACAAAGCACAGCCCTATACAAGGGAAGATCTATACAAAGCACAGCCCTATACAAGGGCAGATCTATACAAAGCACAGCCCTATACAAGGGCAGACCTATACAAAGCACAGCCCTATACAAGGCACAGACCTATACAAGGCATATATCTATACAAGACACAACCCTAGTTAGGGTACATCCCTATACAAGGCGCAGACCTATACAAACCACAGCCCTATACAAGGGCAGACCTATACAAAGCACAGCCCTATACAAGGGAAGACCTATACAAAGCACAGCCCTATACAAGGGAAGATCTATACAAAGCACAGCCCTATACAAGGGAAGATCTATACAAAGCACAGCCCTATACAAGGGCAGACCTTTACAAAGCACAGCCCTATACAAGGCACAGACCTATACAAGGCATATATCTATACAAGACACAACCCTAGTTAGGGTACATCCCTATACAAGGCGCAGACCTATACAAAGCACAGCCCTATACAAGGGCAGATCTTTACAATGCACAGACCTATAGGAGGGGAAGACCTATACAAGGCGCAGACCTATACAGGGTACAGTCCTACACAAGGTACGTCCCTATACAAGGCGCAGATCTACACAAGGTACAGACCTTTGCAAGACGTCAACCTATACAAGGCACAGAACCATGTATGACGCAGCCCTATACAAGGCACAGTCAGACTTATTGTGAACTATGAAAATGGAATTTCAGCATAAATCAATTTCACCATATCGCTTCTACAATGCACAGACCTACACAAGGCACAAGGCACAGACCTATACAAGGCACAGACCTATATAAGTTGCAGACCGATGCAAGGCGCAGACCTATACAAGGCGCAGACCTATGCAAGGCGCAGACTTATGCAAGGCGCAGGCCTATACAAGGCGCAGACCTATGCAAGGTGTAGGCCTATACATGGCGCAGACCTATACAAGGCGCAGATCTATACAAGGTGCAGTCCTATACAAGGCGCAGACCTATGCAAGGTGTAGGCCTATACATGGCGCAGACCTATACAAGGCGCAGACCTATACAAGGCGCAGACCTATACAAGGCGCAGATCTATACAAGGTGCAGTCCTATACAAGGCGCAGACCTATGCAAGGTGTAGGCCTATACATGGCACAGACCTATACAAGGCGCAGATCTATACAAGGTGCAGTCCTATACAAGGCGCAGACCTATGCAAGGCGCAGACTTATGCAAGGCGCAGACCTATGCAAGGCGCAGATCTATACAAGGTGCAGTCCTATACAAGGCGCAGACCTATGCAAGGTGTAGGCCTATACATGGCACAGACCTATACAAGGCGCAGATCTATACAAGGCGCAGACCTATGCAAGGCGCAGACCTATGCAAGGCGCAGACTTATGCAAGGCGCAGACCTATGCAAGGCGCAGACTAAGTCAAGGCGCAGGCCTATACAAGGCTCAGACCTATGCAAGGTGCAGGACTATACATGGCGCAGACCTATATAAGGCACAGATCTATATCAGGTGCAGTCCTATACAAGGTGCAGGCCTATACATGATGCAGACCTATACAAGGCACAGACCTATGCAAGGCGCAGACCTATACAAGGCACAGACCTATACAAGGCACAGATCTATACAAGGCGCAGACCTATGCAAGGTGCAGGCCTATATAAGGCACAGACCTATGCAAGGTGTAGTCCTATACAAGGTGTATTCCTATACAAGGTGCAGTCCTATACAAGGTGCAGTCCTATACAAGGGCTCCATGCAGATTTTCAGTTAGACAGTCTAAAAGCAAACACCTCCTGCTGTACACTCTCTTTATAAAGCACGGAGTTCTTCTGAGGATGTGCTTTAAACCCGTATTTGTAAAAAAAAGATTTTACCTAAATAATAAAAAAGATATAAAACATCAATTCAAAAACATATACAATGTTAATTAAACCCATTATAGTTTCCTTTTTAAAGAAAACTGCACTGTGAAATATACAAAGGCTGCCATTTCTATAAGCTTGGCTATAGCCCTGGAACAAGCATGCCACAAGTGAAGTTAGAACTTTTAGTCTGCATAACTTTTCTCTGACTTGGCCTAAAAACCAGGCAATTATTACTTTCGAAAGGGAAAAGTGGCAGTGAATACCTCAGTACAGGTATCCTTTAACCCTTTTGCTTCTAGAGCTGTTTTTGTATTTTCTGCGCACATGTTTAAAAAATAATTTTGGGCCTGAAGATTAGTTAAAACCCCCATACATTACTGAGTATATTTTTAAATAAATAAAATGATAGTAGCTCCAATCCTCTGTCACAAGATATTAGCGTAATGGTTTAGCATGCACAACAATTCAGTAAGAAATTCACTAACATTAATTTTAGTGCAATATAATTATTTTTTTGTGCAATATATTACCCAATTTAAAAGGTGAGGTTGAGCCAAGTAATTAGATATCCAACATTTCAAGCTTAAAATTGCATGTGCCTGTGAAGAGACACCAAACTTACCTCAAATTTTCCATTTGGAAACTTACCTCAAATATTTTTTGGCAACAGGCTTCAGTAAAATGGCGGCCCGTCCCGCCGCCGCCTCTAGAACGCTCCCCCCTTGTGTTCAGAAGAAAGAGGAAGGGGGCTCGATCCGTGCAGCCAATGAATCGGCTTCTCCTCTCGCACAGATCAGCCCCTCCCCTCTTCACTGAACACACGGCGCCGGCTGCCGCTGTAATGGACATGTGCTGGGGCCTGGGGGGCGTTATGGGAGGGGGGTTTGCACTGAGGGGGTTCTGCTGAGGGGGGTCTGCTGAGGGCTTCTGCACTTGTGGAGGGGGTCTGCATTGATGGAGGGGGGTCTGCACTGAGGTGGTCTGCACTGATGGGGGGTCTGCACTGAGGGGGTCTGCATTGATGGAGCGGGGTCTGCACTGATGTGGGTCTGCACTGAGGGGATCTGCATTGATGGAGGGGGGTCTGCACTGATGGGGGGTCTGCATTGAGGGGGTCTGCATTGATGGAGGGGGGTCTGCACTGAGGGGGTCTGCATTGATGGAGGGGGGTCTGCACTGAGGTGGTCTGCACTAATGGGGGTCTGCATTGATGGAGGGGGGTCTGCACTGATGGGGGGGTCTGCACCGAGGGTGTCTGCATTGATGGAGGGGGTCTGCACTGAGGGGATCTGCACTGATGGAAGGGGGTCTGCACTGAGGGGGTCTGCACTGATGGAGGGAGGTCTGCACTGAGGGGGTCTGCACTAATGGAGGGGGGTCTGCACTGATGGGGTCTGCACTGATGGAGGGGGTTCTGCACTGATGGAGGGCGTCTGCACTGATGGAGGGGGTCTGCACTGAGGGGGTCTGCACTGATGGGGGGGGTCTGCAATGAGGGGGTCTGCACTGATGGAGGGGGGTCTGCACTGATGGGGTCTGCACTGATGGAGGGGGTTCTGCACTGATGGAGGGGGTCTGCACTGATGGAGGGGGGTCTGCACTGAGGGGGTCTGCACTGATGGAGGGGGGTCTGCACTGAGGGCGTCTGCACTGATGGAGGGGGTCTGCACTGAGGGGGTCTGCACTGATGGAGGGGGGTCTGCACTGAGGGGGTCTGCACTGAGGGGGTCTATACTGACTCTGCTGGGGGGACCTGATGGAAGGTGGACTCTGCTGGGGGCACCTGATGCAAGGCGGACTCTGCTGGGGGCACCTGATGCAAGGATGGACTCTGCTTGTGGCAGGCGATGTGGCAGGTGACACGCTCAGGGATCCCACTGATTTGGCATTATGGTGAGTTGAATAATTTAATTCTATATTACAATGTAATAATAGAAATAATGCGCTTCAATCATCCTGACACCATAACAATCATGGTGCCGGGATGATTGAAGCATTAACACCAGGTGTTTGGAGTATCTTTATCTGCTGATTGTTAAACTTTCTAGAATACACATATTTCTATTGTTGTGTAGGATCTGGGGCTGCTGTCCCGTCATTCCTCTCTCCCCCTTTCCCTCTCCATCCCTCATTCATCTCAGACTCTAACCACACCCCGTTGAGCCCGGCCCATTTAAGCCACACCCACTATTTCACATAAACCACACCCATTTTCGCCGCGACGCGCTTCGCGTGCCGCAGTTTGATTTTTGATTGCTAAACCACGCCTACAAATGAAGGCCCCACCCCCTAATTATTGTACGTCTCCGCCTACAGCCAAAAAAGTGTCCCACATATTTTTTTTGCAATGTTGGCAACTATGGAGATAACCGTGAATAACGGGCCTAGAATTATTGCTCTCCGAATAGTGCGCGTGGCGCTATGTGTAGTGCAATCAACATTTCTGTACATAAGTGCTCCCTATGTACATATGGGGTGGGGTAGGCTCAAAATTTGCGGTGGGGCTTTTAAGTGCTTAGGTGTACTTTTAATTTTTTTTTTAGACTTTTTCACTTAACTTTATTGCTATCACATAGGGGACCAATAGCCCCCCATGTGATCGCATTTTTACTTGGACAGGATCTAGTCAATGAGGCGTCAGGGGTCTATTAGACTCCTGATGTCTCCTCTGTACTCCACTGAATCTAATGGAGTGCAGATCCATTCGTTTCTTCCCTAGCTATGGCACCTTGGAAAGTGACAGCAGAAACCGGAAGTGAACAAATCCTGATCGCTTCCAGGTTCTTACTAGCTAGGGGGAGATCAGTGAACATATGTTTACTGTTCCCGGTCCCCTCTGCCATGCAAGACCCAGGCCTGGAGATCATATAAGTGGCAGTAAAAGGGTTAAAGAGACTCTGTCAACAACTTAAAAAAATTAGGTATTGAAGATGCTTTACTTGACGCGTTTTTCCTTTCCATAAATGCTTTTTTTTTAAACTTGCAATGTAAATGTGAACTTGCTAGAAAATTTTAATAGTGAATTTCTCAGCAAAGCCCCCTTGTTTCCCTCTCCTCTTTTGGGAGTGTCTAATTACTGTCCGTGCTGGCCCAGCTCCTCCACCCTCAAGTGTCACTTGCGTAAGTCTGCTGGGGCTGCTGACAACACATCCAAGATGGTGGCATCCAGCTGCAGTCCTGGGGCGGACACACTCCTTGCTGTGACCCGGAAAGCGTTATTTATGATGTCACTTCCGGGACACCTGTCACTTTCCCTGGCTAGCAGTGACGGCCTGTCCATTAGGGGTGCCTGGCGCCGCCCCCTCTATTCACGCCACCCCCTATATGAATAGATAGAGCTCATGCTATGAATGAATCTATTCATGGCCACGGCGGATACCCTCTATTCATGTGTCCAGCCCCTTTCAGGGCACGTGAGTTACAGTGGCGGGAGTGTTTTTTTTAAGCACCTAATTAGAGTCATAGGCTCTAATAGGCTTCAAAATAGGGTGGGCTCGCGGCACAGAGCATTGCGCCATGAGCCCACCCAGGTGTTACAATAGCGAATGAATATTCGCTATTGAAACACTGATCCTCAATCCGGCCAATCAGAAGCAGGTCTGATTGCCCAAAAAGAGAAGAGTCCCAATTGGCTGCCAAGGAGGAGGGGGCAAACGGTATCCGCCGCGATGGCCGTGGAGAGCAGGGGAAGGGAAAGCCGTCGTCACCGCTGCCGCCGCCGAGCAAGGGCAGCCACCGGTGAAGCCCGGGAGAATAACGGAGAAGCGCTGCCCACCATAGATGGGGTAAGTGCTTCCAGACCCAGGTTTGGGATGTGGTACTGTTTGCCCCCCCCCCAAAAAAAAATTACCCCCGGCCGCTACTGCCGGCTACAGAAACAATGTAATACAATGCAATGTGCATTGCATTACATTCAGTGGAGCCCAGAGGAAACATGCAGGTTCTTTTAGACCCCCTCATGTCCCATTAAAGAGAACCTGTCACCTAAAAATCATCACATAGGGGACTTTTGTCCCCTATGTGATGAAAAAAAAAAAGTTAAGCAAAAAAAAAAAATAAAAAACGCACAGTGGAGTGAGAGCAATAATTCTAGCACAAGACTTCCTCTATAACACTAAACTGATGACCTATAGGGGGCTTCTTCTATAAAAAATATAGGGTACTAAAGTTTGTCTCCATTTCACAGGCGCACACAAATTTAAGGTTTGACATCTTGGGTATCTCTTTATTTGTCACAACCTCATCTTTTATATTTTATCAAAAATTTGGGTAGTGTATTGCGTTTTTGTGCCCTAAAATTCACTTTAGTGTGTTTTTTTTAACTGGAATTTTGTAATTCCTAGACCTAAAATTTGGAACTACCATTATTTTATTCTCTAGGGTGTCTGCTATCAGAAATATATAATGTTTTTTTTTTGGGGGGGGGGGGGGATTGTGTAATCTTCAGGCCTAAAATTATTTTTTAAACATGTAGTCTGAAGAGATAGGGGATTGGCGCTGTTCACTGATAAAGAATGATAATAAATAAATCAATAAACTATACAAACTCCTAACAAAAGGAAAACATAACACCCCAATACTAGGTGGGTAAAACGTGTAACACAATGTAAATTATTATTAAAAAATAGATATATGTGCTGAGAATGGTCAAAAAATGTGCAGAGTACCCAAAATACAAAAGTTTTTTACAAAATAAAATTAGTAAATAGAACTCCAAGCATTACCAAAGTAAATGACAAAAAACACAAAGAATGTGTATGTGTGCAATGAAAGGTATGAGTGGGTATACCTAAAAAGGGGAAAAAACACCGTGTTGCCCACTGAAAATTAGTATGTGTACTAGTGAAGCTGAATGTGTGTGTCAAAAAAGTGAAAAAACCAAAAGGAAAAGAGAGTCCAAACAACCAGATAAATTATTTCAAAAAATATATATATACACATATATCTGTTTTTTAATAATAATTTACATTGTGTTACACGTTTTACCCACCTAGTATTGGGGTGTTATGTTTTCCTTTTGTTAGGAGTTTGTATAGTTTATTGATTTATTTATTATCATTCTTTATCAGTGAACAGCGCCAATCCCCTATCTCTTCAGACTACATAATTATCGGATCGCACCCTTGGTGCTTTCTCTTTTAGGGGGGCTGCAGTTCGGTCACAGGCCCGTCCTAAGCGCTGAACACCATTATATATATTTTTTAAACATGCCTGCAAAAAAAAAAAAAAAAAATGCAAAAACGACCCTGGCAGCGAAAGGGTTAAACAAGCTGATCTCTATTTGAATGCTGCACTGACTCTCTTTCACAAGATGGCCTGTTTCATTAGTAACAGTCTAGTTACGTGCTGTAGCTGGGTAAAATGTTTGCTGTTATTTGTTTCAGAGTCAGCGCGTTGTTTCGCAAGCAACAACCATTAATAACGCGTGCTGTCAGTGATAGCTGGGCTACATAATGTTTGCAAGATGTGTCAATGAAGCCAGTATATTTCTGCACTCAAGTGACTAAAAAAAAAACCCATTATTACACAATATCCCTCCCAGGAGATTGTTCTTATAGGCAATTGTTATAGTATAACACCAAACTTTTCTTTTCATTTCGGATAGGGTGGGGGAGGTTTAGAACCTCAGTCAGGACTGGTCCCTGGCACACAGCAGTCTGGTCTTTCTCAATAACCAGTCATTAGATGATGATGGAGAAATTTTACTCCTGAACCCACTAAATTCCTATTAGTCTGCCAATTCCATCCCAATCAGCACTTTAAGCCCTGATGAAGGGCTTACCCAACAACCTCTGAAACATGTTGGTTTGATTGCCCTAATGTTTATGATTCTGTAACTATTTCTGGACTAAACCTAGTTGTGTGGTGTTCTTGCATCCTCCAACCCATACATCTTGCTGTTCAAGGTCCCTTAGTTTTTTAAGAGTTTCCTAACCGGAGCTATTGTGCTCTACAGCAGTGGTCTCCAAACTGAGGACTGTCCTGGCCTTTATCTGGCACTTGGCACACTATTACTTGCATTGATACGAAGCACTATTCCTCCTACAGACACCATCGATGGGGCATAATTCCTCCCACTGACACCATCGATGGGGCATAATTCCTCCCACTGACACCATTGATGGGGCACTATTCCTCCTACTGACACCATCGATGGGGCATAATTCCTCCCACTGACACCATTGATGGGGCACTATTCCTCCTACAGACACCATCGATGGGGCATAATTCCTCCCACTGACACCATCGATGGGGCATAATTCCTCCCACTGACACCATTGATGGGGCACTATTCCTCCTACTAACACCATCGATGGGGCATAATTCCTCCCACTGACACCATTGATGGGGCACTATTCCTCCTACTGACACCATTGATGGGGCACTATTCCTCCTACTGATACCAACGATGAGGCATAATTCCTCCCACTGACACCATCGATGGGGCACTATTCCTCCTACTGACACCAATGATAGGGCACCATTCCTCACATTGACACCAATGATGGGACAATATTCCTCTCATTGACACCAAAGATGGGGCACTATTCCTTCCATTGACACCAAGGATGGGACAGTATTCCTCTTATTGACAAAAATGATGGGGCACTTTTCCTCCCATTGACACCAATATTGGGGCACTGTTCCTCACACTGATACCAATAATGAGTTCCTATTCCTCCCATTGACACCAATGATAGGGCACCATTCCTCCTATTGACACCAATGATGGGTCACTATTCCTTTCATTGACACCAATGATGGGTCACTATTCCTTTCATTGACACCAATGATGGGGCACGATTCCTCTCATTGACTCCAATGATGGGGCAATATTTCTCATATTGACACCAATGATGGGGCATTTTTCCTCCCATTGTCACCAACAACTGGGCACTATTCCTCCCACTGATGCCAATGATGGAGCACTATTCCCCTTTCTACTAACCACAGGCATGTGGTATGTAATTTTTTTGTCCTACTGACCACCAAGTTTAGGGCCCTTTTCAAGGCATTTTCTACTCCCACTACTCTTCAGCCAAGACTTCACTCCGCATTATGAACCTGCACAGTAGATCCAGTGACTCCTATCCACACCTATATATCTCTGTCTGAGGTCTTCAGGTGACAGTATTGGCATCTACATGAATAGTTAGGAAAACTCTCCAACAGGGACAATGAGAGCAATATATCATCTAGGTGGACATGGGTTCTAAAACATGCAAGGTTGGGATGGTGACAGCTGTGGTGGTGAGGGCAAGTGGATTGAGGTGATGGCAAGTGCAGTGGTTTTATTGGGACAATGCAAATATTGTTGCGTGCTGGGCGGCATTAAAATGGTGCTCATAGAATAATGAGGAGGCAAAAATTTGGCCTTTTTTTGCGTGTTTGATAATGCATTTATATATTGTCATATGTTGTTGTGTTTGGTGACACAACCCCCTTCTGATTGGCTGTGGGAAAGGTTGTGCATGGTAGACTGAGAAGGAAAATGAAGCAGCAAGGGGATCCTGCCAAAAGGCCACCTAAAGCTTTAAGAGGAGAGATCATCCAAAGGTTTGGGAATATCTTAACCAAATAAAAATGTGATAGTCCATGTCCAATCGCGGTTTGTCTGAATCTCTTATAATGCTCATTTATTACTATAGCTAAGTCAACTATTCGCTTCATATATAGCTTTCTAAGGCAAATACTTCTTCAACTGGAAACTATAAAGGTTTTGGGTCAATTTAAACTCTTTCATTCTCTTTTTTAAACACGTTACACAAGTACATACTTACTGTAATCAGGTTAAAAAAAGAAACAAGTCCATCTAGCCCAACCAATAAAAAATAAATAAATAATGTTGTATGTTATACAAATAAATATTTGATGCAGTGTGCACCAAGGACACATGCACACTATTGGATCAGATGTTGCCTGCCTTTAGGCTCATCTGTCTTATTGAAACCTCCAGCACAGCCCCACAGAGGAAAGAGAAGAGAGGAGAGGCAGTTCCTGGTCTGACTCATTTACTTGTAGGCGTAAAGCTTGAGTTATTGAGCTGTATTAAAGAGGAACTTTACCCTTATCTTAAAGCAGAACTCCTGGAAGTTTTTTTTTTTCTATGCAGTGAGGCTGTGCCCGCAATGCATGGGTTAATTACTTGTTTTGTCCAGGGGCGCACAGAAAGGCTATTCTTACCAGATCATTTGATCCCCAGAAAACAGCACCCCCCACATCCAGCGGTGGACTGTTCCTGCTGTCCTCACATCCAGAGCCGGTCTATGGGTGTGATGATGTCTGGATCAGTCTATGCACAACTTCCTTTACTTTCTAAAACTCTGCCAGGAACTGGGGGTCTACCACCTTAGAACATGTGACAGTGCACATCATCTAAGGAGGAAGGCACTGGTGATGTAGCTTGACCAGGATGCAGGTCAGGGTTACATCACCAGTGCCTCAGTCAACTAGGAAATGGAAAAACAGTTATGCCCCGTACACACGGTCGGATTTTCCGATGAAAAATGTCCGATCAGAGCGTGTTGTCGGAAATTCATGAAACTCCATGGCACACCTCACTACATGTCCCCTGGACCCTGTCCCCTCTCAATTGCTGCGACCACCTTCCCACTCTATCCTCAACTCCCTAACCCACATCTTCAACCTCTCCCTCTCCTCCGGCACCTTTCCTTCCCCGTTCAAACATGCACTGGTTACCCCCATACTCAAAAAACCCTCACTAGACCCCACCTGTTTGAATAACTTAAGACCTATCTCCCTTCTCCCGTTTGCCTCCAAGCTCATCGAACGCCTTGTTCATGACCAAATGAGTCGCTACCTCACGGACAACAACCTTCTCGACCCCCTACAGTCTGGCTTCCGCCTACAACATTCGACTGAAACTGCCCTACTAAAAATCACCAATGACCTAATAACTGCCAAAACCAATGGCCACTACTCCATACTCATACTTTTAGACCTCTCTGCTGCCTTTGACACAGTTGACCACCTGCTGCTCCTCAGCAAATTACACTCCCTTGGCCTCCGTGATTCTGCATTATCCTGGTTCTCCTCCTACCTATCTCAGCGCACTTTCAGCGTCACTTACAACTCCACCTCCTCTGCTCCCCTTCCTCTTTCTGTTGGGGTACCCCAAGGCTCTGTCCTTGGGCCTCTCCTTTTCTCACTCTATACCTCTTCCCTGGGCCAGTTGATCACCTCCCATGGCTTCCAATACCATCTCTATGCCGATGACACACAGATCTATCTCTCCACTCCCCAACTCACCCCCACTATCTCCTCACGGATCTCAAACTTGCTGAATGACATATCGGTATGGATGTCACACCACTTCCTCAAACTTAATCTTTCTAAAACTGATTTTGTTATATTTCCTCCTTCACGGTCCCCCTCCTGTGACTTCACCATTAATATCAACAACACAACCATTGGTCCCTCCACACATGCCAGGGTTCTGGGTGTAATCCTTGACTCTGACCTCTCCTTCAGCCCCCATATCCAATCACTGGCTAAATCCTGCCGCCTTAACCTCCGCAACATCTCCAAAATTCGACCCTTTCTGACTAATGACACTACAAAACAACTTATTCACTCTTTGATTATTTCCCGCCTCGACTATTGCAACTCTCTCCTTAATGGCCTACCCTTAAGCAGGCTATTCCCCCTTCAGTCTATTATGAATGCTGCTGCTAGACTAATACACCTCACTAATCGATCCGTGACTGCTGCTCCTCTCTGCCAATCCCTTCACTGGCTTCCCCTACCCCACCGTGTAAAATTCAAAATGCTAACCATAACATACAAGGCCATTCACAACATCGCCCCCATCTACATCACCAACCTCATCTGCAGATATCGCCCAAATCGCCCCCTCCGCTCCTCCCAGGACCTCCTGCTCTCTAGCTCCCTTGTTACCTCCTCCCATGCTCGCCTTCAGGACTTCTCCAGAGCCTCTCCCATCCTCTGGAATTCCCTGCCCCAGTATGTCCGATCAGCCCCTACCCTGTCCACCTTTAGGAGATCCTTGAAAACTCATTTATTCAGGGAAGCCTATCCCACACCCACATAACTGTCCCTGAGCCACCCCCATCAAATCATTCTTTGCAGATATTACCTTTTGTACCACCACCCCCTCCCTTTTAGAATGTAAGCTCTACGAGCAGGGCCCTCCTGTACCTTTTGTATTGTACTGTAATTGTGTTGTCCCCCTTATACATTGTAAAGCGCTGAGTAAACTGTTGGCGCTATATAAATCTCGTATAATAATAATAATAATCTAAGGAGGAAGGCACTGGTGATGTAGCTTGACCAGGATGCAGGTCAGGGTTACATCACCAGTGCCTCAGTCAACTAGGAAATGGAAAAACAGTTATGCCCCGTACACACGGTCGGATTTTCCGATGAAAAATGTCCGATCAGAGCGTGTTGTCGGAAATTCCGACCGTGTGTGGGCTCCATCGGACATTTTCCATCGGATTTTCCGACACACAAAGTTGGAGAGCAGGAGATAAAATTTTCCGACAACAAAATCCGTTGTCGGAAATTCCGATCGTGTGTACACAAATCCGACGGACAAACTGCCACGCATGCTCAGAATAAATAAAGAGATGAAAGCTATTGGCCACTGCCCCGTTTATAGTCCCGACGTACGTGTTTTACGTCACCGCGTTCAGAACGATCGGATTTTCCGACAACTTTGTGCGACCGTGTGTAGACAAAACAAGTTTGAGCCAACATCCGTCGGAAAAAATCCTAGGATTTTGTTGTCGGAATGTCCGAACAAAGTCCGACCGTGTGTATGCCCTATAACTGTAAGTAAAAGCAAAAAATCTCTATGATTTAACCCTAATGAGTGAAACGCGTTAGTGTGGGCGGTCTGAAAGTGGAGATTTGTTGCAGCGGCTCTATGTAATAAATACAGCTATTGTTTTTTCTGTTGTACGCTTAGAGCTCAGGTGGCTCCTTCTTGGCCAAGCAACTGACTCTCGGAATGTAACAGGGAATGTACGCTTGGCAGCAGAGGATCCATATTGCTTTAACCTCTTGGTGCCGAGCACACGCAAATATGTGTGCAATAGCGTCAATAGAGCTGTGCTGAGAGCGCACGTCCTGAGAGCTCTTGGCACAGTTACCGGCAGCTAAGGAAAGCTCCCGTTCGCTGCTTACGATTGGGAGCTGTTTTTCAATCATGTGACCATCAATCATGGTGGTCACATGACCATAAGCCCCACCTCCCGGCATTCATAACCCCTTAAAGGGCCAGCAGGTGGCGGCTCTAAGGGGTTAAAGCAAACATTTTTGTTTAACTAATTCATAGCAGAGTTGTGTACCGATGTGATTATTATTGGGGGGGGAGATTGTCCACCTTAAGGAGGGGGCGGTTCACACTAGATGCGGTGCAAATTCACAGCGAATTTGATGCAAATCCGCACTGCATCTGAATTGCAACCTGTTTATGCAAACTGATTGCAGAGTGTCTGCTAAGTTTGCAAAACGCAGCACGATTTTCAGAATCAGATTGCATGGGTGTTGACACCCATGCAATCCGATTCCGGTGTGGACAAAAAAAAGGGCCCTGCATGAGTTTTGTCCGATTGCAATGAGAATTTAGCCATACAGTTTGTATGGCTGAATTTGCATCGCACAGACATGGCATGTGATCTGAACAGCAATGCTGTCTAGCATTGCACTAGTGTGAACCGGCCCTAATAGGTTTTTTTTATTCAACAAAGCAAATAAAGAGGGATAGGGAAACCTGTGAAAATGTGCGTTGAGCTCCACCTGATGGCTGCATGTAAAAGTACAGAAATATTCAGCTGCCAGTGGGAGAAATCCCACCACTTGAGCCCCAAACAATATGAGTGATTAATCCCATCAACATCTTTTTTCAACTTTATGAGTAAATTAATACTTGGCCCTTCAACGCCCCCCCAAGAATTTGCTCTATGCTTCTGTACACAAGGCAACCATGTAGTTCAAAAATGAAGACTAAGTTGGTGTCGCCTTTCTACAAATCTGGAACTAAACACAGGAAAAACTCCTCCAACAGATGGGGAGTAGAATATTGGAAAATAAAAAGTAAATGAGACTTGCGAGGAGAGATACTACAGACCAGAAAGTGAATAACAGATAAAGACTGCATAAAAAAATGTCAATGAATCACACTTGGCACACTGAACAACTTAGTTATTTTCTGCCACCAGTGTCTATATTTATAAATGTGTTTAGAACAGTTGTGCCCTGAGGCCCCAGACCCAAATCTGATGCACGCAGCTCAACGCTATAAGAAAAGTCTGCTAGTGCATGTGATCACTGGCCAGTTTCGCTTGAATGCGAACAAAAGATGTTTTCTTTTAAAACAAGTTTTAGGTGGTGTTTTCTTAATTCTGTTTTTCAACGGAATACATTTTTTTTTTTAACACACACCGTCATTAGACCTCCCTGCAGTGCCACCTGCAGATGAAATCTGGTATTGCAACACAACTGTTCATATATAATGACACATTTTCTTTGTTTGGTCAGCCTGTACAAGGCTTGCCTTTAGGCAAATATATCCCACAGAACTCCGGGCGCCGTGGGTGGGGACATATTTGCCCGTCCTGGCACAACTTGTTCCAGCACCAGGAACACTGACGACCGCAGTAGCTCAGCACATGCTATTTTCCTTAACCCCTATTCTTTTACATAGAAAAGGGAGGGAACAGGCACTGGGAAATCTCAACAAGTTTGGACATCTCTGAGTGCAATGAGCCCCTCTTACTGCCTGAGGCACTCCTGTGCTATGGTACGGTAGTGCACCATCTTGAGGGTTATAACAGGCGATGAGGAGGCTACATATCAGCTCATCACCACCTGTCAAATTCCCTTTGATAAGTGGTCTACCACGGATCCTAGGCCTAGGGTGACATCATCCTGAGCCCAGGCAAGGAGGACATCATCCTGAGCCTGGGCAAGGAGGACATCATCCTTAGCCTAGGAAAGGAGGACATCATCCTGAGCCTAGGCAAGGAGGACATCATCCTGAGCCTAGGCAAGGAGGACATCATCCTTAGCCTAGGAAAGGAGGACATCATCCTGAGCCTAGGCAAGGAGGACATCATCCTGAGCCTAGGCAAGGAGGACATCATCCTGAGCCTAGGCAAGGAGGACATCATCCTGAGCCTAGGCAAGGAGGACATCATCCTGAGCCTAGGCAAGGAGGACATCATCCTGAGCCTAGGCAAGGAGGACATCATCCTGAGCCTAGGCAAGGAGGACATCATCCTGAGCCTAGGCAAGGAGGACATCATCCTGAGCCTAGGCAAGGAGGACATCATCCTGCTTCTGGCCAGATCAGGGGGAATGCTGAGTAGGCCAAATCTGGTGATAAGGTTATCCTGTTTTGTGCTATTGTGTCTTCTTGGGGGATTTGGGCTAATCGGCATTCCCCAAGCTCTTGTTGGCAGAAGGATGTCGCCATCCCCGCACTACGAATGTCAGGAAATGGTGAGTATATTACCTAACTAGTTTTCTAACCATTGGTGCTTTTCACTGGTATTTTAGAGAGGAGAGGAGGTCACCTTTCATAAATGGACATTGCCACTGTGGTGTAAAGTCTGCTTTAAGGAGAGGCTTAAAATCAGGCTTTTAGCAAGCCACCTAAATAATGGTCAAACAAGTGCTGTGCCACTGAGCATTCATGCCAGTGGCATTAATAAGAAAAAAAGTAGAAATATAGACATTTGCTTGAACATTAAGGCTGGGTTCACATCTAAGATGCATGCGGCTCGCAGCAGGGGTCCGCTGCGTCCCCGTTCTCCGTTTCAGGGACAAATCAGGCCCATATTTTTGCCTGAATTTGGGCCCTGAAACTGAGCCAAAGACGCACAGGGCTCCTGTGCATGCCACTCCGGAGCCACCACGGAGATGTGGGAACCAGCTCCATAGAGAGCTGGTCACAATCTCCTGTCATGCGAATTGGATGCAGGAAAACCCTCTTCCAATTCGCACTAGTGTGAACCCAGCCTAACGGGTTACTCTGAAGGTAATATTTTAGTTATTTTAGTTTAGAATCTGGTGGGCTGACATCTGACATTTCTTGGATGCTGCAACACCAAGATCCCCCTACTACAACTCTGGACTCTGCACCCGTCTACATGATAATTATAACCTGGCCCTACGCTGTTAGTTTTTTTTTTTTTTTTTTTTCGTTCAGCCAGATTTCTCTAGGGGCACTGCTCGAGAGGGAGGAGCCAGGAGCACCCGTGAGGGACCTGAAAAGAAGAGGATCGGGGCTGCTGTATGCAAAACCACTGCACAGAGCAGGTATGTCTAACATGTTTTTTTATTTTAGAAAACATAAAAAAAAATGAAGCGTTAGTATTACTTTAAAGCAGGTGGTGAGGAAGTGATACAATGCCTCCTCACCGCCTGTTAAATGCTCTCTAAAGAACAATCTAAATGCGGATCGCTCTTCAGACAACAACGCTCCTGTGAATGAGCCCTTAGGGACCCATCTTAGTTTATGGGCAGGTGGCTATCAATAGATATGCCCCCGTTTACATCCTTTTACCTCTGATGCATCACATTTAGGTCTGAAAAGGTAGAAAAGGATGCAAGCCTTTTTGTCCTAGAAGGACTCGGAGATAATCGGATGTAAATCAGATCGGATGTGCATCTGCCTGCCCATAGACTGACATTCAGCTTCTTTTCAGATCATTCTGGAAAGCTGACAAGCATATCTGATCAGACCTCCTATGTGAATGGGCCCCTACAAAGAGCAGAGAGCAAAAAGTCTACATTGACTTAATGGCTTTTTATTTTTTATTTTTTTCCCGGTTCATATCTGCTCAGCTATACGACAGGATGGGCGCACACACACCTGTGCAAAAAAATTCAAACTCCCCCACATTTCCTGAAGAAAGCAAATCTTTTTACTGACTCGGCTGCTGAAATTGTAATGTCGTTATGTTACAAAACAGTATGTAGAAATACAAGATGTGAACGCCGGGAAAAGTAGAGTGGCCGGGCATGAGAGCAGGATGGTAAACACCAATACCGGACTAGAGAAAGAGAATATGTGAATGGAGCAGAGCGGGAGGGGTTAATTGATGAATAAACACCAGTACAGGCGCACAATGGTCTTCTGTGTGAGAGCAGCTCTGCCCTCCTCTATATACCTATGTACACCTCCGAATACCTCCCCTCTGCCAGAGCAAACACACACCGGGTAAACTAACCAGAGGACAAAGGAGAGACAAATGTCACTTACAGGTGCAGGTTACTGTCCTCAGCTGAACCCCTGACTCACTGCGTATGGAAAGCAGGCTCACGTTCCTTACCCCCAGCTACAGCGCGCTCACTTCTGTGCACTTTATTATTTCAGAAATGTCTTATTACAAATAATAATAATATTGTGTATAATAATAATTATACAATATTATATTGTATAATAAGTGGTTGTACTGTAAACCCTGTTACACCACTTTTCACTACAGGTAAGCCTATAATAAAGCATACGTGTAGGTACCGTGAATATCTCCTAAACTTGCACAGTTTAGGAGATATTCACTGAATCCGCAAGTGCCGACGTCATCGGCACATGCGCACTCAAGAAACGGCTCGCTCGTGCTGTTTCTTCAGTAGCCGTGCTGTGACCGTCAGTGACCTCATCGTAGCTCCGGCCAATCACAGCGCCGGCGCCCGCGAACCCGGAAATAAGTCCGGGTGACATGTTGCCGGTTGCAGAGCTGTAAGGGGACCACTGCAACAGCTTCGATCTAAGGTAAGTATTTCATAATGAGCTAGTATGTGACGCATACTAGCTCATTATGCCTTTGTCTTGCAGGTTTTTTGTTTTTTTTCTGAGTTTACAACCACTTTAACATAGTAACATCTTATACTAATTCAACTCCTGAGTGTCTTATTACCCCTGTAATATCTTATTACAGTAACCCAGCTCCTGAGTGTCTTATTACCCCTGTAATATCTTATTACCCCTGTAATATCTTATTACATTAACCCGGCTCCGGAGTGTCTTATTACCCCTGTAATATTTTATTACAGTAACCCAACTCCTGAGTGTCTTATTACCCCTGTAATATCTTATTACCCCTGTAATATCTTATTACAGTAACCCAGCTCCTGAGTGTCTTATTACCCCTGTAATATCTTATTACAGTAACCCAGCTCCTGAGTGTCTTATTACCCCTGTAATATCTTATTACAATAAGCCAGCTCCTGAGTGTCCTATTACCCCTGTAATATCTTATTACAGTAACCCAGCTCCTGAGTGTCTTATTAACCTTGTAATATGTTATTACAGTAACCCAGCTCCTGAGTGTCTTATTCCCCCTGTAATATCTTATTACAGTAACCCGGCTCCTGTGTGTCTTATTACCCCTTTAACATGGTATTACACTTTTATGGGATAGGAGAAATTATGTCTTGCAGGATTCCATATCAATGTGTGCATTTAAATATATTAATTCTTAAAAAAAAAAAATAATAATTGCAACATATGACATGTTCATAAAATAATGAACTGTGTAAACAGCTAAAACATAATACAAGTACAAATATGCCTTAGTTTCTGATACACCGCATTTTCTATTTCCCTTCTAATGCAAACCTAAGTAGGGAATCATTCCTAAAAGCAGCCGTT
The DNA here is from genome assembly GCA_037952835.1 of Lithobates septentrionalis. NCBI lineage: Eukaryota > Metazoa > Chordata > Amphibia > Anura > Ranidae > Lithobates > Lithobates septentrionalis. Next base: position 1,249,344 of record JBBDGP010003029.1, on the reverse strand, counting down.
TCTTAGTTTTTCGGCAGGTTGGCTTTGGAAACAGCTGACAGTGGGTTCCAATATTTGGAGAAATATATTTACCAACGTGTAAGGGAATCTGTATTATTTTGTGCTGGGCACTGACTGTTGACAGACAGGACATGTTATCCCCCCCTTCCTTCTTTTCACTTACACCTTCAGGGTCTCTCCTTTGCTCTGTCCCCCCCTCCCCAGGAAGGAAGGTTTGCCAGAGTCCCCATACTCTGTCCCCAACGTCTGTTCGATCACAGATGTCTCCATGAGAGGAAATTCAGCTGCTCCCATGTTTATTTGGCAAGAGAAAAGTTGGAACGGAGAGCGTAAAAATAGGAGGGAGGAGAGGAGTCACTCCTTCACTGCCAGGGGGTCCCGGCAAAGGACACAATGGCATGTTGGGAACAGTGCAAGCAGCAATGGAGTTACACGGTGACACAGACAGTCTGTCCCTCCTACCGCATGGTGACACAGACAGAGGAGGGTGGTCTGACCATGGCAGGGGCCTTCGTTGTTTTGAAACAGAGAGAAGGGACACCACTTTCATATACGCAGTACATTGCTCAGTCCCATGGGACAACCCCATACATCCTTTTAGATGCCAAATTCAGTTTCCTAGTAACAGCATAGCAAATGTAGTCTGTCAGCATTGTGAACACAAAATGACCTAGGACATAGCTAGAGGATCTCCTTTAAAGGAAAGCTTTACCCAATCATAGACATGAAGAGGTCATCACCTACATCACATTGTACATCTGTGGCCTACCTACAAAATCTGCAGAGACTCCCTGGCTGATCTTGGGGACATAATCTGTCGTCTGACATGGATTTTCCTGGATGATCATTCTGGCCAGGAACAAGGGTGTCTACTCAGTGCATAATAATGCACGCTCAGCCAAAATGTTTGTGCAAGTGTAAGTCACAAGCTTTCTCCAGATTATGTAAGGCCTAGGTACTCAACCGTTTTGTCACTGTGTCATTCGGTTTGTTCAATAAAATGAACACCATATATAATAAAAATGGGCCCCCAAAATTGTTCCTTAAGTTCTGAGCTTAACTGACACTTCAAGCTTTTCTGCCTTCAAGTACCCCACAGGGAAGTGCCGTGACACGGTCATTCAGCACCCAGGGCAAAGATGCCGAACCGCGCCCCTACCCTCCCCTGTTCATGATGTGCAAGCTTAGGGGATTCTACGCTCAACAGTTACCAGCTTGTCAAAATCACTGTCGCTGTCACTACCCCTGTCAGCCTTGTAACAGAAGGAAGGCACCCTCATCCCTACTGTAAACCATTGTGCCCTGGGCAGCTGCCCTTCTCACCCACCCCTTGCCACAGGGGGACTAGTAATGACCCAGACACTTCAAGGGTCATTAAGGCACCCACAGTAAACAATGGCTTGTGATTGGTCCATATGGATAATCAGACCCTAAGAACGATGTGCATGGTCAGGTGGTAGCTCAGTTGCATTGGAATCATTCAGAGAAATAATTTCTACTTATGTATGTAAATATATATATATTTTTTTTTAAATAGCATAAGCTTTAAAGATCAGACTCCATTGGAGTCTGATATTATTAAAAATATTCAGTTTCTTGAGGGCTCGTGTCAAATGGACACTGTTCTTCTGTAGTTGACATGCATTTCGAAAGCACGGCAAGCACAGGTCATCAAAATCCCTTTGACTTCAACTGAGAAGTACACATGGCAGTTCAGAGGCTGCATTTGATCTGCATTGTGTTGTGCCGGGTTTTCTGAGATACAGCTTGTCCTATTCAGGTGCGTTTGAACTTGAGTCAAAGCAAGTCTTTTCTTAACAAACGCTACATTTGACATTCAAACACATGCGCTTGTGTTCAAACAGCCGAAAAACCTAAACACATGTTTTCTGTGGCATCGAGTGGCCGAGATTAAATCTCAAACACAATGGTTCTAGCCATACTAGAAGTGTTAATTTTGTCGCGTTTAACATATATATTTATTTTTATAGAAACTTACCAGTAACTCTAGCTATAAGAATCCTTTATAATTCTGTTAATAATATTTTATATTACATCACTTGCATTCATATAATATCTGAAATTGCAAGCACATGTAAAGGACAGCTTGTGAACGGCCTCATTTTGGAGACTAGGATGCAATAATAGGCGTTCCTTTCGCATGTTATTGAAAATGTGGGCTTTTATGTAATTGTAGAGGATAAATATGTAGCAACCAATCAGATACCATGCTGTTGTCACGTTGATGACACCAGTATTGGTTGCTCTGCTCTTTTTTTTTTTTTTTTGACGTCTTTTCTCCTTGCACCCTGTTAGCAAAGGAAGTCGAATATCTAGACAAAGAGAAGTTACTGCCAAAACTAAGTAACTCAACACTCAAGGAAGCATTTGTCAGTTAAATAGAAACTGTGACAAAGAAAAATGCTTGTGTGATTGGGCTCTTGTAGAAGCAGGCATTTCCCGGACTCATGCATTCATTTTTTTGGGAAATTAAAGTTAGCCTATTAACTGAGTTGCTGCCCTGGGACTTACATGCAGTACTCAGGTTAGGAAATTGCTTCTTCCATATGGACTTTGTGACTGATGTTAATGAACCTGATATCTTCCCTCATTCTTTTTTGAGGATAAAAATTTCAACAAAAAATAGGATATTGTCAGTAAAATATACAGTTGAATGAACATCTACTCTGGACCACCATTTATCTAGTTATTGTGGCCTAATCTTTACATGCACAATATAAAAATTCTTTGAGACTGGTGGAATCACCGATACTGAATGGCTTTCTTCAAGACCAATGCTGGCCATGCACATGGCAATTTTCAAAGCTTTCCATCAACTTTCTATCAAAAAAGAATTTACATGAAACACAGCGGTCCATGTATACCATTTCCTGGTCTAAGGCAATTGAACGTTAAATAATTAAAACCAACAAAGTTCCAATTTTCATTACAAGTTTTGTTGCTGAAAAGTGATCAAATCGTGTCTGGTAGATCAGTGAAAGACATTCATTTACATGCCGAAGGAATACCTGCCATGTATAGGCTGAGTGTTAAGCAGGTTACATACTGCCGGTTACAATATTTCCGGCAGACTAGTATATTTAATGTGTATGTTGTTATACAAGAGGGGGCATATATTTCACACTTCAGTGGTGGCATGTTCTACCTTGCTGCTACACCATGGCCTGTATCGGGAAACAGATGTCATGTCAGCAAGAGATAGAGGATAGGTTGGTTCCCCTTTGCGCCGCTTCTTGCGTCTAAGTTTAAAGAGTTTGTGTATGGCAGGATGTGGGTCAGTTCCCAAGAAGAAGCCTCCTGCAACCATATGAAAGCCAGAAAATTACATCAGACACAAAACTTGACCTTCACATGAATCCCTGTGTATCCAAACCTATTGTGCACTGATCAATAAGTAAATGGTATATATTTAGATTATTACCAACAAAAATGAATTCATAACTGAGGAGCATATCACTTTTATTTCAACAGCAGAAAAAATGCAAAAATCTAACATCATCACTCACTACAGAAATTCCCTAAAATTCCCTAAAATTCAACTTGCAAAAAAAAAAAAAAGGCTTTGTTGGCTTTACAGGCCCGATGTATGAGTTGCTAAGGCAAACATGTATTTAACTGTCAATTTCATAATCCGGCTTTGAAAAAAAAAATCATCAAAGGTGAATGGTTGCCATGGACAATGAGAAATTTTACCATTAGCTCACTTTTCATATATATTTATAAGTATGTGGACTATTTTTCTGTCTTGTAATTGACAGGTTAACATTACAGGAAATGCTGAATATTTTAAAATAAGTAATACTGACCTATCAATTTCAGCTGTTGAGATTCAAGACAATAATTCATTTACCATAGATAAAAACATTTACTGCAGCTGGTGGTAATGTGGCAGCTTCCCATATTCTGAAAAGTGAAGTTGATACAAAGCTATGTGACGTGGAGTTTGCTCCTACTATCACAGGGTGACACAGACAGGGGTAGCTGTGTGATATGGAGTCTGTCCCCCCACCACAGGGTGACACAGACAGTAGGAAACTATTTTCCATGTAGCCTGTCCCTCCCACCGCAGGATGACACCACCCAGGAGGAGCTATGTGGCATTAAATCTGTCCTTTCCACCACAGGGTGACACTACCCAAGAGGAGCTCTGAGATATTGAGTCTGTCCCTACTATCACAGGGTGACACCGAGAGTTGGGAACTATGTGCCATGTAGCCTGTCCCTCCCACCACAGGATAACACCACCCAAGAGGAGCTATGTGACATTAAATCTGTCTCTCCCACCGCAGGATGACACCACCCAGGAGGAGCTATGTGACATTAAATCTGTCCCTTCCACCACAGGGTGACACTACCCAAGAGGAGCTCTGAGATATTGAGTCTGTCCCTACTATCACAGGGTGACACCGACAGTTGGAACTATGTGATATGGAGTCTGTTCCTCTCACCACAGGGTGACACCATCCACGAGTAGCTGAGTGGCATGGAGTCTGTCCCTCCCACCACAGGGTGACACAGATGGTAAGAGGTATGTGACATGGGGTCTGTCCCTTCCATCACAGGGTGACACAGACAGGAGGAGCTATGTGACATGGAGTCAGACCCTCCCACTACAGGGTCACACAGACAGGAGGAGTTATGTGACATGGGGTCTGTCCATCCCACCACAGGGTGACACCACCTTAGGAGCTGTGTAACATGGAATATGTCCCTCCCACCCTCGAGTGACACAGATTGTAGAAGCTATGGAATATAGGGCCTGCCCCTTCAATTACAGGGTGACAAAGACAGTAGGGAACCATGTGACATGGAGTCTGTCCCTCCAACAACAGGATGACACCACCCAGGAGGAGCTATATGACATTGAATCAGACCCTCCCACTACTGGCTAAACAAAGAGGGTCACAGGGTGACACAGATTCTAAGCTTTGCCAGGGGGCAAGGCATGATGGGGATGATTCTACATGTTCTGTAACACTCTGGATAATTTGCTAGCCTTATATTAATATGCTTAACAAATAAAAGGTAATTGGATTGCATTGTGTTACATGTCCCACCATAATGACATATGTACTTTAAAATTACATTTTGGAGAAAAAAAGATTTACCCTTGCAGAGGGTCCCCTCCCCACTGCAAAGGGGGAAGGGACCCTCTGCAAGGGTAATCCCTCTGCAGGGGATGATTAATACGATTATATACTTACCTTATTCCTCGCTTCCTCGACAGTCAACACTCTCCTTCACTGCCTGACGCTCTATAGTTGCGGGCGGGCCCTTGACATCCTCCTGTATGATGCAGGACTGCTGTTCCTGCATTGTACAGGATGACATCAGAGAGCTGCTACTGGAGGAATCCTGCAGGAGCAAGGAATAGGGTAAGTATATCACCCTATGCATTATCCCCTAAGCTAAACATGTGGGAAAAGGGACCCACCTCAGAGGTAAACCTTTTTTTTTTCTTCGAAGTTTAGCTTTTAAGGATACATTCACACCTTGGCATTTTTATGTACATTTCATAAGCATTTTTAATGCAGTGTCTTTTGGTATCTTCTTGATGTACTTTACATTTGTTGCATTTTTAAAGGAAACAGAAAGTGAACAGAGGTTCCATTTTTTTTTTGTCCAGTGGCATGCATTTACATATTATGTCCATGTGATTTATATGTGTTACAGTTTGCTTTCTAAATTGTGCTCTTTTTCAAAGAAAACGTACTTAGCAAAAATTAGATTTGGGCTATTTATACATAACTCACCATTTGTCTTAATGTGCAATGTGTCAGTTGATGGACCCTCAAAGGTATATCAAGTAAAGCTTTAGTATGGATTTCAAAAAAGGTGAGTGTGTATGGAATAAATAGTACTTGGATTAAATGATTATTATATAGTTGCTCCTCAACAATTTAGAGCCACTCTCCTTTGACTTTTTGCATAATTGCACCTTTATGAGCCTAGGCCCAGGCAACAGTGACATTGTTGTGCTGATGTCACCAAGTTTGATATACTGATGTCATAGTAGACACACATATTGTGCCCATAGCTTTTGTAGTGGGGGTACCAGAAGCTGGTCTAGATACAGTAATAACCTCTACATACTTCCTGATCTCCATCAGGCCTGCAGCAGGTTTACCCCCTCCACCCCCTGTAACTCCATCATGCCCTTAGGCGGAATTTTTGCAATATCCTTTTTGTAAAAAATCGAACATCTTGCTACACTTGCAATCACATGCTTATTATCTTTACAGTTCTGTTCATGAACTCGGTGAATGTTTCATCAGAGCAGAAAGTAATTGTGAATGGCATGTCATATGTGGAGGGTCATAGGTCAGGTCCTCCTCCATATGGGCTCTGACCTCCCTCGCACTTCCAACCAGAACACGCAGTTGTGCTTTCACCACAGGATTCATTGGTTCCCTGGCCAAAATCAGCACAGGCTTTGTTGTTCACTGATCTATTAACACAGTCACTTGCTATAAAGCTTTTCTTTTTATTTTCTTTTTTCTCTTCTGATTAATGCAAGAAGAAAACTTCCAGGGCACTCATTTTCTCCCTGAGATCTCCTGTCTACCCACCCTACTGTATGCCATAATTAATATAATCACATGCCCATAAGATCTTTCAACTGTGCCAGTTTTATAGGTGTCCCTTTGTTTATTAGAGCGTAAGCTCTGCGGGAGAGTGTGATGTATTAATGATTCCAGCTTTAGCTGTTTATCTGCCTTCTATACAGTAATGGAAATGCTTGTTGGAGAACACTACCTAGTTTTCACCTCTAACAGTGTTTGGTTCGTTTGTTCTTGTCTATTAGAGCATGAGCTCTGCAGCCATAAAATGCATGATAAATGGTAAGTGTCTTCAAAATGAAAATAAGGGAACTCTTTGAGTTTCTCCATACTCCTGTATACTGTACTAGGTCCCTATATACATATAGACTATATTCAGCTCGTTTTACTTATTTTATGTGTGTGTACTTTAAGTACTAGATATTTACAGTCCTTACCGTCTAGTACTGCTGTCTTTATTATAATAGAATTAGTTTACTAAGCAATTTAAAATATTAATACTTTCATAAAGTGCAGTATAATAATAGAATAGAATGATAGATAGATAGATAGATAGATAGATAGATAGATAGATAGATAGATAGATAGATAGATAGATAGATAGATAGATAGAATATGCACAGCGTATCGCCAAGCATAAAATACTTTTTTTGCCTAGATTTGTCATTTGGATAAATTGTTACTTCTTGCTATGCGTGCATTCCATCAGTGCCAAAGTATGCCTGGAAAAAGTTTGAACCAAACTGGCTGGTCATTATTTTAAGGAAGCAGGGAAAGTCAAATTAATAACTACGAAACAAGCATTAAAAACATTATAAATATACATATACCTGGCTTCACAGACACAATTGTAAAGGTGTATTTTTTAAACTTCATTAACGTTTTTGCAAATATATTTTAGCTATATATCACATATTTGTCATTGGTTTTTAAAATAGAAAACCTGTAATTGCAAACAAGCTATGGCTGAATATAAAGAAAAAAATATATATACATCATTCATTTTTCATAAAAACTTATTTTTTTATAATCATGATTAGTGTCTCTCATCATTTAATCCTGCATACCTTGCTTTGTGGTTTCCCATGACAGAAATTGTTTGGACCTTATTAAAATAATTCTCAATTTAAATAATTTTTATTATTACACATGTATATAAATTAACTGATCACATCTTCGATACCTTAAACCCAAAATGAAAATTGAACACATACGTAATTTTTTTATGTTTAGAAATGGTGGTATTTGTCATGTCAGTATGTTTCCTATTTTTCATGTTTCCTCCAAACCTTGTATATTTTCAAGGATACATTTTTTAAAATTGGTTTCCTTAAAAACTATCTATTCACAAAATAAAGAAGCACAGACATCAGTCTGATAAAAAGTCTTAAAACATATTTAAGTTTCTCATAAGAAATATTCATTATTTTATTTTTTTTTCTTTTGAAATCCCTGTGTGACTAAAGGAAAACCAGACTTGACAGTGCTCAATGAAGTTTAGGCCCCAAAAGCCTAACAGAATGTACATCGTTACCCATATACAGATGAAGGCCACTGTATTAATTGGCTATAAGTAACTTGGTGCAATGAGAATATATTTTATATTGTATACATATTTATTTGTAAAATATATATATATATAACTCATGTATTGTAGTTATGCCTATTGCCTCAGTTTAATTTTCATTACACTGGATCAATGTCAACTTGGATTTGCCAGTGATAAGGTCTTGAACTGAAAAACAGCTATGCTGAAATGAGTGTGCATGTAGACAGTTATGCAAGGCCAAGACTTACCAGGCGTGTGGACGAAAAAGGCCAGGTAGAGGTCCAGCTCTTTGATGGACACCCCAATGTGGTGAGGCTGTACGCACAGCCCTGGGTTTGAGCATTGGGGCGACTTATAGAGACGTTCCCCATCTGTGCTCTCCAGCGGAATCCCCTTAAACAGGATGACCATCACCAGGTCCAGCCTCCACACCTTATCTGCCTGGCGAAGGCAGTCAATCCTCCGAATTTTGCCCTTCTGGTCTGGGTTTGAGAGGACGCAACACGGAGGTTTCTTCCCGGTGATGGTCAGGACAAAGTCCTCTCGGAACTCTGGCCGGATGTCTTTCCTCAGCTTGGCCAAGAGCCGTGACGCCCACTTCTGCTTGATCTCAGGCTTCTCCCCTAATAACTCGTCCTTCACCGCCCTCTCCTCGTCCTTTGACATCCGCTTCTCGTGCTTCTTAAAGTATTTGCGCTTCCTTGCTTGGAGATTGAACCATGTGTATGAGAATGCACGCACATGGGGAAGAAGAGCTTCGATGAAGGGGTGAAATTCATCCTGAAATAAATAAATAAATAAATAAAGCTAACAGTCCAAGAAAAGTTATTTTTGCATATGTAATTAATTTGTCATTTGTTTAAACTTATTAAATTAATGTTAAACAGTTTTTATCTAATCCAATTTTCATGCAAATCATTTAAATGTCATAATATTTTGGAAAATATTATACTTGATTGGTTTTTTTTTTTTGTTAACGGTGTTGAGAAAAAAAAAGCTTGAAGTTGAAAATATGAAGTTTTGACGACATGACATGAATAAGTGTGAAAGAGGGGAAAGGTTTACCATCTCTTGGTGTCATATCGAAGTCCTGTCGGTATTTAAAAGCATCCAGATTCTGAGCTCATCAGAATTGCAATGAGAGAGAGAAAGGGAGAACACGAAGCGAATTGATAAATAAAAAAAATTTAAGTATGGAAGGGGTGAAAAAAGGGACGTAGCATAGAACCGCAGACAAATCTATGCCTAATCATGTACAGAACATGTCCTTTTCCTAAATGTGTGGATGCGGAAGGGACACCACTGTAAAAAAAGAGATGTAAATTAAGACAGCAGAAGATGGCAATATCTCAGAAAGTTATTAACGTGCAAAGGCCTCAAATGAATGGATACGTAATTCCAAGTGCTGGAGAAACAACGGAGGGAACTTAATTGTTGTCCGCCGAACGGACGGAATATGGCAGAAAAAATAAAGAATACATTTTCTTAGTATGCATTAGAATACTACAGATGGATTAACAAAACTGACAAAAGCAAAATGAAAGGAGGGAAAAAAAAAATGGATGATAAACAGAAAAAGTAATGTTTTTTTTTTTTTTCTCGAGAAGGAGATTTGGAGCAAAAGAGAAGGCTGTTTTTTTTTTTTCTATCCGCTTAAACTCTCTCTCTTTCTCTCTCTCGTTCCCCCTCTCTCCTGCTTTCACTCTCCGTGCTGAATTGGTGGCCAGCATCGATGCCAGGGAAAAGAGAGAGGAAAAAAAAAAGAGAGAGAGAGACTGATTCGAACAGACCCACCTTTTTGGCAAAGTGAAATGAAGAAGCTAGCCAATAGCAGAGAAAAAGGGAGGGGAGAGCGAGTGAGAGAGAGAGAGAGAATGAGAGAGAGGGAAGGGAGGAGGGAGGTGTAGAGCTAAAGAGAGGGAGAGAGCGTGAAAAAAATATTGAAGGCAGAAAAAAGGTTTTTGCCAAAACCGACAACTTAAAAAAAAAAAATTGCATACGCGAAAGTTTGACGCTTTACTTTCTTGCAGCCGATGAGCCCGAGAGTTATTGGTTGTTGACTTTCTCTTCTGTCCTGTTATCTCTGCTATTATTTATTTTGGTTTCATTTTTAATTTTGATTTATTTTGCCACGCAGTTTTTGGCACAAGAATTAAAACAGTCGCTCATGGCTGAGGATGGTGTGTGTGTGCGTGTGTGTGTGTGTATGTAGAGGGGGGAAGAGAGATGAACCAGATGCCTGTTTGTTGTTTCCCTTATTTATTTTATTTTTTCATATTTTTTTATGAAAAATATAAAAAAAAAACAGGCACGGTTCTCACCAAATATCTTGCTATTTCTCACCCAAAACTTAACAGAAAACCACCCTCTATTAATAGCGAAATTAAATATGAAATATCTCTTTCCCTTTTTCCTCCCTCTAGTCCTTCACTCTGTCGCTCCTGTCTCGCTCCCTCGTTCTCTGCGGTTTTGCTGGCACTGCCCAATATATTCCAGCCAAGTCACACATTTTAAAGACGCTGCTTTTCAGAGTAAATTTCTCTCTCTCCTGTTTTCCCAGCTTTTTTTCATTTTCTCCGTACACTCTCTCTTCCTACTATCCCACACTAAGGATTTTAACCCTTACGGCGCAGGAGCCTACAGACGTATTTGTCCGCAACAACCTTCGTTCCTCTTCAGGTTTTTTTTTTTTTTTTTTTTAGCCTTTAGGCTTAGAAACCTATTTTTTATTTCCCATATCTGACTTTTTTCCTGTATTTAAGCTACCTGTTATTCTTCCCTCTTTAACCTGACCTTTATTAATTTCCTAATTAATTTTTTTATCTTAATCCCCATCTTGCCATATATATTTTATATATATTTTAGACAAGTAATAATGTTCTTTTTTATCCTTTGCTTTTCTAAATAACATAGGAACTACATACATATCCAGACATTTTGTTAAAGGGCATTTGTTTTAATTATTGGTAATATTCTGACTTTTCACTTTGGTATTTATCCTGTTACGTGTTGGTGGTGTTTTTTTTCCTTTTTTAGTCTTTTTCCTTTCTCCATTTTGGACTTCTCCCTTGTTTTCTGCTTTTTAAACTTGTTTTATTGTGTCATATTGTGTCAATTCTAGACTTACATTTTAACTTGGCTCTTTAGTACGCCAATAAAAAACTACCTTTCACCCTCTTTTTGTTTATTTCGATTTTTACTTCCTACGGTGTTTTTTCAAATGCCATTTTTTTTTTACTTTATCTCTCCTAGAAGCCATTGACAGACTTTTTCTGAAAGTATCTCAATTGGTCTCTTCATCTTTTTTCCTTTGTTTGACGGTCTACAGATGTCTCTATCGGGCTCTCTTCGGTTTATAAAGCACTTTTTCTTTTCTTTTTTTAGATCTTTGCTCTTCTGCTCTTTCTTTTTAAAACCTAATTTTGATGCTTCTATGTTAGCTCTCTAAAAGTTCTCCGCTTGTTCCACTCTGGAAAGTTTCGACGGAGCCTCTAATTTTCTCACATTCCACACTGTTTACTATCATTATGCAATGATTGTTCCTAGCACTTTCTTTTTTTAACATGTTTTTAAATAAATTCATTCATGACTTATATCTTATTTCTCTATATTTATGTTCTTTAGGGTTCAGTTTTTTGGAGTTTAAACTTTTTTACTGGCTTTATTTTTTTTTTAGCATTCAACTGCAATCAATGCAAACTATGAGATTTTAGTAATTTGTTCACTTTTTAAAATTTTGTGGTTCTTTATCTCTCACTAGACCTTGATTAGCTTGCATGCACGATACTTGTAAATGTGTTGTCTGTCGCTCTTCTTACTCTCATAAGCGCACTCATTTGCAGTGTACACTTCTATTCCCAACTGTATTTTCTGGCAGATACTACATCTTTAGGCTATATCTTTTTGCTAATAGATGATGCTACATACACTAACGTACCAAGTAAACGTTTCACACTTCTGTCACCTACTGTGCCTACCTTGTTGCAACAATGCAATATACATCTATCTACACCCTGCTATTTACCTTTTAAAGGAGAAGAATACACTTTGAAATAATTAACTCAATTCTTCTGCTTGAAAAATGCATGTTGCATGTAGAAAGTGAATATGTGTGTAAATTCATACCTATCTATCTATCTATCTATCTATCTATCTATCTATCTATCTATCTATGTATATATATATTGTTCTTCTTCTTATTATTATTATTATTATTATAAAACAGGATTTATATAGCGCCAACAGTTTACGCAGTGCTTATAATATATATCATCGCGTACTACAAAAAAATCATATAGAAGAAATACTTGGACACAGCTTAATTTAAATATTCTTAATGTTCATTTTTCAGCATTCCATTACAATATACATGTGTTGTATATGTGACTGTATACAGAACACGTAAAAAGTAACAATCATACTTCATTATTGTTATAATTTATAAAATATATTATGGAATGGTGCAGAAGTATGAAATAAATAGAACAAAACATTACGCTCAGAAGTTAGGTGATACATATACAAGTTATTTAATACTTTTTAGTTACTGTAATATCTTATGCAGTCTATAAAATAGAGAGTACTTGCTCTATGAATACAATAATGGAATATAAAAGCAATTTAGATTATGTAATGAACATCAGTATTTATGGTATTCAGACTTGTACATTCATCCCCATCTAATAGATAGATAGATAGATAGATAGATAGATAGATAGATAGATAGATAGATAGATAGATAGATAGATAGATCTCTATCTATATAGATATATATATAGATATATATCTGTAGATATATCTATATATATAGATATATCTATAGATGTATATCTATATATATATATCTATATATATATAGATAGAGATATATATATCTATATAGATATAGATATATATCTATATAGATATATATCTATATCTATATAGATATATAGTTTAAAACATCTACAAAATAGTGAAAAATACCATTATGGACAAAACAATGGAAAGGAAGATATATGGTCATTAATAAGTCTTTTTATCTTTTTATTTGATATGTACATTTTATGCAAGTTACTTTATACAAATCTTACTTGTAGCTGACTCTATTAAATGTTAATTGTGTTGTTATTAAATACAGTTTTGTTTTTTGTTTTTTTTAAGGCTGTGCGTACACTTATATAACATTAAATTATATATCTATCATCATATACAGTAAAGGCAAGAAAAGCATACATTGCCAGATACAATACAAGCATCTATTTATATACTTGTCTACCTATCAATCTACTTATAAAAAATAGCCAGTGTGGAATATGTACGGGTGTTGATTAGTCTCCCCTGCAATGCGGTATTGATACTACAATAGGGTAAGGTAATACACCTTTATCGATCATACGGTAAAGATGGATTGGACGGAACTACAACTCATCATTATTAACTGCTTATAGAGATTCAAGTTATTTTATTGAAAGGAACAATTATTCCACTGTATAATGCACATACAACAAAAAGAGAATTGGCGCTTGCAATCAAATTGACATATAGTTTGCAAATAAATCAAACTAGAGTTCCCATGCTAGTTTATAAGGATGTATTGTGATTTATCATAGATCCTAACTGGGTAAGCCATAACTGTTCAACGACGGTAACATTGTAAAATTGTTTTAACTATGTTCTTGAAGTCACGTATTTGCTGCCTCCATGATTATATGCACATATAAACAAGCACGCAGATATGTAATGCAGAAAATAGAACAATTACTGAACTGTTAAAAAGGTTGGCCAAACCATGTGGACCATGAACCAAAGAAAATGCATGAATTATAGAAAATTCCACGGAGCAGTATGAGAAATAATATATGCACATAACACAAACAGAAGAAATGTTAAGGCCAAATGTTTTACACACACTTTTTTTTTAAGAAAAGGAAAGTCAGAAGAAAATGTAGAATTTTACTTTAGCCAGTAGACTTAAAACGACAACATGGGAACAGAATTATAAGAAAAGGCCAGTTTTTTTTCTTCTTAAACAGGGATCAGATTAATTTTACTAAAAAACGAATGTTGTGACTTTATTGCATTATGACTTATTGATGAAATCACATTTCACGGTCTTGCTAGTCTTCATTAGGGCTCCCGTGTCATAAGCCTCCACTGGAGTAATACAGGGCAGGTGCCTGTAATAAATTTGTCATAAGTGGAGTGTAAAAAAGGCGCTAAAACTGTGCAGGCAAAACACCTGTAAATGGCTTCATCCCGCAGCCAGGAATATGTCCTGATGGATCAATCAAGTAATATTGGAAGAAAAAAGAATGAAAGAAGGAAACAAAAAAACGCAAATAACTTTTTTTTTATATTAAAGGCTGTAGAAAATGTTTCTTCCACACAGAGCTCAACTCATCCCATCACTAGAGAAATATTAGGTTATGCATAGTAGGTCTGTTTTAGATCTTTTTAGCTAAAGATTTAATATGTTAGAACTTAATCATTAGGTAGAGTATTAAAAAGTTGGAATTCTAAGCAAATTTTATTAAAAGAGAATCCGTTCACTCGAAAAGCACACATAGTGAAAAGAAGAGACCGTACAAAACATTTGGCTTTACTATTCACGTGCCAGTGCCTTTAACAACAAAATCAATGAGACAAACCTTCGACGGGCAACACAGGCTGACTGACTGACCAATACCACATCAGCAATATCTGACACAATGAAAAAAGTTCACTAAGCAGAGCTGCTAGGGGGCAATACGCGGTAGTCAGGCACTATACAGTAATAACACATTCCCCAACTATATATGCTCTACACAATTATATATGTATATGTAATACACAGACACTATGCAATCTATGCCACTCAGAAACGCTCCTTACCCTGCAGTATCACTTACAGACACTGATTGATGCTGCCCTAGTTTTAGTGGAACAAGTACAAACACATTAGATATAACCCAAAGTCGAATTAATTCCTCGTTAAACAGACCTTAACTGATCTTATAATTTGTGGAATTCTTTTTTTGCAGTTGGAGAAAAAGTTGTACCTATTCCTTTGAAGGAAGACAATATTTATGTTACTGGAGGGAGGGGGGGGGGGGTCCTTTATTTTACCCCCCCATGTGTTGTCCTGCTATTTTAAAGACAGAGTTTTAGTTTGCTTTTGTTCTGGAGGCCCAAAACAGTGACTTCTAGAATGTACTGCAAATTGAGCAGTCTGAAAGCTACAAAAATTGCACGATGCACACCTATATTATAACAGCTACAGTTCCTTCATTTCCCACCGAGGGGTTGGGCTTTAACAAAAGAGTCAGGGCTTACTCTGTAAGATTGGTGGGTTTATGGAATGTCACTTTGTTCTGGTAGAATTTTGGGACTACAGACTGTCCAGCAAAGCCACACAGGAGCATGTTCTCTGTCTGACATGGATGACGTGCCGTGCAATATTTTATGTCAATGTTTGGGACCTGCCGTTTGTAGTGAAGGCCCAGGTCTCAAAACCCAGCACTTTCATAAATGAAGACTATTGATAGCTATAGTAACAATTAATGCCTTTTCTATAGAAAATGTTCAAGGCTTTCCTGTGAAGCGGATGAAAGCCCACCTGGAGTTACACGAACCATGACTTCAGTTCAGTTTGAGGAGTAAGCAGAAGAGACCTGGGCATCCCAAATGGGCTTTCCAAAAAGGTAGCCACTGGTTCACTTAGCTGAGAGGAGTCCGGAATACTCTAGAAGAAAATTTTTCCAGGTTGACCAGAGGTCTCTAGTCAGTGGCTCAGAAGCTACAAGCCTATTTTACAATGCAATGCTTGCAAGTGTTTAAAACTTAAAAAAAGACTTTCTGCTTTTCTGCTTTTAGGAGTTAAAGGAAAAACAAAAACAATAAATCCCTAGAGCACCTTTAAAAAAAAAAGTCAACAATGGGAGCCATACAGATTCCATATAAAGTGCACCTGTGCCCAAACTATAGACACAAGGTTACCATTTCCAGATCTGGCCAATAATAACTAGATTTGGAAATGACTGCTGGTCTATAGACAGGCTGCAATCTTTGTAGACCCTTTCTAGCATACTAATCATATGCAAAAAAAAATCCTAAAAGGGTTTTCTTGAACAATTTTATTCACCAAGATAAAGGACAGCACCAGGGGTGTCTGTCCAGCACATAAGCTTGCCCGATCGGCCAAAATGAGCATGCAATTTGGCGTTGAAAGTGGCTAGCCATATGCTTTCTTTTAAAGTAAACCCGAAAGAGAAAGCTCCATGTTGCTTACATAAGGCCTCCTCTGTTTGCTCATGGAAACCAAATGAAGCAGTGGAGGGGGAGAGCAAAGAGAAGGTAATCCGATTATGTGCTACTGAAGTTAAGTGTACCTGTTGTTTTGCCCCTCACAAGATACTGAAGGTAATTAAAAGCAGAAAGTAATTACAGCAATAAACCATTAATCTAATAAGTGATCAGGAACAGTGAGTGGCCCAAAAAATGCACCACTTGTTTTCATCAACATCTAACGCATAGGGACATTATTTGTCACTTTTTAACTGTTGCACACTTGTAAGATTGCTTGGTCCATTTATAATGCCAACTGGATAGGTAGAATCAATTGAGTGTTTGCTGGGTCTTTCTTTGTCTGCTAAACATCTGGATTAGTATTTTTAATATGAAATCTAGGTCATATATTAGTTTTGTATGTAATATGGAAAATGTTAGATTGTCAGGAGGGCCGTAAATATTTTTTGACATTTGCTACCTTCAAAAGGTAAATCACAAATTGTATCAATGATTCAACCAGCTTGTTTCCATACACATTTGTCATCTTTTTGATACCTATAATTTTGGTTGCATGCATTAGCATTACCTTTCATATCCACTACTAAAACACTGGGAACTCCATTGTAAAAATTATCCCTCACTGAAAACCATAAAAACTTGAATGCTTCTGAAAGTGTTCTAACCATTCCCTTTCTCCACCAAAATATGATTTTTTTTGTTGGTGTTTTACTGGAAAGCCTTTCCATCTCTTCCTGCCCCTCTGAGCCCTTGCCACCAGGACAGGACAAGTAGAGACACAAACAACGATAAAAACCTGGCAGAGGTTCTATCCCTTCCCCACTTTATCCAAATAAAAAGCTCTAAAATTGGGATGTAAAGTCTAGGATTTAAAATCTATTATTAAGAGCCATAATGTGGTTTAAACAGAGTGGTAATTTGTGGTTAATTTTGGGGGGGGGGGGGGGGGTGGGGTACAAGCAGGATTCTTGCTTTTTTTTTTTTTTTTTTTTTTTTTTATGCCATTGCCAAGAACACAGAAACATCTTACAAAACAACACTGTTGCTTGTACTACTGATGGCTGTCAAATTTCCATCAGAAAAAATACATTTAAATAGTAAAAAAATGTGCAAGGAGCAATTCTGTGCATCTAGCCTTAGCAAAATGAAAGCTTAAGCATTCTAAGGAGCCACTTTATTAAAGAAATGTTAGCGTGGCCATAACCATGTGCTAAAAAAACAAAATAGCACATTTTTTTAAGCACAATGCTTTACAAAAGTGCTTTAATGAATAGGAAAAAATGCTATCAGAGTCATGTGACTGACCTCTCCTCTTATCGCAGATCCCGATAACATAGTTCCTCAGGAACTAACTACTCCAAATCTGATGGAGAAATACTGACCTATACCTCAGAGCTATCCAAAATTATTACCATCTCCGTCTCTCAACAGACCACTGTCTTGTTGGATAAGGAAGAAGACACTAATCATGCCAAACGAACTCAACCTGTGGCTAAATGCTTAACACTTAACACTGACTATACAAGATGCAGTAGACGCCACTGTTGCTAAAGACATCAGAGTGCTACATCAGGACTTCCCAGAGACCTAAAAGGCTTCCTCATGTACCGACTTCTGTGCATGCAAACTCACTTCTCTGGTTGGGTATTCGAGACAACCTGCAAGATAGAAAGGGCCCAAAGACACTACCAGCCTCAACTACACCACAAATCACCTAGGCCTATAATAGTGAAGTACTGAAATGAAAACCTCCAGAAAGAGCAAATATTCCTCTAAGCCCCAAAAGAAGAGGCCAAAAGTGGCAACCTGTCTGAGGTTCACCTCTTCTACCTTGCTCACATCTGGATGACTGTCACTAACTTTTCCTCCTTGACAATGTTCCCTGTTTTTATTATTTGCATTACCCCCCCAACCCCCCTATCCAACCATGTCGCCTGCCACTTTTTTTGTAGCAAAGTGACTACTCTCCCTGCATGGCCCTTTTTTGGACTAGTTTAGGCTTATGGCCCTTTCTTTGCATTAAAGGGATGACCTAAGCAGCAAGATATCAGTTGTATCATATTTATTTATATGCCCAGAGGCAGCAATACCACCTTTCTGTTGTTGAAATATGGTCCTAGTACACATTAACATCTTCAGTGGTCTGCCTACCAAATGTCTGACTCCTCTTGCCTAGACGGTTGTAAAATTCATCCCACTATGCCCTAGGGGTAATAATCCCTTCATCTTCAGGATGTTTGTGTAAAGGAAGCTCCTTCAATGTTCTCTACAACCACCATCTATTCCCTCCGATGCTCTACGAGACACTAGGACTCTTGTTGACTGCCCATTGGGAAAAGTCCATGCCTTCTGGTCTGTTCCTGTTCATGTTTATGTTTTACCTTGTTTATCCTAACTTGTATTATTTCTTTTTTCTCTGCAGTACTTCTCAACACTATTCCCAATGATACTTATATCCCAGAAGGCGAGTGGAAAAAAAAATGCAATATCCCCTTCTCGATATGTCTTCCCCTGAAAACTATATTCACTTAAAATTACCCTAATGTTGGTCGCCTCTATATGTAACACATTTTTCATGGCCTTGTTGTTAACATAAGAGTTATCTCTTCACATCAAGGGATTGAGGTCTCCACGACAAAGAAATAAAGTATTAGATTGTAAGCCCTCTGATTCCTCCTGAATGGAATTGTATTGTAACTGTTTGCCCCAATGTTGTAAAGCGCTGCGCAAACTGGCACTATATAAATCCTGTATAATAATAATAAAGTACTGCCTCACATCAAAAGGCAGACATTTTTTTGCAAGAATCTAATATTTTTTAAGATTATGTGTTTATTAACAAAATTTTTACAGTACAGGGTAAAGCCTTTGGCGGAGACACGTAGAACAGAGGTATTGAACCTTGACCCAACATGCAAAGAAGAATATAGTAATCAAAAAGAACAAAAGTGAGCGCTGTGTAGTTATTTAGCAGCTAGCACATAAACGTGAACATACAACCTACAAATAATCACAAATATTCAAAAAGTGACCAGCACTTCTTGTTAAAAGTGAATCAACATAAAACAACATAAAATCATAGTGAATAAAGTCCCATCATATGTATCCGTGGTTTGACCAAATCTTCAATGAATAATTCCAGTGATAAACTTGATAAGTCTATATGCTTACCAGAAAAGGAAAAATTCCAGCCAGATATAAACAACACCCGATGTGTCTAGAAATTATTCGTGACACACGTGCACCTCCACCAATCAATGCACTCACCAGATAGACAATGATATTACGCCTTGGGTTGTTACTCTGACGCAGCGAGACATCCCATCCTGGTGTATTAGTAGAATGGTGGTCCATGGTAGGATTAGGCACTAAGTAAAAAAAAGCTCACCCTTGGGAGCCCAAAATGTTCATATAGTGTAGTAGTGTATTTAAAAACAGACATAAAAACAGCTGCAGCGTGATACAAAATGGGCCAAAATAGGCCAAAAAACTCACATAATCTGCCACCGCTCCTACCACAAGCATGCGGTGGTGACAGTGTCAGGCCCCTCCCGACGCGTTTGCTCCTGCACGTTATAAAGGGATTTGCCTAATAGGGGAATAAAACCTATTCAATCCTAGCTTTAAAGTGGAACTGCAGTCTGCTCACATTCTGAAGCTTCCCTCCAACCACTTTGCATATTATTTTATATATATTCTGATTCTGTACTTGCCAAATATGCTGCAGAAATCTCCCTTCACTGAGTCTGGCTGCAATCATTTTAACTGTGGGCAGCTGAGGCTGCTGCCTGTTCACTTCCTGGATTTACACAGACACACAGAGGCACACCTCCAGCTCTGCAGCCCTGCAGCTCTCATTGGCCCTCTTATGACTCATCCCCGCTCCCTTCCTGGCAAACCCTCACGAGAGTGAGAGAGAGAGAGCTGTGCATGATGTCATAAGCCTAGGCTTATTACAAGAAACAGGAAGTGGACTGTATAAGGTATTTACTGGCAGAAAAAAATGGGCAGAAGATTTAAAGTGGCTGTAAACCCATTACAACCACTCTAACCTACAGGTAAGCCTAGATTAAGGCTTACCTGTAGGTGCAAGAAATATCTCTCAAATATAAAAGGTTTAGGAGATATTTTCAGGAATAGTGGCACCGATGTCTACGGCGCATGCGCCGTAGACATCGGGCGCAGGCACACTGAGCGTGCAGTTTCTAACGGCGATCATGCCGTTCGTGCGCGGGAGTGACGTCATTGCAACTCCAGCCAGTCACAGCGCCAGAGCCGCGATACCAGGAAGTCACTCCGGGATAGATGGCGGCGTCGGAGGAGGCGAACGAGGGCCGATGCCGGGGCTTCAATCTCAGGTAAGTAATTCATAATGAGCTAGTATGCTATGCATACTAGCTCATTATGCCTTTGCCTTGCAGGGTGTATTTTTTTTTTTTTTAAGAGGCTTTACTTCCTCTGATAGATGGAAAGTTGAAAAAATGACTCAAGGTCCGCTTTAATAAATCAATAGCATTTCAAACCGTATTCTGGCAATACAACATCCCAGCAACTAATTTTCTTATACTATGCTCAGATAACTAGTTTTTGGACATCCTTGTTCCACCACCCCTCATTCTTTCTCAGGCTGGTTAGATGATATAATTGGACGTGGTCTTGAGACTTTTTCTACACTTTATGGTACTACACTAAATCTCTTGATAAGCCAAATGTGATGAAATTGGCAAAGGACTTCCCTATTGATGACATTACAGAAAAATGATTATTGGCTTACCTAAAAGCGTGCAAATTAATTTACAAATTGATTATAATCTTGGAATAAAACCCAATTTAGAATTTTGTTTAGAGCTTATATATCTTTTCACATACTATTTGCTCCCTCCACCCAAACCACTAATTTGCTCACAAAATACTCCAAGGGGTTGATTTACCAAAGGCAAATAAACCGTGCACTTTGCAAAGTACAGTTGCACATTGCAAGAGCAGTTGCTCCAGAGCTTAGTAAATGAGCGGAAGCTCTGCTGACTTCCATCATCCAATCACGTGCAAGCAAAAAATGCTGTTTTTTTTCTTCTTTGCATATGATTATGTATTCTTTAAAAAGTGAAGCTTTACCTCATCTACTAAGCTCTGGAGCAATTGCACTTGCAGGGTCTATTTGTTTTTAGTAAATCAACCCCTAAGTGCAGGGACCTTCATGCTACTGTGGCTCATTTCCACCTTTTGGAAGGACATTTTATGTATTTAGAATAACACATGTATGCATACACTATGATCCTTTACTGCTATTTTGACACCTTCATCTGCTACACATTGTACCAGTATTACACAATGGACTCCTATCTGTTTATTAACAGTCAGGAGGTGCATTATGGAAAACTGGCCTTTACAAATGCCTCCATTCATGTCTTTGAGAACGTGAAAACACGCCTTTTGTACAGTATCTTGAGAAATCGGACACCGAATTTACCAAAGACAAAAAACACCCAAATTTTTTAATCCGTTGAAGTGCTTTATTATTGCATCATTTACAAGTGATGAAATACAAAATATAATGCAAACTTTTCAATACCTGTTATGCTTAAGAAAATCTATCAGGCTATTTAGGTCTTTTTTTTTACAACTGAGCTCATCTCTCAATTTATACAACTTAAACTAGTTTTTAATGAATATATATACACCTTAGGAAATGTTGTTGTGTTAATGATTTTGTTTCTTTGTGGTTTGTTAACTTCCTTGTAAACTAATTGGGCAATATATAATTTGCACTAATCTTAATCCTTCTTAGACTACTCACCTATGTTATACTATGCATTATCTCTGGTGGCAGCTCTGCGAGAGGTTACCCAAATATAGACTTGACCATATCTTACAAAATGCTACCTTTGCTTTTGTACAAAACTAGACTTTGTATTTCTTCCCATTTATATGATAGCAACTCTGTAGTTCCCTAGCGTTCAACAAAGAGTGTTTTAAAGCCTTTTTATAGCTATCTGTGACCTCCTTGGAGATGTATCCTCACTTCCTGCCTTGGTGACACAGTGTCACCGAGAACAGGAAGTGAAAGCTAATCTCTACAATAAAGACAGAAAGAATGGTAAAAGTTGACAGAAGTTCAAACTCTCCCCCACTCTATTCTAAACTAAAAATAACGTTTTGTCCATGAAAATTAACTTCATGGATTTTTTAAAAATCCTGTATCATAGCCAGTGTTCAAGCGTGCACCAACCTTCTTTTGTGGTGTGTATGTTCCCAAACAGGAATTAAGGCAAAATGGGGCTCTAGGCAAGGTAGCACTTTACCTCAACTCCCGCAACCCCCCTCCCCATCCATTCAATTGACAATGATGGAGATTGCAATAGGCACAGAGAACCTGCCATATTTCATTGTATGGCTTGTTTAGTCTAGGCCAGCCTTTCTCAACCTTTTCAACAAAGTGGAACACTTGAAATAACTTTCCGGTCTCAGGGAACCCCTGCCAGCCCTGATGCCCCAATGCCCTCCTCAAGGCTATGCTAATCAGACGCTACTTGATCCACCATATTGATTGTTGCTCTACTGCTATAACTGGGTCCTGAAGAAGCCTTGTGTTGGTGAAACGTTGACCTGACAACCGTAAGCATACAGAACTTACAACTTTATTTATACTGTATACCACATATGGACTTATCTTCCGGTATCAACTGTTTTCATACTTATGTGTGGATCCTTTGGAGATTTTGCATCCATGATTTAATCTCTGTTTCAATATGTACTAATATACTTATTTTGTACTTTTATATATAATTTGTGTGGTCTCCCATATGGAGCCTATAAAGTCTGGTTGCTTTAGGCGGGGTCTAAAATTTTCAGTCCGCATTTTGTATACTATATTTCGGATGTGGCTTTATATGTCAAAATTCTGTGCTGTTCATTGGTGTCAGTGGTTGCTCGTCGGAGAGGTAGAAATTGCTCATTGCTCAAGGAACACCTAGCCATCTTTGGAGGAGCCCTCATGCCGCGTACACACGAGTGGACCTCAGGGCCGTCTTTAATATTGATTGGACCCTGGGCAAAATTTTTCTTGGGGCCCCCCATGCAGTTTCGCTCTCCACCTGCTCTGATACATACAATAAATAGCAGCTAGACAACAAAATCAGTTTACTAAATCAGATCAGACAGCTATTGCGATTGGTTGCCAGAGGTTACAGTGTATCATTACCACTCACTGACTGGTTGCTAGAGGTTACAGCACACATTATGGCTCACTGATTAGTTGCTAGAGGTTATAGCACATGATTTCTGCTTGTTGATTGGTTGCTAGAGATTACTGTGGATATGACCTCAGGGGGGCATGATATACATATCAATGCCGATGGCCGCCGCTATTTACATATGAATGTCAGTAATTTACATGTAAACAAAGGGTCTGCGGGTGACTCATCTGTACACAACAATAGGGCAGAGCTGGGCAGAATTAGTAGCAGCACTTCACACTGAGATATTGGGACACAGCACGGGACTAAAACCTCAAGGGATGAGGGAATTTAAACCAGGATAGTTGGCAAGTATGAGGCAGCTGCTTTGGGCCCCACAACAATGACAGGACCCAGGGCAGCTGCCCCTTTTGTCCTGCCTTAAAAACGGCCCTGGTGGACCTTACGGCAGACTTTGTCCGGCGGACTTTCCGGCGGGATTCATACGTGTTGACGTACGACCGGACTAAAACAAGGAAGGTCATAGCCAGTATCCAATAGCTGCCCTAGCGTCGGTTTTTGTCCGTCGGACTAGCATACGAGCGGACTCGAGTCCGTCGGAAAGATTTGAAACATGTTTCATTTCTAGGTCCGTCGAACTTTTGGGGAAAAAAAGTCAGCTGGAGCCCACACATGATCGAATTGTCCGACAGACTCCGGTCCACTGGGCAAAGTATGCCGTAAAGTCCGGTCGTGTGTACGCGGCATCAGTTTTCCTTGGTTTTTCCATCAAACCCTGGTTGAGAAAGGCTGGTAAAACAGTCAACAGGTCATACATACATGTGCGTATACAAATGAGCCTGCACAGAGATGCATGAGCAAGCAGTCCTCATTCTACAGGTGATAGGAGGCGAAGTTACTTACCCTCATTGGCAGAGTCAGCCTAATTTTTCGACTTGGAGGGAAATCTATGGGTACAAGTTGCCTAGAAGTCACCTTGAAGTAGTACAGGAACCTTTTCTGAAGTCGGAGCAACTTCAGTAGTGTACATTAAGACAGCTCTCATTCACTACAATGGAATTTCTTATGTCCAGCAACTTGGGGCAACTTGAGGTCTGACAAGTCGGATCCCAAGTCGTTGTAGTGTGACCTACACTTACCTGCAGTTACTGACCTTAATCTGGAAAAAAATATCAAACTTTTTAAACAGACTTTTCCAAACTATTACTTAGCTATTTTTTTCTGTGCGGAAATTAGGGATACCTATTAAAGGTATAAACTTGCAAGTTCAGCTGAAACAATTATGCATGTTCATGGAAAGATCTTTTGTCTGCTGAATCTTCATTCTGCAATCCTATGCTTATGGATGGCCTTAAGAGTAAGTTCTTCGTTTTGTTATTTGCTGCTCTTTTCCTTACTGAATAAAGGTAGGCCTTTTTTTGTGACACTGAATAGTTTAATCTGTAGTGTGCTGTTTGGGATCCTGAAAGGGGTTCTTCAGTCACTGTGGTGTGAACGGGTCCTTACAATCTAATCTCCTTCCCACGCTCATACAAACACACCAAAGTCAACATGGTCAAATGGAAACGATCCTACATGTACATTTTGTGGTGAACCCCAGAATGCTTAGAGGTAATGAATAGGACATGTAGAACCTACAACTAACCAATACTATTCTGCGCTGAAAATATACGTGACACGGTATAGTAGTGACAGAAACTGCTACTACAAAATGGAAAGACCTTCTTAGCTAATATATTGTACAGATATTGTGAAAATTCTATAAACCACAATCACAAATTAGAATAATCATATCATTACAATTATTGTGCAAACACTAAAAAGTATCATAAATAATTTTCTCACCAAAAACCAACAATGGTAACTCCAATCCAGTGTTACCAAACTTCAATAGCGTCCTACAAATCCTGCAAACTGATTGCTATGCAGAGCTGAATCAGATTTTGCACAATCCAGTTTTAGCAAATCTCTCTCTAAATGTGTATACAGAATGTTTTAATAAGTGTATATATCAATATGAATATCCAAACATCCACAGGTGTGATCGAACAGTCCCACAAGTATCTTCATCTTAACCACTTGCCGCCCGCGTAACGTCATATGACGTCGCAGACTTTGAGCGGCGATATCTGAATGATGCCTGCAGCTTACAGGCGTTATTCAGATATCGTCTTTTAGAGCCGGCGATTCCCTTCACCATAAGAATATTCAGCTGCTTGATCGTTCTTATAGGCGGTGAGAGGGGACTACCCCCCCCCCCCTCCCGCCACCCTCTGGTGCTTCTCCTGGCTCACCCCTGCCATCGGCAAACTGGAGAAGGAACCGAGCGGCCCCGCATGCTGACAATAGAGATTTCCAACAGGCCAGATGGTCCCTGGAGTCTCTATGATTGTTTGGAGGACAGGCGCGATGTTATGATGTCACACCCGGTCTCTGCATTTGAAAAAACTCTGCCGCCTCAGCTGGGAAGCTGAGATTTTTTTTTTTTTTGATTTCAGTCTTCCCAGCCTAGAGGTGAGATCTGAGGACTTATTGACCCCAGATCTCACTATGCTAACCACATGGCCATCATGCTGTCCAAGGTTATAGGTCGTTCCGTGAGGTTCTTCTGAGGTCCTTTTTTATAGGAGTTCCAAGGCAAAGTAATTATAGCGCCACACCATTGGTCCTAAGGCTCCATTCACTTCTGTGTTTCCACAGTCCACAAAAACATGTGTCCTTATTGTTGTTGTGCTGTGGTTGTTGTGCTGTTGTGCTGTGGTGCCATTTATTCTTAATGGCACCCCAATGTAGCTTGCTAAGGCACATACGTTTTAGCCCAAACAGGACGCATAGAAACAAAGTACCATATGTTTCTGATGCAATGCATTTAAATAAGAGATGTTCCAAGCACTTCTTTGATGTGATTTCAGTACAATGGGCTGCCCATTCAAACAAATAGGCTGCCCTAACACACACGTCGAAATTTCGGCCCGCAAAAGACCGATGACAGTTTTTCGTCGGAAAATGCGACCGCGTGTATGCTCCATCGGACTTTTGTTGGCCGAATTCCAGCCAGCAAAAGATTGAGAGCATGCTCTCAATTTTTCGGTCAGGAAAAGTTCCTATCCGAAAATGCGATCGTCTGTGGCAATTCCTACGCATGCTCGGAAACAATTCAACGCATGCTTGGAAGCATTGAACTTCATTTTCTCGGCTCATCGTAGTGTTGTACGTTCCTGACGGTTGTAAGTTCAGCGAACTTTTGCGTGACCGTGTGTACGCAAGGCAAACTTGAGCGGAATCCCGTCGGAAAAGCCATCATATCTTTTTCCGATGAGAAATCCGCCCGTGTGTACGCGGCATTAGAGCTCATGATGAAATTACCTAGGATGTGACATTATCATTACTTTCTTCACCTATGGGAGGGTCCCCAGTCACATGGGAGCCACCTAAAAAGAACCATTGAGCCATAGAGCTCTACCAATTAGATTCTGTAATGTGATATCACATCTTTATTAGGCCCGTATTTAGCACCTCATGTTCATTTCAATCAAACTCTTTTATTGGAGGTTATTGAGCCATGACAAAAAGACAATATGGCTCCCAGTATAGAGAAAATTTAGGGGAACATTTCCTTGAAAAGTTAACAGCCAATTTGCCTTTAGTAAATCAACCCTAGCATGTCCAGTAGACAGTAATAACTATGCATCAATACAGGGTGGGGTTGAATGGTTGAAACTTATAGTTTTATAGAGCAATAGAAGGTGCTCTTTGTGCGCCATTGTATCTAAATGGATGGTCTTTTATATGCAGAGCACAGGAAAGAAGTTTGAGGGTCCTACTTGTTTACAAGTGTGATATGCAAGGTGAGAATCCTCTATGTGCAAACAAGCTCAAAGTAGATGCCAGCTAAACTGTAATGTCTCTAATATTTTTTAATACCTCTCCTCCCGCTGTGCTCCGGTGCCCTCCGCCGCTTACCGGGGCCGTCGGCAGCAGCGTAGGCGATTCGGTCCTCTCACTGGCTGTGCATGGAGACGAGTGAGGGGAAGATGGCCCCCACCCGTCTCCATGACACTGCAGGGCGGAAGCGGAGGACAGATAGGCTCCTGCGTCCAGAACATCACTCTGTGTTATGGCCACATATAAATTGTCTGATTAATTGCAGCCAGTAACGCCATCCCTGGACGCAAAATGTGTGCATCCAGGGCTGGTCAGCGACTCTATTTACATGTAACCACTTAGGCAGGCCCTACATGGTGCAAATTTCTTTCCTGCACCCACGGGTTCACATAATCCCCCATCAACACAGACAGTGTTGACAGAGGATTATCGCTAGCAGCTATAGCAGCCCCTAACTATAATCGCAGGAGAATCCGGCAAGCTGGTTGTACCCAAGTTGATCGATCTTGGCACATTCAGCCTGCCATTTAATGGTTCAAATGTTGGCCAGTTCAGCAGGAACCTGGCGAGATTCAAACCATGTATGGCTGGCTTTAAGCTGGCCATACAATTTTCTCATTCAATTTCCCTTAGATTTACCTTCAACCATGTAGTGCAAGGGCCTACCCAACTGCATACAAATTAAAAGTGTTTAGGTTTTACCTCATATTATATGATTTTGGTAAATCTATAGGAAGATTGTACGAGAGAATTGGATAATGTATATGAGCAGTTGCATGTGAAGAGTTGGTGCCGACCATTCATTTGTACAGGTGGCCATGCCACTGTTGTCCACACATACACACACAGCTGTTCCTCCGCCGGCAGCCGTCCGTGTGAATGGAACCTTGAGGGTCAGCACGACAGCAAAGCAAAACCATGGTTTCCATGTCTTGCACTGATGAGAAACTGCTCAATTCAGTTTGGATGAATGGCTGTGTATCCTTTGGGCTGCCTCTGTGCAATAAACCAGCAGTCCTGGGAGTACACTTGGCCACAGGGGCATGCAAAGATTTGCATATCTCCACCCACTTTCCTAAAATGAGGAATAACGCCTTTGTTAATTTTGGATTTTGACTAACTACTTAATGTTTGCAGAAGGCAATGCAGCTGTTCCTCACTTTAACATAGATTATTACTGGGCATTGCTTTAATTTTATTTCTTTTATTTTTGTCATTAAGGACAAATTCTGATTCCTGGATTATTTTGCCTTTACCCATCTCTGCCAAGATTTCTCTCTTCTCTCCCTTTTTTTTTTTCCTTTTTCTCTCTGGATCTCTTTGGCAGGGTTGGAAAAGGTTTGGGGAAGGGGGAGAGTTACCACGGTAACAGACGGTGTTACCCTGGCATGGTGTCACCCTGGCACACATGGCAAATGGTGTGAGCCGGCTGCTGACGTGAGCAGAATCCCCTCCAGAGGGCAGAGAAAGAGAAAAAAAGGTAAAAATGCAAGAGAGAACAGACAAAGAGACAGACAGCTTCCTTTTCTGCGCTGTTAAACTTTCATTCAACGTCAAAGTTGTGTGCATCAGAAGCTTCTCTCTTCCTTTGCCCAGTGAATTCTTTGCATTAAAGGATTCCCTTGAATCAGTGCTGCCTGCTTTCTGCGCTCTGTAGGCCTCTACAGTTTTTTGTTTTTTTTTTTACTTCTTTATTTTTCCCCTTTTTATAGAATGCCAACAGCACCATATTGTCGCCCGCAAAAAGTACAGTTGCCATAAAAAGTTTGCGCAACCTCAAGAATTTACTGTACAAGGTTCGAAAATGTGACCTAATCTCCATCTAATGCTAGTAGTCCTACATATCGGAGGACGAGCGGTGAATTAATTGCACCTTGGGACCCAGGCTGTGTTCAGTGCATGGGCCCCTGCTAGTTTAATGGGATCATGCATAAGTGTCTGCATACACAGGCATCTGTGTTTTGCTTCTGACATAAAGGATTTGGACGCAATGTTTGAATTTTTAATTGGATCTTATGCGGCGTTATATTCTTTGCAAATGACATATGAGATGGTGGCAGATAAGATTGAAATGGGGCTTCCAAACACAGGGACTGTGCACACGTATTGTATAAGAAGATATTGTAAACCTAACGCTGGGTATACACTTGTAGATTTTCGAATGAATGTTCGTCTGAAAATTGTCAGCGCATTCAACAGCTTGACAAATGTTTTTCGAAAGTAGTTCAAAATTTGGTTGGCTTTTAACCACTTATACCGGGCACGTTTACCCCCTTTCTGCTGTCACACTTTGAATGACAATTGCGCAGTCCTGCAACACTGCACCCAAACAAAATTTTTATCAATTTATATAGAGCTTTAAATAGAGTTTTAAATGGTGGTATTTAATCACCACTGGGCTTTTTTTTTTTGCTAAATAAATGAAAAAAGACAAAAAAACACGTTTTTCTTCGTATCTGTTATAAAATTTTGCAAATGAATAATCGTTATTCATGAATTTAAACCAAAATGTATTCTGCTATATTCCTTTGGTGAAAATAACCAAAATTAGTGTATATTATTTAGACTGTAGGAAAGTTATAGAGTCCACAAACTATGGTATATAATATCTGATCAATCCTGATGTACTAACGGCCTATCTCATTTCTCGAGGCCCAAAAAAATTTCAGGACAGTACAAATACCCCCCCCCCCCCCCCCCCCAAATGACCTCTTTTTGAAAAGTAGACAGTCCAGATATAAAGTAGGAGGCATGACGAGTTTTTTGTAGTTGCCATTTTTTGTCACAAGTTTTTGGAAAATTAAGATTTTTTTTTTTTTTTACATACTGTCACCAGTGCAGTACAGCATCATCATATAATGGGTGTGGCAGTGATCAGGGACACAATGGTGACAGTACAAAAAAAAACAAAAACATTTTCTTTTCATTTTTTTTTCTTTTTATTATATTTTTTTCCTTTTTTTTACGATTATATTTTTAACACACTTTGACCAGAATGTTACCATGGTAACATTGTACTACTCTGGGGGTGTGATCAGTATTTTCATGACACATTATGTTTGTAAATAGCAATGAATTTCATTGCTAAATGCAAGCATTTTACTGAATGAAATCAATTCATTAAGGTTGTTTTTTTGTGATTAGCTGTGATTGGCCAAAGCTAAACACATGGTACAGATGGGCTGTGATTGGCCCAGTCTGTACCATGTAATCACACTGACCCACAGCTAGCTGCACAATTGTATACACCGGATGGCTTGAAAGGAAGCCATCCATTATTTACAACTGTCCTGTGAGCTGCTGTGATTGGTTACAGTGGTAACATGGTTAAAAATTCTTTTGCTCGAGAAAAAATTTCCATCCTGCTCCTTTTAATTTTTCCAATTGTGCAGTCAAAAATGAATATCGATATGACCCCAACATCAATGAGAAATCAAACAAACGTTCTTAAAAGGAAAAATTTACAAAAATCTACTAGTGTATACCCAGCTTAAAGTGTTTGTAAAGAACGTCAAAAAATCACCCTTCAAGAGCTGGTCCAGAATGTGGAAGAGATCCTCCAGATGAGGATCACCGGGGTTGAAGAACTGGTCCAGAATGTGGAAGAGATCCCCCAGATGAGGATCTCCAGGGTTGAAGAACTGGTCCAGAATGTGGAAGAGATCCTCAAGATGAGGATCACCAGGGTTGAAGAACCGGCCCAGAATGTGGAAGAGATCCTCCAGATGAGGATCTCCAGGTTTGAAGAACCGGTCCAGAATGTGGAAGAGATCCTCCAGATGAGGATCACCAGGGTTGAAGAACTGGTCCAGAATGTGGAAGAGGATCCTCAAGATGAGGATCACCAGGGTTGAAGAACCGGCCCAGAATGTGGAAGAGATCCTCAAGATGAGGATCACCAGTGTTGAAGACCTGGTCCAGAATGTGGAAGAGATCCTCAAGATGAAGTCATCCCGCTAAGGAATCATTCCACCATACACCAGCCACTGACTGCAATGAGAGAGTGAGGAACCAAACCTTTAAAGTTAATTTGTCACTTGAAATACGTTGACTTTATTGATTGACTGTCAAGAGCAAAGCTTTAGGATAAATATTTGAACTGCTGTATATTGCTTAAAGGTTATGACTACTTTGACTATCAGAAATAATAGTCTTTTCAAAGCTCTCCTAGTATGTGATCAGCTCGGTATTGATAAACAAATCAGTACGGGTTATCATGAACCTGACCTGGCTTAAAACTACCAACAACAGCCAACAACAGTTCTGAAGTATGTCACCTGGTGGACTAGTCTTCCTAGTAAAACCTGTGTCCTTGTAGAACCCCTTGGATCTTAAGTCCAGGCAGTTCATGGAACCTTGACTTCCACCCAAGTTTATATTAATGCCAGCTGCCTTCCAGTACTCACTTCTGTCCTGTGCTATTTAACCTTTTGTCAACCATGTAACATATATGTGCCACAGCAAGGAGGGTGAGCTTTTAACAATTTAAAATTTTCCTGAGATGATTCCTCTACCCAATCATGCAACCCTTTTATTATTTCATTTCTCCAGGTATATCTTCAAGTTTATTATGATATAATGTAATTATTCCAGCAGCTATTTTGGTGTGTTGTTTATTTTTGTCCTTCTAGGTGGGGCCCCCCTCAGGGGCGGGCTGGGCCGGGGGGCAGGGATGCAATTGCCCTCCAGGCCGCTCTGATGTGCTGTACGATTTGGCCGCTGTGTCGCCAGCTCACAACTGGGCATGCGCAGTTTCTGAGCTGGCCGAGTGCGGCAGATCCATCCAGCAGTGTGTTCTGTCACTGGGCTGAAAGTCCGTGTTAGAAGAGCGCAGCCCAGTCCAGCCCCTCCCTCCTCCACACCACTACATGGCTGGTAGATCTGTTCTCTCTTTCTCAGCCCACACTCCGTGCAGCCCCGCCCACACTCTGTGCAGCCCCGCCCACACTCCGGGCAGCCTGTGTGCTGTCTGTGAAGAAGATGTGTGGGGCGGGAAAGTTAAAACTGAGCAGTCGGCTGGAATCAGTGAGCATCCATGTAAGTGAGCTCCTCCTCCCTCCCTGCTCTCCCAAATTCCTCCCTGCAGCTAGAGAGTTTTCTTTCCAGCAGCTTGTGACAGTACCTCACCCTCCTCTGTGGTATGAAGAGGTTCACACTGACACTGGTATGCTGCAGAGCTGGTAGTCTTCCTGCATGGTGCCCCTAGTCCCATTATAGACGTCTTTTAGGTTGCACATTTTTTAATGCATGTTCTGAAAATGCACAAAAAATGTCCTGCATGCTGCATCTTTGGTGCACTTTTAGAAAATGCAGCAAAAATGTGCAACATAAAAGAAGTCTCGGGGACAGCAGCTAAAGAAACCCGCCGGTACACCAGCACTGCAGCCAAACACAGCACACTAGTGTGAGCCCAAAGGCTCGCTTGTCGCAGGCACTGCCACTCCACTGAAAAGCGATCCATGCTTGGGTCACTTTTCTGAGGCATTTAACAGCAGTGTGAAGCGGTCTCTCTCTTTGCAGGCAGTGTGAAGCGGTCTCTCTCTTTGCAGGCAGTGTGAAGCGGTCTCTCTCTCTGTGCAGTCAGTGTGAAGCGGTCTCTCTCTCTATGGGGCAGTGTGAAGTGGTCTCTCTCTCTATGGGGCAGTGTGAAGCGGTCTCTCTCTCTGTGCAGTCAGTGTGAAGCGGTCTCTCTCTCTGTGCAGTCAGTGTGAAGCGGTCTCTCTCTCTCTGTGCAGTCAGTGTGAAGCGGTCTCTCTCTCTGTGCAGTCAGTGTGAAGCGGTCTCACTCTCTCTGTGCAGGCAGTGTGAAGCGGTCTCTCTCTCTGTGCAGTCAGTGTGAAGCGGTCTCTCTCTCTCTGTGCAGGCAGTGTGAAGCGGTCTCTCTCTCTATGGGGCAGTGTGAAGCGGTCTCTCTCTCTGTGCAGGCAGTGTGAAGCGGTCTCTCTCTCTCTGTGCAGTCAGTGTGAAGCGGTCTCTCTCTCTCTATGGGGCAGTGTGAAGCGGTCTCTCTCTCTGTGCAGTCAGTGTGAAGCGGTCTCTCTCTCTGTGCAGTCAGTGTGAAGCGGTCTCTCTCTCTGTGCAGTCAGTGTGAAGCGGTCTCTCTCTCTGTGCAGTCAGTGTGAAGCGGTCTCTCTCTCTCTGTGCAGTCAGTGTGAAGCGGTCTCTCTCTCTCTATGGGGCAGTGTGAAGCGGTCTCTCTCTCTGTGCAGTCAGTGTGAAGCGGTCTCTCTCTCTGTGCAGTCAGTGTGAAGCGGTCTCTCTCTCTCTATGGGGCAGTGTGAAGCGGTCTCTCTCTCTGTGCAGTCAGTGTGAAGCGGTCTCTCTCTCTCTGTGCAGTCAGTGTGAAGCGGTCTCTCTCTTTGCAGGCAGTGTGAAGCGGTCTCTCTTCTCTGTGCAGTCAGTGTGAAGCGGTCTCTCTCTGTGCAGTCAGTGTGAAGCGGTCTCTCTCTCTGTGCAGTCAGTGTGAAGCGGTCTCTCTTCTCTGTGCAGTCAGTGTGAAGCGGTCTCTCTCTCTGTGCAGTCAGTGTGAAGCGGTCTCTCTCTCTGTGCAGTCAGTGTGAAGCAGTCTCTCTCTTTGCAGCAGTGTGAAGCGGTCTCTCTCTTTGCAGGCAGTGTGAAGCGGTCTCTCTCTTTGCAGCAGTGTGAAGCGGTCTCTCTCTCTCTGTGCTGAAGCGGTCTCTCTCTTTGCAGGCAGTGTGAAGCGGTCTCTCTCTTTGCAGGCAGTGTGAAGCGGTCTCTCTCTGTGCAGTCAGTGTGAAGCGGTCTCTCTCTCTCTGTGCAGTCAGTGTGAAGCGGTCTCTCTCTCTCTGTGCAGGCAGTGTGAAGCGGTCTCTCTCTCTATGGGGCAGTGTGAA
This sequence comes from Lithobates septentrionalis, assembly GCA_037952835.1. Lineage (NCBI taxonomy): Eukaryota > Metazoa > Chordata > Amphibia > Anura > Ranidae > Lithobates > Lithobates septentrionalis. The sequence continues at coordinate 1,215,014 of JBBDGP010003029.1, read as the reverse complement.
GCGGTCTCTCTCTCTGTGCAGGCAGTGTGAAGCGGTCTCTCTCTGTGCAGTCAGTGTGAAGCGGTCTCTCTCTCTCTGTGCAGTCAGTGTGAAGCGGTAGCGGTCTCTCTCTCTCTATGGGGCAGTGTGAAGCGGTCTCTCTCTCTGTGCAGTCAGTGTGAAGCGGTCTCTCTCTCTGTGCAGTCAGTGTGAAGCGGTCTCTCTCTCTGTGCAGTCAGTGTGAAGCGGTCTCTCTCTCTGTGCAGTCAGTGTGAAGCGGTCTCTCTCTCTCTGTGCAGTCAGTGTGAAGCGGGTCTCTCTCTCTCTATGGGGCAGTGTGAAGCGGTCTCTCTCTCTGTGCAGTCAGTGTGAAGCGGTCTCTCTCTCTGTGCAGTCAGTGTGAAGCGGTCTCTCTCTCTCTATGGGGCAGTGTGAAGCGGTCTCTCTCTCTGTGCAGTCAGTGTGAAGCGGTCTCTCTCTCTCTGTGCAGTCAGTGTGAAGCGGTCTCTCTCTTTGCAGGCAGTGTGAAGCGGTCTCTCTCTCTGTGCAGTCAGTGTGAAGCGGTCTCTCTCTCTGTGCAGTCAGTGTGAAGCGGTCTCTCTCTTTGCAGGCAGTGTGAAGCGGTCTCTCTCTCTGTGCAGTCAGTGTGAAGCGGTCTCTCTCTGTGCAGTCAGTGTGAAGCGGTCTCTCTCTCTGTGCAGTCAGTGTGAAGCGGTCTCTCTCTCTCTGTGCAGTCAGTGTGAAGCGGTCTCTCTCTCTGTGCAGTCAGTGTGAAGCGGTCTCTCTCTCTGTGCAGTCAGTGTGAAGCAGTCTCTCTCTTTGCAGGCAGTGTGAAGCGGTCTCTCTCTTTGCAGGCAGTGTGAAGCGGTCTCTCTCTTTGCAGGCAGTGTGAAGCGGTCTCTCTCTCTGTGCAGTCAGTGTGAAGCGGTCTCTCTCTCTGTGCAGTCAGTGTGAAGCGGTCTCTCTCTTTGCAGGCAGTGTGAAGCGGTCTCTCTCTTTGCAGGCAGTGTGAAGCGGTCTCTCTCTGTGCAGTCAGTGTGAAGCGGTCTCTCTCTCTCTGTGCAGTCAGTGTGAAGCGGTCTCTCTCTCTGTGCAGTCAGTGTGAAGCGGTCTCTCTCTTTGCAGGCAGTGTGAAGCGGTCTCTCTCTTTGCAGGCAGTGTGAAGCGGTCTCTCTCTTTGCAGTCAGTGTGAAGCGGTCTCTCTCTTTGCAGTCAGTGTGAAGCGGTCTCTCTCTTTGCAGGCAGTGTGAAGCGGTCTCTCTCTCTCTGTGCAGTCAGTGTGAAGCGGTCTCTCTCTTTGCAGGCAGTGTGAAGCGGTCTCTCTCTCTCTGTGCAGTCAGTGTGAAGCGGTCTCTCTCTTTGCAGGCAGTGTGAAGCGGTCTCTCTCTTTGCAGGCAGTGTGAAGCGGTCTCTCTCTTTGCAGGCAGTGTGAAGCGGTCTCTCTCTCTCTGTGCAGTCAGTGTGAAGCGGTCTCTCTCTCTCTGTGCAGGCAGTGTGAAGCGGTCTCTCTCTCTGTGCAGTCAGTGTGAAGCGGTCTCTCTCTCTGTGCAGTCAGTGTGAAGCAGTCTCTCTCTGTGCAGTCAGTGTGAAGCGGTCTCTCTCTGTGCAGTCAGTGTGAAGCGGTCTCTCTCTTTGCAGGCAGTGTGAAGCGGTCTCTCTCTCTCTGTGCAGTCAGTGTGAAGCGGTCTCTCTCTCTCTGTGCAGGCAGTGTGAAGCGGTCTCTCTCTCTGTGCAGTCAGTGTGAAGCGGTCTCTCTCTCTGTGCAGTCAGTGTGAAGCGGTCTCTCTCTGTGCAGTCAGTGTGAAGCGGTCTCTCTCTGTGCAGTCAGTGTGAAGCGGTCTCTCTCTTTGCAGTCAGTGTGAAGCGGTCTCTCTCTCTGTGCAGTCAGTGTGAAGCGGTCTCTCTCTCTGTGCAGTCAGTGTGAAGCGGTCTCTCTCTCTGTGCAGTCAGTGTGAAGCGGTCTCTCTCTCTGTGCAGTCAGTGTGAAGCGGTCTCTCTCTCTGTGCAGTCAGTGTGAAGCGGTCTCTCTCTGTGCAGTCAGTGTGAAGTGGTCTCTCTCTCTCTATGGGGCAGTGTGAAGCGGTCTCTCTCTCTGTGCAGTCAGTGTGAAGCGGTCTCTCTCTCTGTGCAGTCAGTGTGAAGCGGTCTCTCTCTCTGTGCAGTCAGTGTGAAGCGGTCTCTCTCTCTCTGTGCAGTCAGTGTGAAGCGGTCTCTCTCTCTCTATGGGGCAGTGTGAAGCGGTCTCTCTCTCTGTGCAGTCAGTGTGAAGCGGTCTCTCTCTCTGTGCAGTCAGTGTGAAGCGGTCTCTCTCTCTCTATGGGGCAGTGTGAAGCGGTCTCTCTCTCTGTGCAGTCAGTGTGAAGCGGTCTCTCTCTCTCTGTGCAGTCAGTGTGAAGCGGTCTCTCTCTTTGCAGGCAGTGTGAAGCGGTCTCTCTCTCTGTGCAGTCAGTGTGAAGCGGTCTCTCTCTCTGTGCAGTCAGTGTGAAGCGGTCTCTCTCTTTGCAGGCAGTGTGAAGCGGTCTCTCTCTCTGTGCAGTCAGTGTGAAGCGGTCTCTCTCTGTGCAGTCAGTGTGAAGCGGTCTCTCTCTCTGTGCAGTCAGTGTGAAGCGGTCTCTCTCTCTCTGTGCAGTCAGTGTGAAGCGGTCTCTCTCTCTGTGCAGTCAGTGTGAAGCGGTCTCTCTCTCTGTGCAGTCAGTGTGAAGCAGTCTCTCTCTTTGCAGGCAGTGTGAAGCGGTCTCTCTCTTTGCAGGCAGTGTGAAGCGGTCTCTCTCTTTGCAGGCAGTGTGAAGCGGTCTCTCTCTCTGTGCAGTCAGTGTGAAGCGGTCTCTCTCTCTGTGCAGTCAGTGTGAAGCGGTCTCTCTCTTTGCAGGCAGTGTGAAGCGGTCTCTCTCTTTGCAGGCAGTGTGAAGCGGTCTCTCTCTTTGCAGTCAGTGTGAAGCGGTCTCTCTCTCTGTGCAGTCAGTGTGAAGCGGTCTCTCTCTCTGTGCAGTCAGTGTGAAGCGGTCTCTCTCTTTGCAGGCAGTGTGAAGCGGTCTCTCTCTTTGCAGGCAGTGTGAAGCGGTCTCTCTCTTTGCAGTCAGTGTGAAGCGGTCTCTCTCTTTGCAGTCAGTGTGAAGCGGTCTCTCTCTTTGCAGGCAGTGTGAAGCGGTCTCTCTCTTTGCAGGCAGTGTGAAGCGGTCTCTCTCTTTGCAGGCAGTGTGAAGCGGTCTCTCTCTCTGTGCAGGCAGTGTGAAGCGGTCTCTCTCTCTCTGTGCAGTCAGTGTGAAGCGGTCTCTCTCTTTGCAGCAGTGTGAAGCGGTCTCTCTCTTTGCAGGCAGTGTGAAGCGGTCTCTCTCTTTGCAGGCAGTGTGAAGCGGTCTCTCTCTTTGCAGGCAGTGTGAAGCGGTCTCTCTCTCTCTGTGCAGTCAGTGTGAAGCGGTCTCTCTCTCTCTGTGCAGGCAGTGTGAAGCGGTCTCTCTCTCTGTGCAGTCAGTGTGAAGCGGTCTCTCTCTCTGTGCAGTCAGTGTGAAGCAGTCTCTCTCTGTGCAGTCAGTGTGAAGCGGTCTCTCTCTGTGCAGTCAGTGTGAAGCGGTCTCTCTCTTTGCAGGCAGTGTGAAGCGGTCTCTCTCTCTGTGCAGTCAGTGTGAAGCGGTCTCTCTCTCTCTGTGCAGTCAGTGTGAAGCGGTCTCTCTCTCTGTGCAGTCAGTGTGAAGCGGTCTCTCTCTCTGTGCAGTCAGTGTGAAGCGGTCTCTCTCTCTGTGCAGTCAGTGTGAAGCGGTCTCTCTCTCTGTGCAGTCAGTGTGAAGCGGTCTCTCTCTGTGCAGTCAGTGTGAAGCGGTCTCTCTCTCTGTGCAGGCAGTGTGAAGCGGTCTCTCTCTCTCTGTGCAGTCAGTGTGAAGCGGTCTCTCTCTCTCTTTGCAGGCAGTGTGAAGCGGTCTCTCTCTCTCTGTGCAGTCAGTGTGAAGCGGTCTCTCTCTCTGTGCAGTCAGTGTGAAGCGGTCTCTCTCTCTGTGCAGTCAGTGTGAAGCGGTCTCTCTCTTTGCAGGCAGTGTGAAGCGGTCTCTCTCTCTCTGTGCAGTCAGTGTGAAGCGGTCTCTCTCTTTGCAGGCAGTGTGAAGCGGTCTCTCTCTTTGCAGGCAGTGTGAAGCGGTCTCTCTCTCTCTGTGCAGGCAGTGTGAAGCGGTCTCTCTCTTTGCAGGCAGTGTGAAGCGGTCTCTCTCTTTGCAGGCAGTGTGAAGCGGTCTCTCTCTCTGTGCAGTCAGTGTGAAGCGGTCTCTCTCTTTGCAGGCAGTGTGAAGCGGTCTCTCTCTTTGCAGGCAGTGTGAAGCGGTCTCTCTCTCTCTGTGCAGTCAGTGTGAAGCGGTCTCTCTCTTTGCAGGCAGTGTGAAGCGGTCTCTCTCTTTGCAGGCAGTGTGAAGCGGTCTCTCTCTCTGTGCAGTCAGTGTGAAGCGGTCTCTCTCTCTGTGCAGTCAGTGTGAAGCGGTCTCTCTCTGTGCAGGCAGTGTGAAGCGGTCTCTCTCTCTGTGCAGTCAGTGTGAAGCGGTCTCTCTCTCTGTGCAGTCAGTGTGAAGCGGTCTCTCTCTTTGCAGGCAGTGTGAAGCGGTCTCTCTCTCTGTGCAGTCAGTGTGAAGCGGTCTCTCTCTCTGTGCAGTCAGTGTGAAGCGGTCTCTCTCTCTGTGCAGTCAGTGTGAAGCGGTCTCTCTCTCTGTGCAGTCAGTGTGAAGCAGTCTCTCTCTGTGCAGTCAGTGTGAAGCAGTCTCTCTCTGTGCAGTCAGTGTGAAGCGGTCTCTCTCTTTTGCAGGCAGTGTGAAGCGGTCTCTCTCTCTGTGCAGTCAGTGTGAAGCGGTCTCTCTCTCTGTGCAGTCAGTGTGAAGCGGTCTCTCTCTCTGTGCAGTCAGTGTGAAGCGGTCTCTCTCTCTGTGCAGTCAGTATGAAGCGGTCTCTCTCTGTGCAGTCAGTGTGAAGCGGTCTCTCTCTCTTTGCAGGCAGTGTGAAGCGGTCTCTCTCTTTGCAGGCAGTGTGAAGCGGTCTCTCTCTCTGTGCAGGCAGTGTGAAGCGGTCTCTCTCTCTCTTTGCAGGCAGTGTGAAGCGGTCTCTCTCTCTGTGCAGTCAGTGTGAAGCGGTCTCTCTCTGTGCAGTCAGTGTGAAGCGGTCTCTCTCTCTGTGCAGGCAGTGTGAAGCGGTCTCTCTCTCTCTTTGCAGGCAGTGTGAAGCGGTCTCTCTCTCTGTGCAGTCAGTGTGAAGCGGTCTCTCTCTGTGCAGTCAGTGTGAAGCGGTCTCTCTCTGTGCAGTCAGTGTGAAGCGGTCTCTCTCTTTGCAGGCAGTGTGAAGCGGTCTCTCTCTCTGTGCAGGCAGTGTGAAGCGGTCTCTCTCTCTCTTTGCAGGCAGTGTGAAGCGGTCTCTCTCTCTGTGCAGGCAGTGTGAAGCGGTCTCTCTCTCTCTTTGCAGGCAGTGTGAAGCGGTCTCTCTCTCTGTGCAGTCAGTGTGAAGCGGTCTCTCTCTGTGCAGTCAGTGTGAAGCGGTCTCTCTCTCTGTGCAGGCAGTGTGAAGCGGTCTCTCTCTCTCTTTGCAGGCAGTGTGAAGCGGTCTCTCTCTCTGTGCAGTCAGTGTGAAGCGGTCTCTCTCTGTGCAGTCAGTGTGAAGCGGTCTCTCTCTGTGCAGTCAGTGTGAAGCGGTCTCTCTCTTTGCAGGCAGTGTGAAGCGGTCTCTCTCTCTGTGCAGGCAGTGTGAAGCGGGTCTCTCTCTCTCTTTGCAGGCAGTGTGAAGCGGTCTCTCTCTCTGTGCAGTCAGTGTGAAGCGGTCTCTCTCTCTGTGCAGTCAGTGTGAAGCGGTCTCTCTCTGTGCAGTCAGTGTGAAGCGGTCTCTCTCTCTGTGCAGGCAGTGTGAAGCGGTCTCTCTCTCTCTTTGCAGGCAGTGTGAAGCGGTCTCTCTCTCTGTGCAGTCAGTGTGAAGCGGTCTCTCTCTGTGCAGTCAGTGTGAAGCGGTCTCTCTCTGTGCAGTCAGTGTGAAGCGGTCTCTCTCTTTGCAGGCAGTGTGAAGCGGTCTCTCTCTCTGTGCAGGCAGTGTGAAGCGGTCTCTCTCTCTCTTTGCAGGCAGTGTGAAGCGGTCTCTCTCTCTGTGCAGGCAGTGTGAAGCGGTCTCTCTCTCTCTTTGCAGGCAGTGTGAAGCGGTCTCTCTCTCTGTGCAGTCAGTGTGAAGCGGTCTCTCTCTGTGCAGTCAGTGTGAAGCGGTCTCTCTCTCTGTGCAGGCAGTGTGAAGCGGTCTCTCTCTCTCTTTGCAGGCAGTGTGAAGCGGTCTCTCTCTCTGTGCTGTCAGTGTGAAGCGGTCTCTCTCTGTGCAGTCAGTGTGAAGCGGTCTCTCTCTGTGCAGTCAGTGTGAAGCGGTCTCTCTCTTTGCAGGCAGTGTGAAGCGGTCTCTCTCTCTGTGCAGGCAGTGTGAAGCGGTCTCTCTCTCTCTTTGCAGGCAGTGTGAAGCGGTCTCTCTCTCTGTGCATTCAGTGTGAAGCGGTCTCTCTCTGTGCAGTCAGTGTGAAGCGGTCTCTCTCTCTGTGCAGTCAGTGTGAAGCGGTCTCTCTCTTTGCAGGCAGTGTGAAGCAGTCTCTCTCTGTGCAGGCAGTGTCAAGTGGTCTCTCCCGCTCTCTGTGCAGGCAATGTGGAGTGCTCGCTCCCTCTCTGGGGCAATGTGGAGCAGTCTCCCTCACTCTCTCTCTCTGTGCGGGCAATGTGGTGTAGATGGATGGTGAGCTGATTCGGTAGTTCAATGGGCCACTTGACTGGACTTGCCCCCCAGGCCTAAGGCTGCCAGCCCTCCCTGGCCCCCCTGAATATCATACTTCATTAGTCCATACTCTTAATGCCTCACAGCTTCCCAGTGTCCGGCACCTCCTCCTGGCCATTTACTACCTCTTTAGAGGTGGATGACAGCCAACACTGCTAGGCAACTAGGTTGGTAATAAACAGAGCTTTTTTTCAGCAGGAACCTGGGGGGACACAGTTAAGGCACCTCCGGTGCTGAATGTATATAGTGACGCAAGGGGTGCCTGGGTGCGTTGGAGGGTCTATTAATGCTGGCTGATGTGGGATCTATTGTTTCTGGGGGGGGATATATTGTTGAGGGGGGTCTATTGTTGCTGGGGGGTCAATTGTTGCTGGAAGGGATGCACTTTTGACTCAGGAGATTTATTAATGCTGGCTTCTGGAGGATTTATTAATGCTGGCTTCTGGGAGATCTATTATTGCTGATGGGGGGGGGGGGGGGGGGTCTATTTTTCCTGGGGTGGGTCTATTGTTGCTAGAGGGATCTATTGTTCCAAGGGGGGCATTGCTGGGGAGGATCTATTGTTGCTGGGGCGGGCTATCATTGCTTGTTGCAGGGGATCTATTTTGCTGCTTTTCTTGTCTTGATTAGCAAATTCCATACAAATTACTTAGCAGCACAAAATGATACCTGGTTCTGTTTTCTCAAAAATGGGCAGTACTGGGAGGTGGGTAGGGGATAGAACCAAGGAATGGTGCTCAGAGGTGGGTAAATGGGGTAGACTTGGAAGAGGAGAGTACCTGCACCTATCCTCTGAGGAAAAAAGCCCTGGTAATAAAAGAATAGCATGTGGTGTAGAGGCCGGTAATGCATTGTTTATACTTCAAAGCATAGTTGGCTTTCCTGGGGGTATTTTCCAGAAGACATTAAGGTTGAAGCAGAATATCCTGGACCTGCCATAAAACCGGTGCATGCTCGAGATGGCAGACTCTAAATGCCTATTAGAGCAGCTCTTTCGTTTTATCAAGTCAAGGCTTTTCTGAGGATACTTTCCAGATTATGGCTGGAGCAGAAGATCCTGAACCTGCCATAAAACTGGTGCATGCTGAAGATAGAAGACCCTAAATGCCAATTAGAGCAGCTCTTTCATTTTATCAAGTCAAGGCTTTTCTGGGGGTACTTTTCAGAAGACGTTACGGTTGGAGCAGAAGATCCTGAACCTGCCATAAAACTGGTGCATGCTAGTTTGAAGACCCTTGCTCAAGATAGAAGACTCTAAATGCCTACAGCTCTTCCATTCTATCATGTGTCAGTATTAACTTTGGCATTAGGACCTAGCATGCTTCGTGCCAACTAGCCGCTATATATCAGTGATTGTTTGCATGCCAATTTTGTATCTATGCTGTATTCCATCTTATAGCTGACATTCGAGGCCTGCATAACAGCCATTTATCATATTGTCCATATTTACTGGGAGCCATTGTTTGCCCAGTTCAATGCTACTGCTCTGTGCGTTCATTATTCTGCAGATACTACAAGGGCGTTCATCTGTTTCCAGCTCTGTGCCGTTACTTGTTTTTATTTTAGAAGCATAATTAGAGAAGACGTTCTGGTGCTTATAATTGTATCAGTTTTATGTGCAGTACTTGTTCTTAAAACATACCTCGAGTGCTACATAGTAAACATGCCCCATCCACTAAATAAATAAGAGACGGTAATTAACGCACTAATTGACACCTGGCTTCTGGAATGGTACGTTTATTCATTAGACAGGGCAAACAAAAGGCAAACATTAAACTGGCTGACGGCACACTCACTGTGGGCAGCTGACTTGATGGAACCTGCAGGAGTGAATACAGGCCTGTGGCATAGGGTATGTTAAGGTAGAAGTAAGGACAAATCATTTTTTTCATGTTGGATAAAGTAAGGGATGGTTATGAGCCCTGTTAGTTTTTTTTTTTTGCCATGCGTGTCCCATTGAGGAGATTTCCTTTCACTTCCTGTCCCATAACCAAAACAGGAAGTAAGAGAAAATCCCTACACCGTGAAGGAATCCCTGGTTGTCACCAGAACTGGTGTCCCATTGAAATATTTCCTCTCTATTGTTGTTCTGCTGACAACTCAAAATTTGTGATTTTCTGTCACTTTCGGTTGCAGCGGTCACCAGGAGAAGGTCCTCGAATCCCTCTCCACTCTGTCCAAAACAAAAAAAAGTTTTGTCTTCAGGCCTGCCGATACTGTCCCTGGTTTTACTGAGGCTGGCAACCCTGATGGGGCCCCCTAGTGGCCCAGGGCCCTCGGGCAGTGCCCTAATCGCTCAATGGTCAGTCCGCCCCTGCTGAAAAGTAATGTATGTTTAGATGCCTGCTTTAACCCCAATGTTGCCGATCAAGAGGGCATTTGCAGCACTCTGGGTTCACTTGAATGGGTTGCGCTCGGTGGGTAGCAAGCAAAGCGCCCGCAGGATGTGAATATCCCTATCCGCTGCCATTCTAACTAAAGGGGGGCGGTTGGGGGTGCTAAGAACACGACTTAATGCGTCTAAACCTAGCCTTCATAGTACTTGAATGTATTTTATCATTTATGGCCCATTTACTGGAAGGATGCTCTGGAAAAAAAATGGGGCTTTGGGGTTATGGGTTCAAAGGAATTCTACACTGAAACAATGCTAAGGTTGCCATTGCTAACGTCTCCTTTTGAAAATGCCAGTTGCCTGGCTGTCACGCTGATGCATTGGCTTTCTGAGGCACAGACCTGGATTAAGTATGCAGATCAGGAGTTCTGACTTTACTCCCACTTCCTAATGTGCACACTTTTTTTCCAGCTCAGTGATTCAGAATGTGCTGACGCCAGGTAGCTAGCATTTTTAGAAGAAAGTCAGCCATGGCCACCCCATATATCTTTCAATAAATGTTCCCTATAGGTAATTTTTTTTTTTTTACTTTAGACAGATTAGGATTTTTTTTTTATTGCTGTTTTGTTCCATTGGGAAGATTTCCCATTAGGTCCTACCCCAGAGACTCAACAGGAAGTCAGATTACCCCTAGATTCATGTTCTAGTGGCAACTGTACATTTTTTTTTTTTTAACAACACCCATGAACAAAAAAATGTAATATATTTCAGTTTATTAACCAAATAACGACCGGCGCGCGCCGATGTACGTTGGCAGAATGGCACGGACAGGCAAATGGGCTTACCCGTACGTCCCTTTGAATTTGCCGCCATGCCATCGCCTGCACGCTGCCGCCGCCGGCACGCACGCGCGCCCGTCGCGAGCTCCGTGAGTCCGACTCGATGTCTCACGGAGAGGAAGAACGGGGAGATCCTAATGTAAACAAGCATCTCCCCGTTCTGCCTAGTGACAGTGTCACTGATCACAGCTCCCTGTGATCGGGAGCTATGATCATTGACGCGTCACACAGAGCCCCTCCCCTTCACAGTTAGAATCACTCCCTAGGACACACTTAACCCTTCCCTAGCCCCCTAGTGGTTAACCCCTTCACTGCCAGTGTCATTTTTACAGTAATCAGTGCAATTCAATCGCTGTAAAAATGACAATGGTCCCAAAAATGTGTCAAAATTTTCCGATCTGTCCGCCATAATGTCGCAGTCACGATAAAAATCGCAGATCGCCGCCATTACTAGTAAAAAAAAAATTATTAACAAAAATGCCATAAAACTATCCCCTATTTTGTAGACGCTATAACTTTTGTGCAAACCAATCAATAAATGCTTATTGCGATTTTTTTTTTAACAAAAATATGTAGAAGAATACGTATCGGCCTAAACTGAGGGAAAAAAAATGTTTTTTTTTCTATATTTTTTGAGGATATTTATTATAGGAAAAAGTAAGTAATATTACTTTTTTTTTTCAAAATTGTCGCTCGTTTTTTGTTTATAGCGCAAAAAATAAAAACCGCAGAGGTGATCAAATACCACCAAAAAAAAGCTCTATTTTTGGGAAAAAAAGGACCTCAATTTTGTTTGGGAGCCATGTCGCACGACCGCGCAATTGTCAGTTAAAGCGACGCAGTGCCGAATCGCAAAAAGTGCTCTGGTCTTTTGCCAGCCAAATGGTCCGGGGCTGAAGTGGTTAAACCTCAGATTTGAGGCTTGGCTAGAGGCAGAGGGTGTTTAATACACTGTGCTGTAGTGCTCTCTGTGCTTCCAATGGGCTTCAGCTGAATGGGTTAACGCTACCTCGCCTCCATCCACCAGAGGGAGCTGACAAGCAGAAGGAGCTCAAGAGACTTGATGGTGGGCAGTATTGAATCATGGGAGATGTAGTGCTGGGAAAGGATCATGTTGTTGGGGTCAATGACTATATAACTACAGCTCCCAATATGAATTGGGTATAACGAGAGAGAGAGAGAGAGCAGTATTTTCACAGGCTAAATACCAAGGAATTTCTTCTTTCTGCAGGAGACCAAGGAGTGCAAATTGCTGCTCCTGTGTGCACATGAACATCCAGGCAGATCCAGAAGTGAGCTGACATCTGAACAGTGAGACCCCCTATTACTGAATCACGCTGGTGGGAGGATACTGCTGTGTTGCTGCTAGCAGAGACTGAGCACATAGGAACAGGCCATCTAAATAGCAGCATTCTTAACGTCATGCAAACTTTACTGGGACTGTACCCCTAAAGCCGATCTCCAGGCACAAAACATTCATTGAAATGTATTCCAAAATAGCCACAAAGGATATTAAACCTAATTTGTGTGCACCGAATGCATTTGCATTCCCAGATATTACCTTGTAAAAGTAGCAGTGACATCATCACTGTGCTGTACATAGCCAATGAAGAGAGCAGAGCTGTGGGAGGGGCCCAGCAAGCCCCACCCACTACAGATTGCCTGTGTTTCGTCAGATTAGGCGACCCGTCAGAATGTGTAACGGAAGTGACGTTCCATCGCTGCCATCTTGCTACACCCCGCACTCCTCCATAGTAAGGATACAACGAGAAGAGGGAAAGCGGGCATCTTGTTACACCCACCGGAGTTTTGCATTTTACACAAATGTATGTAGGCATAGGACACACCTCCTGCCACACCCCCTGGTTGATTGAACCCTCAACGACTTTTTTTTACCACTACTATTCCTTTATATTGGCTTTTAAAATGTACAAATGCAGCAATTCAGAAATTGGATGAAAGGTTTAGCACTGGGAAACACTTTATGAAAGATAAATATTGCATTTTTTATACAACTATATGGATCAGACCAAAATGAGGGACAAATGAGGAGGAAAGAGGGACAGAGGGACAAATCAGGGACAGTCCCTCCAAATCAGGGACAGTTGGGAGCTATGTGGACGTTTTGATGATTGAATGTGAATGACAGACCACACAACGCACATTTCAGATGCCATTCAAATTTGAATGGCACCTAAAAACGTGGTGCGGTTCTGTCGCAAATTGTCTCGCAATAGATCGCGGCAAACTCCATCGCGTGAAGCATGTCACCCAAAATAAGCTCCTGAACTTTTTTGGGGGGGGGGACAAGCTTCACACGATGTGGTTTGCAGCGATCGCAGTGCCATTTATCGCATGACAATTGCCGCAGCAGAACTGCACAGCGTTTTTAGGTGCCATTTAAACGAATGCCATTTTGGAAATGTGCGATTTGTCATTCACACAGGGGCGTTTTTTTTAAAATCGCGGGAAGAAACACGGCTATTCTGCCTCTGATTCAAAACGCCCATGTGTGAATGCAGCCTAATGCCGCGTACACACGGTCGTACTTTTCGTCTACAAAAGTCCAACAGACGCTGATGGACTAAAGCTGGCTGGTAATCCGATCGTGTGTGGGCTTCTCCGGACTTTCAACTGACTTTTTTAGCCTCAAATCCGACGTACTTTAGATTTGAAACATGCTTCAAAACTTTACTTCGTAACTACGACGGACCCCGAAATCCGCTCGTCTGTGTGCTAGTCCGACGGACAAAAAGCCACGCTAGGGCACCTATTGGCTACTGGCTATGAACTTCCTTATTTTAGTCCGGTGTACGTCATCACGTACGAATCCGACCGACTTTTGTGTGGTCGTGTGTAGGCAAGTCCGTTCGTTAGAAAGTAGGCCGCAAGTCCGCCGCAAGTCCACCGAAAGTCTGCCGGAAGTCTGTCGGAAAGGCTGTCCGACTTTTGTAGACGAAAAGTACGACCGTGTGTACGCGGCATAAGAGAGCAGGAGTGGGCAGCATTGAAAGCTGTAAACTGTAAGTAAAAAAAATAAAAAAATTGCTCAGGTACAAATTGTACCAAATGGTTTAATGGGGAAAGTTTATATTATTGTTCTAAAAACTATTGAAGTTTTAACACATAACAACAAGATGCGAGATCTTTTTGGATTCTTGTTTAACACTATATATATATATATATATATATATATATATATATATATATATATATATATATATATATATATATATATATATATATATATATATATATAAAAATATTCATACACCTCTTATATCTGCCATATGTCCCATTATCTTTGCTGATGTGTATTTGCATCTCTGCGTATTTATCCACCCCACCAATATGTCACCCTGAAAACTTTAATCCAAACTAGAATGGAAAAAAAATATATAACGAAATGTAGAGTTAATAGATCAATTAAAGTAGAACTATAGACAAAACCTTTTTTTTTTCATTTTGGTGGGAGTAAGAGAAGGGTTATAACCCCTGTGAGGTTTATTTTTTTGCCATCTGTGACCCATTGGGGAGATTTCCCTTCACTTCCTGTCCCATAGCCAAAACAGGAAGTAAGAGGAGATCCCTGAAAGTTAAGGGAATTCCATGGGGACTCCCAGGTCACCAGAACTAGTGTCCCCATTTGGAAGATTTCTATTTCTATAACTTTTTTGGGGACAACCCAAAATTTGGGATCTTCTTCTACTTTGAGTTTCAATGATAATGGTAAACAGGACAAATAGAGAGGATGAATCTCCATAATGGGAGCACAGACAGAAATACAAACTGACAGGCGTTCTAATCCCTCTCCACTCTATCCAAAAAAAGTTTAGTTATACTTTAATTTATAATTCTTTAAATATTAAAAAAAAAAAAAATATTATTAATATTATTATTTAAAGAATTATAAATTAAAGTATACTCTTCTTCTTATTATTATTATCATTGTTATTATTATTATTATTAATAATTTAAAAAAAAATGTTGATCTTGTCAGAAATTCAAGCCGGTCCTTTGTCCTCTGCACACTTCCTGTGTTATCTCAAAGGGGTTTATTTACTAAAGGAGTAGAGCATGTGTACAAAGTCAATTTTCACTTTGCTACATGAACAGCCTATATGACCTTAATAAATCAACTCAATAAAGAGTCTTTTTTTAGCCCTCCCAATATCTACCATGAGGCTACAAGTCAATTAGCGCCTATACCTTGGGGATAAAAGCAGTGGGACTAATTGAGTAGTTTAGCAAAAAAAACTGGGCAGAGCTGACACCACACAGTCCACAAAAAAGTAGTGTGCTGTCAGCCCATTATAAAAAATAGGAACTTAAGACAGAACTTTTTTTTTTTTTTTTTCAGTTTGAATAGCGTAAGCGAGGGTTGTAACATCTGTCAGTCTGTGTCCCATTGGGGAGATTTTTATTCACTTCCTGTCCCATTGCCAAAACAGGATGTGAGAGGAAGTCCCTCCAAAACGAGGGAATCCCTGGCTGCCACCAGAGCTAGTGTCCCCATTGGAAGATTTCCCCTCGGGATTTTCTTTTACTTTCACTAAACATGACAAATAGAGAGGGTGAATCTCCCTAATGGGGGCACAGACAGCAATTAAATCTTAATAGGTGTTCTAATCCCTCTGCACTCTATCCAAAACTAAAAAAAAAAAAGCTTCGTCTTTAGTTACACCTTAACCACTTCAGCCACGGAAGGATTTGCCCCCTTAATGACCAGGCCATTTTTTTTTATTTGGCACTGCGTCGCTTTAACTGACATTTGCGCGGTCATGCCACCTTGTACCCAAACAAAATGTATGTCCTTTTTTTTCCCACAAATAGAGCTTTCTTTTGGTGCCATTTGATTACCTCTGCAGTTTTTATTTTTTGCGCTATAAACAAAAAAAGACCGACAATTTTGAAAAAAAAAACTATATTTTTTTACTTTTTGACATAATACATATCCAAAAAAACAAACAAACATATTTCTTCATCAGTTTAGGTTAATATGTTTTTGTGTACATATTTTTGGTAAAAAATCCTGCAATGAGCGTATATTTATCTGTTTGTACAAAGGTTATAGCGTTTACAAAATAGGAGATAGCTTTATGACATTTTTTATTATTTATACATTTTTTACTAGTAATGGCGGCGATCTGCGATTTTTAGCAGGACTGCGACATTGCGGCGGACAGATCGGACACCTTTGACACTTTTTTGGGACCACTGACATTTATACAGCGATCAGTGCTAAAAAGAGCCCCTGATTACTGTATAAATGTCACTGGCAGGTAAGGGGTTAACACTAGGGGGCGATCAAGGCGTTGAGTGTTTCTAACTGTGGGGGGATGGGACTGACTGGAGGAGGAGAGAGATCGCTGTTCCTGATCACTAGGAACAGCAGATCTCTCTCTACTCCCCTGTCAGAACGGGGATCTCTTTATTTACATACACAGATCCCTGTTCTGGCTCTCTGAGTCGCGATCGCGGGTGGCCAGCGGACATCGCTGCCGCCGGCCATGCGAATTGGCTTCAGTTTGATCAGATGCCCTTCACAGGCCAGTAATGGCCTGTCTGTCTGTCCCCTGCTGGGGAGGTTCACCTCTCTATTTGCACTGATGACCAAGGTCACTGAGACAGCAATGGATGTATTTATTAAGAAGAATATGCATATCATTTCACCCAGGGAAAGTTCATGTGCATGTCTATACTTACAAAAAATATATATAATAAATGTTATTCGACTTTTCCTTGTGCTGGTTGAAGTATTTTCTTTTAAAACAGAAAGTACTGCATTTTGCCACTAGATGGTGCTAAGTATCATAGGAAATGTCTATGCCCCATTTGTACAGAGCAGCCCTGAACACCTCCTCTTCTAGGGTCCCCTGCCAGCGCTCCTGGCCCCTCCCGTCTATCCAGTGCCCCCATGGACAGACACTACTTTGGGGGCACTTGTGCATGCTCGCTCCTGAGCCACGCTGCTGCATTCATGTACATGCATTTGCACTTTAGATAATGCAAAGAATGCATTAAAGTGTTACTAAACCCAGGACCCTGCATTCACTATATCTGGTCTGCCGCAGTACACAGAACATGACAATGCAATTATTTTAAATATAAACTGATAAATACCTTTTCTCATCAGCAGTATATAGAAGTCTTGTGACCTCTATTGGTGTCTGGTTAAAGCTTGTAGGAGGAGTTTTCATTCTCCTCTGACTGTCCTATGAGGCTGCAGGACCCCTGACCCTCTGTCAGTGATAGTGGTGATTGGCCCTGTGCTGATCACATGCACCCTCCCAAGACAAAAAAAAAACAAAAAAAACTCTCTAGCAATATACACCAAACTGAGCATGTGCAGCTTGTCCCCAAGGCTCTGTACTATAAGAGATGGACCGGGGACAGTGGAAGAAGGAAAGGAACTGAGAGGACAAGCTCAAACAGCACCCAACCCACAGTGAGAAATGAGTATAACAAGCATGCTTTACTGTATATACAGATTGATTTTACTATTGTGGGTTTAGCAACACTTTAGGCTTTAGAACCACTTTGATGAGGGAGTGGTAAAAACGTGACTCAACTTCGTGTTTTTACCACCCCCAACTGCCAGTGTAAGACAGGTAAGAGGGTAATTTCCCTCACTTTAGGAAATATCCTAAAGAGGATGCGAAGGGAAATCTCCCCAACGGCACACAGACAGCATAAAATACCCCAACCGGGGTTTTAACCCTTTCCTACTCTATCCAAACCCAAAAATAAAATAAAAGTTTTGGCTGTACATCTACTTTAATAGCCATTTCTTGCTATAATTGATTACCAAATGGGTGGGTACCATTATCCTCATTTCTTTAGGAACAGAGCATTGAACTCTGCACACGCTGGATCATTATAAAGGTATAGTAGGATACATAAATCTGAGATCGTGAGATTAGGAGGCTGATTTACTAAAGGAGTTGAGGATGTTCACACAATACATTGTATGAAGGTTCACTTCAATTATCCAATCATGTGAAAACAACATTCCTGTTAAAGGTGATGCACATATTATCTAAATACATTCAAGTGCAGGGCCGGGACAAGGGGGGGGCAGGAGGGGCGGTTGCCCTGGGCGCAATGGTTTATGGCAGAGATTTGGGCGCCCTGACCCTAATCCTAAGGCAAGGAAGGGGGGCACAGTTCGTATTTTTGCCCTGGGCACTAGATGGCCTTGTCCTGGCACTGATCATGTGTATTCTTCCTTGAATCTTGGTGTGGTTTGTGTATTTCTTCCAGATCTGTGCAGTAATCCAGCATGAGACTTTCTCTCTGTGCAGGAGCTTCCTGTAACCACTTTCGGACCGCCCACCACACATTTACTGCGGCAGGGCGGCCCGGCTGCGCAAAACATCGTACCTGTACGTTATTTCCTCTTCGGGGTCTCGGGCACACACGGGAGGCAATCAGCAGGGCCGGTGGCTATGATGGCCACCGGGACTCGCCGATCGTTTGCATGAGTGGCAGTGCCTATGTAAACAAGGCAGACCGCTGTTCTGTCAGAGAGGAAGAGAGAGATCTTGTGTTTCCTGCTAAACAGGAACACAGATCTCTCTCTTCCTCCAGTTAAGCCATCCCCCACACAGTTAGAAAGCACTCCCTAGGAGCAAACCTAACCGTTTAATCGCCCCTGATGGTTTCCCCTTCCCTGCCAGTGTCCTTTATACAGTGAGAGTGCATTTTTTTTTTTAGCACTGATCACTGAATTGGTGCCACTCGTCCCCGATTTGTCCGCCGCAATATCACAGTCCCGCTAAAAATAGCTGATCATCGCAATTACTAGTAAAAATAAAAATAAAAATGCCATTGTAGACGTGAAAACTTTTGCGCAAACCAATCAATATACGCTTATTGGGATATTTTTTTTTACCAAAAATATGCAGCACAATACATATTGGCCTAAATTGATAAATAAATTTGATTTTTAATTTTATTTTTCATTGGATATGTTTTATAGCAATAAGTAAAAAATATTGTTTTTTTTTTCAAAATTGTCGGTCTTTTTTTGTTTATAGCACAAAAAGATAAAAGCCACAGAGGTGATCAAATACCACCAAAAGATACAGAGGAAAATCAACAATGACATAAGAGGGGGATGAGTTTATAAATTCCATTAAGGAGTAATAATGAGATGAAGGGTCTGGAATAAAGATTGAAGCGTAGACCGGTGAGCATAAATATGGTAATGCTGTTTTTTTATTTATTTATTTTTTTCAGGTGTATTTGGGTGGGGATATATGTGAGAATTGTTTTTTGTGTTTTTTTTAATTGTTGTTGTGTTATAAAAATTATTTGATTAAAAAAATACCACCAAAAGAAAGCTCTATTTGTGGAAAAAAAAGGACATAAATTTTATTTGGGTACAGCGCCGCACGGCCGCGCAATTGTCAGTTAAAGCGCCGGAGTGCCGTATCGCAAAAAATGGTCTGGCCGTGAAGAGGGGGGATAAAACCTTCCAGGGCTGCAGTGGGTAATAAAGACGGCTCACTGCTGGTCTATGTAAAGTCTGGTCTCCGCCCCTCCTGTAGTTTTCTGCAGGCATTCTGTAGTGGGTGGAGCTTGACGAGCCCCTCCCACAGCTCTGCCCTCTGAGCAGGCTATGTACAGCACAATGACGATGTCACTGCTACTTTAACAAGGTTTGCAAAGGCATTTGGTGCACATAAAATTGATTTATATCCTTTGTGGCTATTGAGGATAAATATACTAAATATAATAAAATATAAATATACTAAATATAACAAAATATCCTAAATATAATAAAAAAATAAATATACTAAATATAACAAACTATACTAAATATAATAAAAAATAAATATACTAAATATAACAAAATATATTAAATATAATAAAAATAAATAAATATACTAAATATAACAAAATATACTAAATATAATAATAAATAAATATACTAAATATAACAAAATATACTAAATATAATAAAAAAATAAATATACTAAATATATCAAACTATACAAAATATAATAAAAAATAAATATACTAAATATAACAAAATATACTAAATATAATAAAAAATAAATATACTAAATATAACAAAATATACTAAATATAATAAAAAAATAAATATACTAAATATAATAAAATATAATAGAAAATAAATATATTAAATATAACAAAATATACAAAATATATTAAAATAAAAATTTGTGTGCCTGCAGTTCGGAGTTTAATTTATTTAATATGCACATAATTGGCTAATTGAAGTGAATATTCTCACGTTCTCAACTCCCTTTACGAAATCAGCCTCTATTTTTTTTTTTCCTGAAGTTGTACTTTAATTCTTCCTGATTTTTTTTGTTTTATATATATATATGTGCTCCAGAACTCTCTGTATTGAGGTTTAAAGCTTTGGCACCTGCAGTTCATAGCTGCTATAATGCTTATCATCCCTGATTTTGGGTGGGTATTCGTTTAGCTCAGTTCATAATATCCGAGTGTGATGAGGACCACGGCATTAGGGAGCCTGTGGAGTTGTACTGGTCCGAAATCGAATGTGGACTGTTCTAAAACAACCAGGCAGCCATCATTATTAATTGATTGCTAAACCAACTGTGGGTATAGGATTGTTTATATGGGATTGTATGATATTTTTTATTTTATTTATTTATTTATTTTATGGTTGAACTACATGGACTTGTGTCTTTTTTTCAACCTGACTAAATATGTAACTATGTAGCTATGTAACCATGGCTTCTGATTTAGTAACTTCTCTTTCTCCTTTTTTTTTTAAAAACAACAATTTTCTGTGTCCTTTAGGCCCTACCCATTTGTTGTTGGTATTTCCCCTACCTGGTTATAATTGTGGGCTCATTTTGCACAGTTCAGCTCATTGCGGCCTCAGAAGAGTAGTGGAGCGTGCAGGGAACTCCAAAGACAGTTTTTTGTTGTTTCTTTCGCCACACATACACCAAAATAAAAACTTCCTCTTATAAAAAGTGCCACATGTGAGTGATAGTACACACATCATGAGATCAGTCTATTTGCTGTGCCTACAATGTACTTGCCAACAGGCCTGGAAAACTCTGAACTAATACCATGCCATGTCCAAGCGTTACAAATAATCTTACATAATTCTATAAACTTCTGGACTTTGAGATTTGAAGTGCCAGGCACAACTTCAGAGATTACGCCGGTGTTTGATAATGTTTATCATTATAAAATGTAACTCATTCCTTCCCGCACGCTCCCTCCTTGGTAGCTCGCTGATCGTGACCTGTCCATCGGTCACGGCCTTGTGACAGGTAGATCGTGTCCCCACTGTGCCCACCTCTGTTAAAGCATTTTCTCCCCCCATCTCCAAAGCTGCACACAGAAGTGCCGGTGAGATCTGTTCTTTTATACTAGTTCCCGCGCTTAACCTGTTGTGTCCATGAATGGATGTGAGGGGTTGAATAGTGGGGTTAGCATGCCAGAACCGAGTGAACAAGTCTCTACCACTTCCCCGTGCTGCACTGTATATAGGGAGGAGGAAGAAATATATATGTAACCATACATAGATAATCATAAAGTTGTGCACGACTGACCTCTGCATTATATACTGATAACCATTATATACTGATTATACCACTGACCCCTGCACTCTGTGTTACACGCTGCTGACCAATGCACTCTGCATTACATACTACTGACCTAATCACTCTGCCTTACTTCTTACTGACCTCTACACACTGCACTACTTTATCTGGCATCTGCACACTGTATTACTTATTACTGACCTCTGCACTCTGCTTTACCTATTACTGATCTCTGCAGGGCCGTCTTTAATATTGATTGGACCCTGGGCAAAACTTTTCTTAGGGCCCCCCCATGCAGCTTCGCTCTCCACCTGCTCTGATACATACAATAAATAGCAGCTAGACTCAAATTCAGTTTACTAAATCAGATCAGACAGCTATTGCGATTGGTTGCCAGAGGTTACAGTGTATCATTACCACTCACTGACTGGTTGCTAGAGGTTACAGCACACATTATGGCTCACTGATTAGTTGCTAGAGGTTATAACACATGATTTCTGCTTGTTGATTGGTTGCTAGAGATTACTGTGTATATGACCTCAGGGGGGCATGATATACATATCAATGCCGATGGCCGCCGCTATTTACATATGAATGTCAGTAATTTACATGTAAACAAAGGGTCTGCGGGTGACTCATCTGTACACAACAATAGGGCAGAGCTGGGCAGCATTAGTAGCAGCACTTCACACTGAGATATTGGGACACAGCACGGGACTAAAACCTCAAGGGATGAGGGAATTTAAACCAGGATAGTTGGCAAGTATGAGGCAGCTGCTTTAGGCCCCACAACAATGACAGGACCCAGGGCAGCTGCCCCTTTTGCCCTGCCTTAAATACGGCCCTGGATCTCTGTACTCCATGTTAGATATTATTGATCCCTGCAATCTACATTACATACTACTGATCCCTGCATCCTGTGCTACATACTACTTATCCCTGCACTCTGTTATACACTACTGACAACTGTTCTCTGCATTACATATTACTGACCCTTGGGCTCTTCAAACCTTCTTTACTTTTTAATGAGACCTTGCTAGATTATCTCTAAATTATCTGCGTGTATATATATATATATATATATATATATATATATATATATATATATATATATATATATATATATATATATATATATATACTCAGTATCATAATTGGTGTATCTCACAAAAGTGAGTACACCCCCCACATTTTTGTAAATATTTTCTTCTGTCTTTTTATGTGACAACACTGAAGAAATGACACTTTGCTACAATATAAAGTAGTGAGTGTACAGCTTGTATAACAGTGTAAATTTGCTGTCCCCTCAAAATAACTCAACACACAGCCATTAATAATAATTAGGAAGTAGGTCTGGACAGCCGCACTCTGAAGAAATTGCCTTTTTATTCAAAGAATCACATCAAAAATCAAAGATACATGCCACAGCAGACGGGGAAGCTGACAGTAACAGTATGAATAAGCACTACTGTTAGTGCAAAACGCGTCAGATTCCCTGTCTGCTGTGGCATGTATCTTTGATTTTTGATGTGATTCTTTGAAAGAAAAGGCAATATCTTCAGAGTGCGGCTGTCCAGACCTACTTCCTAATTATTGCTATATGCAATTGCCAGCACCTGTGACTTCTATAGTGAAGAGGTTTACTATCGCCTGACCTCCTGGAGTGGTGATATCTTTCCTTCCCTATCCTGATTTCTGGACTTTGCAACACAGCCATTAATGTATAAACCGCTGGCAACAAAAGTGAGTACACCCCTAAGTGAAAATGTCCAAATTGGGCCCAAAGTGTCAATATTTTGTGTGGCCACCATTATTTTCCAGCACTGCCTTAACCCTCTTGGGCATGGAGTTCACCAGAGCTTCACAGGTTGCCACTGGAGTCCTCTTCTACTCCTCCATGATGACATCACAGAGCTGGTGGATGTTGGAAACCTTGCGCTCCTCCACCTTCCGTTTGAGGATGCCCCACAGATGCTCAATAGGGTTTAGGTCTGGAGACATGCTTGGCCAGTCCATCACCTTTACCCTCAGCTTCTTTAGCAAGGCAGTGGTCATCTTGGAGGTGTGTTTGGGGTTGTTATCATGTTGGAATACTGCCCTGCAGTCCAGTCTCCGAAGGGAGGGGATCATGCTCTGCTTCAGTATGTCACAGTACATGTTGGCATTCATGGTTCCCTCAATGAACTGTGCCGGCAGCACTCATGCAGCCCCAGACCATGACAGTCCCGCCACAAAGCTTTACTGTAGGCAAGACACACTTGTCTTTGTACTCCTCACCGGAGTACACCTCTCATCAGACCACAGGACATGGGTCCAGTATTCCATGTCCTTAGTCTGCTTGTCTTCAGCAAACTGTTTGCAGGCTTTCTTGAGCATCATCTTTAGAACAGGCTTCATTCAGGGACGACAGCCATGCAGACCAATTTGATGCAGTGTGCGGCGTATGGTCTGAGCACTGACAGGCTGAACCCCCCACCCCTTCAACTGCTGCAGCAATGCTGGCAGCACTCATACGTCTATTTCCCAAAGACAACCCCTGGATATGACGCTGGGAACGTACACTCAACTTCTTTGGTCGACCATGGCAAGGCCTGTTCTGAGTGGAACCTGTCCTGTATGGTCTTGGTGCTGCAGCTCAGTTTCAGGGTCTTGGCAATCTTCTTATAGCCTAGGCCATCTTTATGTACAGCAACAATTCTTTTTTTCAGATCCTCGGAAAGTTCTATGCCATGCTGAACTTCCGGTGACCAGTATGAGAGAGTGATAACACCAAATTTAACACACCTGCTCCCCATTCACACCTGAGACCTTGTAACACTAACAAGTCACATGACTGCGGGGAGAGAAAATGGCTAATTGGGCCCAATTCAGACATTTTCACTTAGGGGTGTGGTCACTTTTGTTGCCAGCGGTTTAGACATTAATGGCTGTGTTGAGTTATTTTGAGGGGACAGAAAATTTACACTGTTATACAAGCTGTACACTCACTACTTTACATTGTAGCAAAGTGTCATTTCATCAGTCTTGTCACATGAAAAGATAGAATAAAATATTTACAAAAATGTGAGGGGTGTACTCACTTTTGTGAGGTACTATATATACTTGGTATCATTATATGGCACGGTTTGATCATTATCAGTGTATATATACTCAGTATCTTTATACAGTGTGATCATTATCGGTGTATATATACTCTGTATCATTATACAGTGCGGTGTGATCATTATCGGTGTATATATACTCGGGTGTCCTTATACGGTGCGGTGTGATCATTATCGGTGTATATATACTCTGTATCATTATACAGTGCGGTGTGATCATTATCGGTGTATATATACTCGGTGTCCTTATACGGTGCGGTGTGATCATTATCGGTGTATATATATATACTCGGTATCATTATACAGTGTGATCATTATCGGTGTATATATAGTCGGTATCATTATACGGTGCGGTGTGATCATTATCGGTGTATATATACTCTGTATCATTATATAGTGTGATTATTATTATCAAAAAACAGATAATAAGTACCACTACACAGTAGAGAATAATTCTAAACCATTTATAGACACTCAGTAATGTTATACGCAGCATATAACATCTTTCTTATCCATCTGTGACTGAACTCTGCTGAATAAATCATAACTGAATAATAAAGTTTTTTTTTTTTCTATAGAAATCACAGTCACTGAAGGCTCATTTACACTTGCTTCGACTTCAACACACGTTAACGGCTAGTTTACACTTGCTTCAAAACAAGGCTTTGGACACGCTTTGTTAAAGCTCTCTGAACGCTAGTCTAAGCTGCTGTCACAAAATAAAATGCTTAGCTTACAGTCCTGTTTACACCTTGCTTTTGATTTGCTTTGCTTCAAAAATTATACCCCATGTCGCTTTAGTTGTGCTTCAAAGCGTCTTCTAAGCCTCCATAGAAGTCTATGGCAAAGCTCGCTTGAAGTCCCACCAAAGCCTCATCGAAGCCCCACCAAAAGCTCATCGAAGCACCAAGCAAAAGCAAGGTGTAAACAGGACTGTAAGCTAACCATTTTATTTAGTGACAGGAGCTTTGACTGGTGTTCAGAGAGCTTCAACAAAGCGTGTCCGAAGCCTTGTTTTGAAGCAAGTGTAAACTAGCCCTGAAGGTCTATGACACCCGTTAGTCACACAATCACTTTATCTTTGCTATAACCTCTTGGTTTCCATGTGCTCAAGCAATTTGTGACACGTCACTAGAAAATAACTAGAGATGTGAGGCGCAGGCAGATCCCGGGATGTGCTCTGCTTCCCGCTGTCCTAAAGCAAACTTAATTATTTCCAAAGGTTTGGCAAATACTGAGTTAAACTAAACTTGCTAGGCTGTAAAATGAGGACTCATAATAGACAGGATGTAATGTCAGCGGAAATTACAGCGGCACTGAGACAATCGGCCCAAGAGACCTGTGACCCAGAGAAAGTGACACACTGACACACATGGGGAGGGGGATGAGAAATGTGACAACCACAGGGTAACAGAGACAATGAGAGCTATGTGACATGGAGTCTGTCCATCCCACCACAGGGTGACACAGACAGGAGGAGTTATGTGACATGGGGTCTGTCCATCCCACCACAGGGTGACACAGACAGGAGGAGTTATGTGACATGGAGTCTGTCCCTCCCACCACAGGGTGACACAGACTGGAGGAGTTATGTGACATGGAGTCTGTCCCTCCCACCACAGGGTGACACAGACTGGAGGAGTTATGTGACATGGAGTCTGTCCCTCCCACCACAGGGTGACACAGACAGGAGGAGATATGTGACATGAAGTCCATCCCTTCCTCCACAGGGTGACAAAGACAGGAGGAGATATGTGACATGAAGTCTGTCCCTCCCACCACAGGGTGACACAGACAGGAGGAGATATGTGACATGAAGTCCGTCCCTTCCTCCACAGGGTGACAAAGACAGGAGGAGATATGTGACATGAAGTCTGTCCCTCCCACCACAGGGTGACACAGACAGGAGGAGATATGTGACATGAAGTCCGTCCCTTCCTCCACAGGGTGACACAGACTGGAGGAGTTATGTGACATGGAGTCTGTCCCTCCCACCACAGGGTGACACAGACAGGAGGAGATATGTGACATGGGGTCTGTCCCTCCCACCACAGGGTGACACAGACAGGAGGAGTTATGTGACATGGAGTCTGTCCCTCCCACCACAGGGTGACACAGACAGGAGGAGTTATGTGACATGGGGTCTGTCCCTCCCACCACAGGGTGACACCACCCAGGAGGAGTTATGTGACAAGGAGTCTGTCCCTCCCACCACAGGGTGACACGGACAGGAGTAGCTATATGACATGAAGTCCGTCCCTTCCTCCACAGGGTGACACGGACAGGAGTAGCTATGTGACATGAAGTCTGTCCCTCCCACTACAGGCTGAAACTGAAACAAACAGGAGGATGTATGTGACATGGAGTCTGCCCCCCCCCCCTACAGGGTAACATGGAGAAGAGGAGTTGTGTGACAGAAACTCTGTCCTCCCACCATAGGTGACACCACCCAGGCTGAGCTTTGTGACATGGAGTCTGTCCCTTCCACCACAGGGTGACACCATCCAAGAAGAGCCATGTGGCATGGAGTCTGTCCCTCCCACCACAGGGTGACACAGACAGGAGGAGCTATGTGACACTGAGTCTGACCCTCCCGCCACAGGGTGACACCATCCAGGAGAATCTATATGACATGGTCCCCCCCCCCCCCCCCACTACAGGGTAACAGAGAAAGGAGGAGTTATGTGAAATGGAATTAGTCCTCCCACCATAGGTGACACCATGCAGGAGGAGCTGTGTGACATGGAGTCTATACCTCCCACCACAGGGTGACACCACCCTGAAGGAACTATGTGACATTCAGTCTGTCCTCCAACCATAGGTGACACCACCCAGGAGAAGCTGTGTGTGATGGACTATGTGAATTCGAATCTGTCCCTCCCACCAGAGGGTGACACCACCAAGGAGGAATTATGTGACATGAAGTCTGTCCCTCCCACCGGAAGGTGACACCATGCTGGAGTTGCCATGTGACATTTAGTGTTTCCTCCCACCACAGGGTGACACCACCAATTAGGAGTTATGTGACATGCAGTCTGTCCCTCCCACCACAGGGTGACACCAACCTGAAGGAACTATGTGACATTCAGTCTGTCCTCCAACTATAGGTGACACCACCCAGGAGGAGCTGTGTGTGATGGACTATGTGAAGTCGATTCTGTCCCTCCCACCAGAGGGTGACACCACCAAGGAGGAGTTATGTGACATGCAGTCTGTCCCTCCCACCACAGGGTGACACCAACCTGAAGGAACTATGTGACATTCAGTCTGTCCTCTAACCATAGGTGACACCACCCAGGAGGAGCTGTGTGTGATGGACTATGTGAAGTCGAATCTGTCCCTCCCACCAGAGGGTGACACCACCAAGGAGGAGTTATGTGACACGAAGTCTGTCCCTCCCACCGGAGGGTGACACCATGCTGGAGTTGCCATGTGACATTTAGTGTTTCCTCCCACCACAGGGTGACACCACCAATTAGGAGTTATGTGACATGCAGTCTGTCCCTCCCACCACAGGGTGACACCACCCTGAAGGAACTATGTGACATTCAGTCTGTCCTCCAACCATAGGTGACACCACCCTGAAGGAACTATGTGACATTCAGTCTGTCCTCCAACCATAGGTGACACCACCCAGGAGGAGATGTGTGTGATGGACTATGTGAAGTCGAATCTGTCCCTCCCACCAGAGGAGTTATGTGACATGGAGTCTGTCCCTCCACTCCAGGGTGACACAGACAGAAGGAACTATGTGTCATGGAGTTAAACTGAGGACAGCTTCTCAGAGTTCAGTGACGTTAAAACAGTTATTTTTTTGCCGTTCTTTAACCGGACGCTTCCCCTTTAATCACGATCCTCTCGTAATATATATAAATATATGTATAAAAAAAAAAGCAAGTTAATGCAGAACAGACCTGAGCCTGAGCCAGCACGACCTGAAATAACTCCAATATCACTCACACAAGTTTGTTTTGATCAAAGTACTATGGGCCTGGGATAGGGGGAGCGAGCGAGAGAGACGCTAGAAAAGAGAGGGAAGTGAGCACATAGAAAATGATTATACAAGGTGAGATAGAGGAACTTCACAGAAAAGACACATTATAGAAAAAAGACAGAGGAAGCACTGTGACCACGAAGAGACGGAAAAAAGTCCTTTACCAGGACAAAAAAGCCTTTGGCAGACCTTCTACACAACTCGCTCCTCGGAGCCCGCCATGCAAGAGCTTAACGCCCGTTAACCCTTTTGGTGGCTGCGCTGGGGGGTGCTAGGGGGGCCCAGGGAGCGTAAGGGTTACAGAACGCGCTGGGTCTGTCATTTCCTGGGGCGGCCTGATGAGGTGATTGCAAAGTGGGGTTTAAATCAAGACTTGCACTGGCCGTGGGCCCGAAGCCAAGGAAACGAGGGGGAGAAGTTACAGAACGGAGACCAGTTAACTCCACAGCTGCTGGCGAGCGCAGGCACGTAAGGCCGTAGCTCGGGGGGCCCCTCGGGGGTTGAAGTTTGGGGGCGATTACCTTATGTGCCCTAATTTGGCCCCTGTTCACATACATTCACACGAGAAGGTGTTAGGAGCTATTTCCTGTGTCTAGTCTATGAGATTTACTGCCCTAGACAGAAGCGTCTTTTCTGCGTCCAGCTGTAAATTTACTAGGCTTTATACCTGCCTGCATGCGGGGGATTACAGCCGATATATATTATTCTATAGAACGTCGCCCTATTTTACTATAATGCCTTATGAATGACGGAGCCAGAAGGGAGAACAAATCTGGATGTCTGTAAATACCTATCAACTTCTTTCAGGTGCAATAAAGCAGAATGAGAAGGATGGCTTTGGTAAACAAGAACTTTATGCTTAAAGGGTAAGGTCACCTTTTCATGAAAAATGGAAAGGTAAACCAACTCCAAATATCCCAGCCACCCCTCCAGACCATGCTACACATAGTGGCCACAATGCCTCATACTCCTGGTGTAGAAGTCCTTACACTTCCCACCTCAATATAAAGCCTGGGAGTAAGTATCCATCATAATGCTCGCAATGGCAACCACGTTTCTTTTGTCTGGGGCAACCTACCAGAAGAGGAATCCTCAGATGCACTTGGTCAGCTTCTCATTGGTTTTTATTGCAAGCATTATCATGGATACTCACTCCGAGGTTGTGAATTGTGGTGTACAGACCACTATACCAACAGCACAGGACATCATAACCACTATGACCAGCAGGGGCCAGAGGGGTGGCCAGGGTATTTGGAGTTAGATCGCCTTATCGTTTTTCATGAAAAGGTGAACTTACCCTTTAATAGCCCTCATGTCTTTCTATAACTATTACTCATAATCATTTTAAAGCTTTAATACTACTAAAACATTGATTCTTCACTAAGGCAAATGGTGTTTAACAGTTTGCTAAACTGTTTGTCTTACAGTTTGCTTTCTTTAGGCTCCATTCACACTTGTGCGACTTGTCTTGCAACTTTTGACAAAGTTGCATGACAAGTTGTTCCCCGTGTTTTTCAATGGTAACCATTCATACATGCGAAACTTAAAGTTGCAGCAACTTCAAAGTAGTTCTCGCACTACTTTGGTCCGACTTTCATGCAACTTGAGGGCCGTAGACTTCAATGTTAACCCTTAGAGCCCTTTCACACTGGGGCAGAGGGTAGCGGTAATGCGCCGCTAGTTTTAGCGGCCCTTTACCACTGTTATAGCAGCGCTTTGGCGTCGCTATTCAGGTGGGAGCGGGGCGCTTTTAACCCCCTAGAAGGGGTTAAAAAGGGGCTAAAAGCGCAAGTGTAGCGCTGCAGCCGAAGCGATTTTGCAGGCGGTGCCCATTCATTTCAATGGGCAGGGGCGGTGGAGGAACGGTGTATACAGCGCTCCTAAACTGCTCCAAAGATGCTGCTTGCAGTACTTTTTCTAACGTCCTGCAAACGCACCGCTCCAGTGTGAAAGCACTTGGGCTTTCACACTGGGGCTGCAGGGGAGGTGTTTTTCAGGCGCTTTACAGGCGCTATTTTTTAGCCCTGATAAAACGCCTCAGTGTGAAAGGGGTCTAAGAAGTTGCATGAAAGATGTACCTGAATGTTATACAGTGCAACTTGTGTGCAACAGTTGCCAAAGTCGTATACAAGATACACCCATCCAAAGTTGCGTTAATGTTGCATCAAAATTGCACCAAAGTTGCACTCCAAAGTCAGCGCAACTTTGGAGTCCTACAAGTGTGAATGGAGCCTAATGCCACGTACACACGATCGGACTTTCCGACAACAAAACTGGATTTTTGTTTGAAGGTTGTTGGCACTTGGCTCCAACTTGTCTTGCATACACACGGTCACACAAATGTTGGCCAACAATTACCAACGGTGGAACGTGGTGACGTACAAGACGTACGACAAGCTGAGAAAAAGGAAGTTAAATAGCCAGTGCGTTTCCTTCTGCTTGATTCTGAGCATGGGTGAACTTTTGTGCGTCGGACTTGTGTACACACGATCGGAAATTCTGACAACAAAGTTTTGTTGGCGGAAAATTTGAGAACCTGCTAGCCAACATTTGTTGGCGGAAAGTCTGGCAACAAATGTCCGATGGAACATACACATGGTCGGACTTTGAGCCAACAAGCTCACATCCAACATTTGTTGTCGGAAAATCCGATCGTGTGTATGGGGTCCTTGTTCGCACCTGTGCAATTTGTCCCACTTTGAATGTTGCATGACAGGAGGTCATCACAGAACAAGATAAATTATTTCCTTTCTATGCCATTTATGTAATGTGCTTCTGTGCGACAAAAAAAAGGTGCAGGCATTTCTTCTGAGTAGAAAGGCCTGCGGCCTAGCACAGTGTTTCTCAACCTTTTTTTCAATCAATGTACCCTTTAAAATTCTGCTCAATCTTGAGGTATCCCAATCTAAAATGTAAAGAACTAAACTAATAGTTTTACATAGCATAACAACATCCACACACATAGGACACCCAAGGTTAGAGGTGATTTATTTTTTCAAAGCAAGTACACCTTTGCTCACTGGTACTGATTAGTTTTCCGAAGTTTCTCTTCTCCCTCAGTATCTCTCACTTAGGCCCCTTTCACACTGGAGCGGTTTTCAGGCGGTATTGCGCTAAAAATACCGCCTGAAAACCGCCCCTAAACAGCCTCCGCTGTTTGTTCAGTGTGAAAGCCCGAGGGCTTTCACACTGAAGCGGTGCGCAGGCAGGGCGGTGAAAAAAGTCCTGCAAACCGCTTTTTTGGAGCAGTGAAGGAGCGGTGTATTCACCGCTCCTTCACCGCTCCTGCCCATTGAAATCAATGGGACAGCGCGGCTATACCGCGGTAATACCGCGGCTATAGCCGCGCTGTACGAGGGATTTTAACCCTTTTTCGGCCGCCAGCGGGGGTTAAAAACGCACCGCTAGCGGCCAAATACCGCTGCAAGAACGACGGTACAGCAGCGCTAAAAATAGCGCTGTTGTACCGCCGACGCCCCCACCGCCCCAGTGTGAAAGGGGCCTTACTCAGCTAATGGGACCCCAGTACTGAGAGAGAGGGGCAGGGGAGTACAAACAAGGATGCTGTGCAGGTGCCCGACATCCTCCTTATCAACTGATGACGTCATTGGTTAATAGGATGGCAGTGGCTACAAAGTTGTATTGGTGCACAATGAAAACCTGTGGTTTTGTGCAACTAAAAGGCAGCCTTGATCCATAGGTTGGCTTCTGTACAATTTTTGGGCAATTTTTAGGCATTTTGCCAAGGCACCCCTATAGATACCTGAAGGCACCCCAAGGTGCCTGGGTACTCTGTTTGAAAAAGGTTGGCGGAGCAGAATGCTGCAGCGGGGACCCTTGCTCTCTGTGTGGAAGCAGTGGTCTCTCTGCAAAGGTCAAACATGTCCCCTGCTGGGTCAGTGCTGGAGCTTCCCAATCAGCAGGGAGTATGAGCCTCACTGATTACCGAACTATAGGTCTGAATCACCAGGGGGTGTGTCAGACCTCTTCAGAGACCCATTGAGAACGAGGCTCCTCTGCAGCATGCTGGCAGGGAATTAACTTTTCTTCTCAGGCTGTGGCTGCTTCCTATAGCTAAATAGATACTGTAAATACCCGATATTTAATGCCCATACAGTAGGTATACTGTATATCTTAGTGTGAAGTGCAGTACCTAGCTGCTTAAAATGCATCTCATTACTGGCCTAACAGTAAAATGAAATATCATTTGGTGAATTAAGGTGACAGCACTTTGTGCTTAACATGTTTGCACCTTGTTCAGGTTCCAGAACCAGTCCTCCTCAAAGTCATATGCAATAGATGGAGTGTCAGCTCAATGCTTCTATGTCTTGGAAGCTGACTAAGATCTCCCTGACGCTCCTGAATCTGTTTCTGTATGCCTAGGAGATTTGGGTGTTCCCTCCCACCTTTGTATATTCCAGCCCCCCGACCAATTTCTCCATAATGTAAAATAAAAAAAAACAAGCAGGAATGGTAGGATGCCCTTCATAATGGCCACAACAGGTGTGCAGACCCAGGAACTCAGCGCAGAGCTCTTACTATTAGAGTCTCTGATAGATATAAGAAGATGTCATTTGACTCTCAAGTGTGTACTAACTGCTGTTGTTTGGTAGAATGGACCACTAATGTCCCTTTGGTCCATACTACCTCTTTCCATAAAGTCTTCTGCTGGTCATAAGCTTGGTAGTTCCAACCAGTTTTGGACTGTAAAAAATATTGGTCAAAGCAAACCATTTTTTCCTCCATTTTATGGTGTCGATAAATACTGTTGGTGGTAAGTTGACCTGACACTTTTTCAGTAGATGTCACAGGTGGGCATAAAGCATATTGTATACTTTGGGAAACTGTACATACTTTTGGCCACTGCCTGCAGGAGCTAGGACTAACAGTTCTCAAATGTGCCTATACGCTTTCCTGACATCAGCGTATGGCCCATGTCATGCTGGTAATTCTTCCACCGGAGACACCTCTCTAGCAACAGAAAACCCGAGCAGCTGCCACTCTACCCAGTGCAGCCGCCTCTCTTTAGTTATGTTAGTGAGGGAGTGATACTGTAGGTGAATGGACTCAGCCATTCTATGACTGGTGAATTGGTGAATTGAGCCACATTCTTTCTTCTAGCTTTACTTAGAGCTGGCCAAAGAGTAGCTCCATCTGAACTCTGATCTTCCACTTGCATTGACATGATTGGATGCCATGGATTAAGACTGACGCATGACTATCAATTCAGCAGACACAACCGAGGAAACGTGTCAAATTCTTGTACAACCATCCCTACCTGCACTAAAGCAACCCAGAATGCTTAGTCCTGAAGACTTTCAGAGTCTGAATGGCACCCATACCAAATGTCCCTCTCTGTTCCCAGTGCAGCAAGGCAGCTGCTTAGCATAGGACCTGGAAGCTGGTGGAGATCACTGGAGTAGTCTTGCCTACTACATTACTACCAAACCTGTGTAATGTGAGAACAAACCTAAACAATCCCTTCAATTAGTATCAAACCAGATATGCCCTTGCATTGCATAGCTGCTGGTAGGTCTAAAGAAAGTTACATAATCAGACCAGCCATAAAACCGTCTGCTGAACCGGCCGAGATTTAAACCAATTATGGGCAAGCTGAATGTACCTAAATTGATTGTTCGATCAACTTGGGTACAATCAGCCTGTAGGATTTAGGCTATTATAGCCGCTAGTAGTAATCACTGTGTTCTCCTGGCGGGGACAGCTTCCCCCACCTCTCTGCCGGGAGAACACAATCGCTCCATCTAAGTAGATTGAATAGATTGAATAGTGCATGGTCAGCTTAAGGGTCTTTTTCTTGTCCACTCATACAGAAGAAGAGAAGCATTCTGGGTGGGTCAAGTTCACAGCACAAGGGAAAGATAACATTCAGACATCCGATCACTTCATGTGGTCTTGGATGCACAAATGCTGCCATGTAACAATAATTACGGTAAGTAAAAAAGAAAAAAAAAATATATTTTTTAAAAACGATTTGAAAAATAATGATAACAAAATAAAACATAGAAAAAACATTGACATCTAACAAACACACACACACATACACATTAAAAACCCCTATTGCACTTTTTACATTAGTCCCCACACACCTAGGAGGTTTAAGAAAACACATTCAGAATATAATAATTGCTTGGCAGGAGTCTAATAATGAAGTATAACCAGATACAGGTGAAGTAGTAAAAGGTTTTAATGTATTTATATTTTTTGCATATTTTCTTTGTTTCCAAAGCAAGCATAATGTGAAATCTAGAGTTATGTATTTACTTGAGAGTTTCATGTTTTTCATTTACTAGTATTCGGAAGTTTGAATATTATAAAAAAGTAAAAAATAAATTTTTATTTGCTTTTTATAAAAAAATATAAATTTAATATACATTTGGACATAGGATGTACAAAATCAAGGATGAGTTCTTTAAATTTTGTATGTCCCTAGTTTAATGAAAATGTGAATCATATATTATTATTATTATTATTATTATTATTATTATTATTATCATTTTATATTATATTTTTAATAGTTTTTATCATATTTTTTTTAAATGTAAGTCTTATTGATACTTATGGAAAAATGGAAAAAATACATTGGCTAGCCCAAAAAAAACAAGCTGGCCTAGGGCAGCGAAATCATCACATATAACTTTACCGAGCACTATTTACTTCCAAATTGGTCCCATAATGTCACCCCAATGTGCTTTCACAACTACTGCAACATTTTCAGCACTGTTTATGGTCTACCCATACAAGCGTAAGAAATCAAACAATTAGGCACTGTATGTTGCCACTTGTCTGTCTAAATACATCCTCGCCACTGTTAGGGCAGTTAGCAGAGACACCATTTAATTTTGGGCGTCTGCTCCAGGAGATCAGCCCTTTTGTGGCCCTTTCCAGCTTCAGGAACAGAAACAGAATTATTAATAGGCTATATTTAGAGATCCTAATACATACGCCATAAAAGACTATAATAACTTCTTTAAAGACCGAATAGCAATGATGTATAACATGCCTTGATGAAAGGACACTGCATGGTTTCAAAACATTGCATTGTTATGGTGACTAGCTGGGAACATAGCTGATGCTGAAAAATTCAGCCACATGTACTGTACTGGGTTTCCTGTGTAGGCTCTATTTCCGATAGCGTTAGCCCAGTGCCTGCAAAGTGGCTGCAGTCTCGGCTTTTCCTGTGGACGGTTGCTTATGAACTGGTGGAAAGGCTAATGGAGCCCGCAGCTAATGGACCAGCAGAAGAAAAAAGCGGCTGATGGACTGGTAACAGATTAGGGAGTGTCAGTGGCTGAGATACAAACCTAATTTTCATACACAGTCCATATTCCCGACCCCAGCTGTGCCACCTATTCCCACTTCTAGTCTGCACCAGACACTACACCAGTGATTCTCAACCAGGGTTCTGTGGAACCCTAGGGTTCCTCCAGAGGTTGCTAGGGGTTCCTTCAACATTGGGCAATTTCTGCCTCTCAGATAAGTTCCCACTGACACCAGTGATCTTTTTAACTATCTGTAAGGACGTAATTCTTCCCAATGACCACAAGTG
This sequence comes from Lithobates septentrionalis, assembly GCA_037952835.1. Classification (NCBI taxonomy): domain Eukaryota; kingdom Metazoa; phylum Chordata; class Amphibia; order Anura; family Ranidae; genus Lithobates; species Lithobates septentrionalis. The sequence goes on along the minus strand of JBBDGP010003029.1, from coordinate 1,179,887 downwards.
TAAGGACCATTCTTCCCACTGACCATCACACTAATGTATCATGAGTTATAGATTTCTCATTTTTAGCAGGGGTTCCCTGAGATCGCAGGACTATTTTTAAGGGTTCCTCTGTGTTGAAAAGGTTGAGAAATGCTGCACTACACAATCCCTACAGTCACCAATGTGCATTTCCAGACCAGTGGTCACTGTTCTGAAATCCTTGCTCTCATCACGCTGTAGTCCACCCTGCCCCACTCCGCAGTACCCCTGCTCCACAGTACCCACTGTTACCACTCAACAGCACACACTGTTATGCTCTACAGTCTCTACTAATTATTAATATATAATTATTTTTCACAAACTTACCTGTTTTAGATTAGGCACACTTTTGCTAGTACTGATTTTAGAAACAATTAATACACATACATGGTCTACCTAGTGCATGCCTGTAAATTTCATATCTGCATTCATTATGTGCAGCTGTCTACTTTTATTTATTATTGCTATTTATATATCACAAATTATTTACGCAGCTCTTTACATATGGCACATTCACATCCGTCCCTGCCCTCAAGGAGCTTGCAGTCCATGGTCCCTAGCTCACATTCATACATACTAGGGCCAATTTAAGCAGGACCCAATTAACATACCAGCTTGTCTTTGGAGTGTGGGAAGAAATCGGAGTATCCAGAGGAAACCCACACAAGCACAAGGAGAACATGAAAATTCTAGGCAGGTAGTATCATGGTTGGGATTCAAACCAATGACCACAGTGCTGCCAGGCAGAAGTGCAGACCACTATGCCACTACTTTTCTAGGTATACCCCTGTTACCCCAACAGCCTCATAATTTGAATGAGATGAAATCTGAGCAAGCAAATATATGGTCAATGTGTCCCCTGCCCCCTCTTTCTGAACCCACTAAAGCCTCATCTACAATGAGCGAAACACGAGAGTGTTGAGCATAACAGAATCATGTGTTAAAAGCAGGACTTTTTTTCAGCGGGAATGCGGGGGAACGCAGTTCCGGCACCTCTGGCACTAAATGTATGCAATGGCAAGGTGTGCTGGAGGGTCTATTGTTGTTGGCTGCTGGGGTATCAATTTTCTCTAGAGGGGATCTGTTGTTGCAGGGGGACTATTGTTGCGGAGAGGCATATACTATTGAGGGAGGGGTCTATTGATGCTGGCTGCTGGGAGATCTATTGTTGCTGGGGCGAGTCTATTGTTGCTAGGGAGAGGTATTGTTTTTGGAGTGTCTATTGTTGCTGGGGAATCTATTGTTACTGAAGGAGATCTATTGTTTCTTGGTAGGATCTATTGTTTTTGGGGGTCTATTGCTGCTAGCTGCAGGGAATCTACTATTTTACTTCTTTCCTTGTTATCATTAACAAATTCCATGCAAATTAGGTAACACCATATAATGATACTTGGTTCTGTATTTTTCAAAAAGGGTGATACTGGGAGGTGGGTAGGGGTGGAAGTAAGGGATGGTGCTCGGAAGTGAGTAGTGGGTGGAGAAAAGGGGTGACTCGGAAGGTGGGAGTACCTGCACCCTATTCTCTAAGAAAAAAAGCCCTGGTTCAAAGTCTTCAGTCCCTCCCAGGGACTCGGGAGCAAAGTTCAAGGTGTAGCTGAAAAGCTTGTTACAATTTAACTTGGGCCATTGGGCAAAAGATCCCCAATTTATTAACATGCAGATTCAGCCAAATGAAATGTTTCAGAAGAGGAAATCCTCCCTTTGCCTGGTGTTTGAAAAGTGTATTGACCCGGACAGATCAGGGCACACAAGAGGCCTGGTGGATACTGACCACCAAGGTCAACTCCGGAAAACATTGGCAATGTTTACACAGCCTTGCATGAACTTCAGATGATGGATCAATAATGGAACATGAGGTGACAATAATTTGCCTAAATATATCGCGACGCCACACTTTCTGCCAGATCAAATTTTTAGTTGGAAAATTTTAGTTTTAGTTTTGCACGAATTGCACCATTCGTGGTGTTAAACGATTCATTTCAACCCATTATGTGCAACACCCATGACATCATTTCTGTTGATTTTTTTGTTTTAATTAGTTCAATTATAGTTGGATAACTGGAACAAATCACTTCATTGAAGATTAATTTCTGATAAAACTGTTGGATCTGAAAGAACAAAAAAAAAAGTATTTCTAAAGGAAAATTCTTTGCATTCCGGAAAAAATATATGCAAGAAAAAAAGACAAAAAAAAACATGGAAGTGTGTAGCTAGCAACTACAAAACCTAATTGTCATTGACTGTCGAGAGCCACTGAGCACTACTTTAGCTGCACCTGAGTCACGCGCGCTACAGTGCACAGTGACAAGATCGTTCTTTTCTCTTATAAAAAAAAAACAATGATTGTAACAAAAGATTTTCATGCTGTC
>JBBDGP010003029.1:1160000-1172500 GCA_037952835.1 Lithobates septentrionalis | reverse complement strand
TAGACAGAACTGTGAGGTAATGAGAGGGAGAGAGACGGAAAAGGAAACCTTTGGAGGCTCTGCAAAGAAAGGGAACATACAACAAAGATTAGGAAAGACACTTAAGCGACAGACAAATTGCTATCACAATGTAAAAGAGAAGGTAGAGGGGTAACTTAGGCTATGCATAGCAGAAGAAGAGGGCAAAAAAAAAGTGCAGGCCATACAAAGAAGAAGACGACTAGATGCTGTATGTAGAGGAAGAAGAGTAAAGAAGGAGGAGGCAGCAGTATAAGGAGGAACAGGAGCAGAGAAAGTAGAGGCTACATTTAGAGAAAGAAGATGAGTGTTTGAGGAAGAATAGATTGTAAAGAGAGGAAGAAGCGTTCCCTATACTGCAGGGCAACGGACACGGTGTCCACTATCAACCCTTTTATTCACACTCGCTATGGAATGCTTAGCTCAACTCATTAGGAACTCGTCAGATATCACAGGATTGAAGGTCGAACAACACCATTATACAGTAAATTGAATTTCTTTGTGGATGATGTCTTGTCTTGTTACCCTAACAAATCCAAAGTCCTTAATATTTCCCTCCCTGCTTCCTTATGCAGCTCTCTCTAGCAATCATTGCCATATCACTGGGTAAACACCAAGCCTCCGTGCTTAGGTATGAACTTGATTAAATCCTATTCCACACTTTTTAAAGGCCAACTGTCCCCCACTCCTTTCTAAACTTAGACAACTTTTGTGTACCTGGGCTGACCATACCCCCTCTTGGCTGGGCTGCATTGCGGCAATTAAAATGACTTATCTGTCTAAACCAGTTGTCTCCAAACCGTGGCCCTTTGCTTGCCTTTTCCGGCCATTGAGTCACTATTCCCACTGCTACGAGGCACCTTTTTTCCCACTGACACCAACAATGGGGCGCTATTCCTCTCACTGGCACCATTGATGGGGCACCATTCTTGCCATTGAAACCAATGATGGGACACTATTTCTCCCACTAATAACATTTATGGGTCACTATGTCTCCTTTTACCGACCACAGGCATTTTATTTCTCCCACTCACCACCAAGCCTGAGGCATTGTTTAATGGCCACAGTCTGGATCCCCTAAAGTCTGAAGGGCAATAATCTGGCCCTTTGTTTAGAAAGTTTGGAGACCCCTGGTCTAAACTATTATTCTTATTCAGGGTCTTGTCAGTTCACATACCTCCTTCTACTATGGCCGATATTTAAAAAAAAGTGATGCACTTTATATTGCGTAGTCACAAACCTCAAATCTCTAAACATACTATTTCAGTCTCCAACCTGCAGAGTCTTAGGAGTTCCAAACTTTCTGAGATAAGTTCAGGCCGCACAGCTGTCTCAAATAGGAAAATACCATGCCAGCTATGAAACTCCTTTGTGGGTCCACCTGGAAACAGAGGACTGCGCCCCATTCTCCATATACAAACTTTTATGGATGGAGAGAGAGCCACAAATTCCAAACCTAACTTTTGCCACTCTCTGCAGCTTTGGAACAAAATCAAGTACTCTCGGGGACTGCTATTCTCACATTTGCCATTATTATCCTTTCTACATAATCCTGCCTTCCAACATGGCTTTGAGTCACCACAGGCTTTCAAGCATTAGACCACATTGGAATTGACTCATTTCCATACTCTGGTATCTGCCAGAGGTATAAAATCTTTTGCAGACCTCCAAGCTTTCCATCACCTTCCTTCATCCGAGCTGGTTCGATACTCACAAATTAAACACAGTGGGGTTGATTTACTAAAACTAGAGAGTTGAAAACCTGGTGCGGCTGTGCATAGAAACCAACCAGCTTCCAGGATTTATTGTCAAAGCTTGCTTGAACAAGCTGAAGTTAGAAGCTGATTGGCTACCATGCACAGCTGCACCAGATTTTGCACTTTCCAGTTTCAGTAAATCAACCCCTATATCCCTTTCAAAATATAGCTGCGAGGAGACAGATTGAGCTTCACTCGCTTTGAATTGAAATGTCTAAAAGACCTGCACTCTTTGGGAATGATCTCACTCCTATACACTACACTTATTTTTAAATTTGCCCTAGATCGACTCTCTTACATGCGCAACTAGGAGAAAGACTTGGAAGTGCAACTTGAAATAGTGGACTAGACACAAATTTGGCATACCACCAAGCCTTGCTAGAGACAAACGTCAAAGTCCTTCTCAGATGACACATGGTGCCGACCAGACTGGCCCGGGTTTACCCAAACACTTCCCTGACCTGCTTTCGTGGCTGCCCCGACATATGTACATTTTTTCATACCTGGTTGTCCTGCCTGATGGTATGCGCTTTATGGACCCAAGTATATGACATCCTGAATCAGCTTTTGCAGAAGACAATACCTAAACTACCAAAAGAAGCAATTCGTACCGTACAACCCACTGGGATCATGAAATAGCAACACATTTTAATGACCCATGTACTGACAGCCATGAAACAGACGATGGCGAAAGCTTGGCTATCCAACACCCCATTTGTATCTGGTGGTAAATTCCACATGCAGTGGGTGTTGGTCAATGAAAAACTCGTGGCCAAATTGTAGGGAACCGTGAAGAAATTTCACAGTTAGGTGACCCCTGAGCCTCTCACTTTTTCCTAAGTGACTTTGTCTGTCACCTCTTTGAACTCTAATGCCGCGTACACGCGGTCGGAATTTCCGACAACAAATGTTCGATGTGAGCTTGTTGTCGGAAATTCTGCCCGTGTGTAGGCTCCATTGGACATATGTTGTCGGAATTTCCGACAACAAAAATTTGAGAGCTGGTCCTCAAATTTTCCGACAACAAAATCCGTTGTCGGAAATTCCGATCGTGTGTACACAATTCCGAAGCACAAAATTCCACGCATGCTCGGAATCAAGCAGAAGAGCTGCACTGGCTAATGAACTTAATTTTTCTCGACTCGTCGTACGTGTTGTACGTCACCGCGTTCTTGACGTTCGGAATTTCCAACAACATTTGTGTGACCGTGTGTATGCAAGGCAAGTTTGAGCCAACATCCGTCGGAAATAAATCCAGGATTTTGTTGTCGGAATGTCCGATCATGTGTATGCGGCATAAGTCATTTGGCGGTCTTGAATGAGGAAGTCCCAAGAAAATGTGGACCCCCAGACCATCTCTTCCCTCCCCGCTTCATCCTCCCTTCTTTTCTTTCCTTACCAATCATCAGCCTCTTCCCTGCCTCTCTTGCTCTTCTGCTGTTTTCTAGCACATTCTCTCGAATAGTGTTGGTTCATGCCTTCAGTTTTCATGTCAGTATTACAGAAAAAGCTGTTATTGTTGGAGATCATACTATATGTTATTTTAATGTCATTCCTTATAAGGCTGATGAGCCTTTTCTTTTTCCTTTTATTTTATGTGCTATATTGTACCTATTGATGTGCACTTCAGTACTTTCTGATACATTTCTGGATGTTTAGCTATAGCCCTTATCTAAAGTATCTTGTTAAATTTTTACTTTTATGCCCAAAAAGCAATAAGAAAAGTACATACATTATGATATCTTTGCTTCCAAACAAACCCAAAAGATGACTATATGAAACTAGACATTGAAATATACCCCATGTATTTAATAGAGCAGGGATAGGCAATTAGTGGACCTCCAGCTGTTGCAAAACTACAAGTCCCATCATGTCTCTGCCTTTGGGTGTCATGCTTGTGGCTGTCAGAGTCTTGCTATGCCTCATGGGACTTGTAGTTCTGCAACAGCTGGAGGTCTGCTAATTGCATATCCCTGTCATAGAGACCCTATGGAAAAGCCTTCCAGGGGATCTTGTCACAATAAGTCTTTTTAAAAATGCATACAATACAGAGCACATAGGGGTTGATTTGCTAAAACCGGAGAGTGCAAAATCTGGTGCAGCTGTGCATGGTAGCCATTCGGCTTCTAACTTCAGCTTGTTCAATTAAGCTTTGAAAAAAAGAAAGCTGCTTGGTTTCTATGCAGCGCTGCACCAGAATTTGCACTATCCAGTTTAAGTAAATCAACCCCATGACAGTAAGCCAGGTTTAAAAAGCTGTGAACATCGAAATTCTGTTATTGAATTGAAAATGATAAGAGCAGCCCTGACCATGGAAGAGCAGGCTTGACCATGAGAGGAGTGGGGCTTATTGGACAGATGAGGAAGCAATGTATATAGCATGTGGCTGGGACCTTTCAAAGCACACAGGAACTTATTTAACTAATTGCAGACATTGAAATTGCCAGCAATTTACCAGTATTGTTCATTCACTTTAAGCATATTAATGAAATATAAAATTAGGTGCTTTTTTCTAGGGTAAACATGCTCTGTTGGTAAAATAATTTGGTAGAACATATTCCCTCCTCCTTAACTCCACTCACTGATATATCAATTTTGGGTGTGAACTAGTCATCTGACTTTCACTTGTAGAGTAAATGGTAAATGGTGGGATTTCCACACAACAGTTTGTTCTTTCACATTTTTCCATAGGGCTATTACAAGGAAGTCACTATCTCACAGCTGGATTCCGCAATCACCTATGTATTTTACATTATGCAGATTTCATTATAGGACTACTATAAAACTAGTGAACAATACATATCTTTATGTTAGCATTTGATCACAGGTCCACTTTATTTTGCCCCACAACTTCAGTTGAAGCAGTTGAAATCCCCATTAGCTGTGAACTGGCAAGGGTTGGGGTGGAAGGTGCCAATCCTCTGTGGTTTTGAGCAAAAGTGGCAAAGGAGCTCCATAGTTACTGCTTCTTAAAATGAACCTGTGCTTTGCCCATGCAGAGAAAAGCAACGGGTTTATTTTAACTCCCTACTATGCAGTAGCACATACTTTTGCTCCCTTTGTGCAACTCCATTCAGCCACCACGAGCGAAAGGAAAGATCTGTGTCTGAAGCCATCAGGCTCATCATCTGAAGGTGTTGATTGGCCCAGTGCTGTCACATGAACAAGTCACATGCTACTTCATTTCTGAAAGTTTGGGCTGGGGAGCAAAGCAAAGCTGAGTATGTGCTGCTGGGGATGAGGGGCTACTGAAAACTTGAAAGCATTGTGTTTCCAGGGCCATGCTGCATTACTCCGGTAAAAGACAAGTAGTGCAAGCCTTGGTGTGTTTTCTCAAAGGAGCTGATTGGCCTCTGTATGACAGGCACAACCCCTATTGGTCCTAATAGCATCCACAACAAAAGGGTATTGCAATGTCTGGACTGACCGTGGAAAACCCTCATGATACACATTCCTCGTGATTATTAAAGATGATATGCTATGGTATGCCCATGCAAAGTTATTGTGAGTTTGTGTGCCTGTGTGTATAGGTTATAGTGTCAAGCTGGTGCCAGACAATACAGGAAGATAAACAGGATATAGCGAGAGGAAAAGAGACTGAACAAGGCAGGAACAGACTGAGAAGAAGACAGAAAAGATAAAGGAGCTAGCAAGAGACTTGAGCCAGAGAAGCTAAGGAAGGAGAAAACTGTATAATACTGGAAAACTCAGAGGGTAAAAGTGAAAATAAAAATGAGGCACCTGAACAGCCACTCACAAATGTTCCCATTCAATAAATTTGCTGTAGAGCAGAGTCAGCAAGGCCTTCTAAGACGTTTAATTTTAAACAATCATACACAATGCATTTTTAATTGACGAAACATATATAAATATAGTAATGTTTGGAACAGTGCACAATAATTAGTGGAAATTTAGTTGCTTCCTGACTGTTAGACTAGAACCGTGTGTGTGGGGATGTCTGTTGACAAATGTCTGAATGTTCTTTGTGCGTACACTTGAGTTTGGGGTGATTATGGGAAAACATCCATCATCATAAGGGAAATTTCAGTTTTTGGAAAAGAAATTAAAATATTATATATTTCGTCATCTAATGCTATTAAAAATCTGCACCTTCCCCTGTCTTCATCTCAGCTTCATACTTTACTCGCCCCAGCTGTCCCCTATCCTGCCTTCCTACTCACCTAAACTCAACCACATTTTCCTTCCTACTTGCCTAAACCCAACCACATATTCCTTCCTACTCACCTAAACTCAACCACATTTTCCTTCCTACTCGCCTAAACCCAACCACATATTCCTTTCTACTCACCTTAACCCAGCCACAAACTCCTTCCTACTCACCTAAAATCGACCACTTTACCAGCCCCATCCTACCTTATTTTCCTCCTACTTTTCACCCAAGCTCACCTCCTCCCTCACCCCCAGGGTTTACAATAACACTAAAAAGATTACCCGGTTGAGTAGTAAGAGCTAATTTTCCTTTATACTATAATAGAAGTTTGAATGCTACCTTAACATTTTAAATTGTAACCTCAAATTCTTGTGGGAAAAAAAGACTATACAAAAAATAAATAAATCTGCAGCCAGCTATGGTTCTCTGATTGTTATCTCTCTCTGCCAAAAAAGGCACATTTCCTTGCAAACATAAGAATTCTCACCCCCTGTTCATGTTACTCTTAAGGGATGTCCAAAATGTTATCTTTGAAGGTGATGTCCACCCAAAGGTAGGCAGGGGGGGCACACCGTTTCCCCATAAAATACTGGAACTAAATATAAACACAGGTGAGCCTCTTGGTTTCGGCACAGGCATTCACATATCATTTGTCCCTATCTACAGGACAGAAGGAGGTAAAAGCCTGCAAGAACAATTGCCAAAGTCTGTAGGCTTGTTTATTTCTCCTGAAGGTAAGTGAAGATTCAATTTAACTTCACACATTGTATATGGGGTTCCATTCATACAAATAGAAACTGCACCAAAAATTCAGCAACAGAAATTTTTCATTTAGTGATGAAAAGTAGCCTTCTGATCGATACTTGATCAGTGAAATGAGTAATCTCCTTGTGAGTCTCAGCTGAGATGAAATACGTCAGAGCCATTTTCATCTTTGAATTTTATATTTTAATAAAAGTAATTTTTGGTTTAGACTATTTGCAGCGCTTTTAATTTTATGTGATGTTGCTTTCAGTTTCCTTAATCCTATGCATGTGTTGACAAAGGTAGGTTGATCCCCGGCTGGGCCTGAGAAGAGCCTATGGAGACCAGAGGAGGACAGAGGAGATCACAAGAGCTTAGAGGCTTGGAAGACGACACTTATTACATTGGTAACACATGCAAGCATAGATGAAAGTCAGGCCTTAAAGTTGGGCCAGTGGCTGTCCAAATTGGTGATGGTGGTGGTTTGAAAAGTTGAAGTCCAGTGACTGCACTGTACTCGAGTTGAAATGGTGAAGTTTACCGTATAGGAAAAGATTTGTGTACTTATATTGATAGGAAATTTAGAAATGCGCATTCCTTAGCAAAGTTTTATAAACAGTTTGCATTTTTATAACTCCAAAACCTTTTGTTTCTGGACTGCAGCAGGCACTAATTAGAGATTGTGTTACCAGTACGTATACTTTCCATGTAATATTGTTACAACAGGGAAAGCAGTATTAATGGATCTGCCTCGTTCACTGTGATTTCCACAGAAAGGCACAAACATGTACAATTGGATCAGTGCAATCTAAGTCACTTACCCCCTTTCATATTCACTAATTCAAAAACATAATGAGGATTCCTGGGACAAATTGTTAGTCTTTACTAAAGCCAGCCATGTGCGTAAAAATATTTTTCCTAATGACTTTGACTTCATTTACATTTTTTTAATGTTTTAATATATTAACATATGCATTCATGAATGTCCCTAAACACTTCTTTAACAAAACCAGTTTATGAAAATGATGGCTAGTGGAGGAAACAATAGAGGGACAAAAAGGAGAAAACACTTACTTTACCCTATTACAATAGCAAGAAAAAGGACAGGCAGTGCAAATTATTATTTAACTAAAAAAAGAAACCATTAAAATTATGAGGCACTGGCTAAAAAATTGTCTGGTCTTTAGAGTAAGAATATTATTCATTATAACAAACTTCTTGAAGGTCAAGCTTTTTTCAAAATTTAAATTTTTAGATACTCAAATATTGTAAGAATAACATCCAAAAAAGTATTTGTAAAAATGATCAAATCAGACAATGACAATCTGACAGAACCAAAAAAAAATCTACATAAAAAATATTTTTAAAGAAGTGTAATATCCAAAGTCACTGCTGTGATTTAAACTAATATATAAGATAACAGATACGGCCTCAATTGCAAATTCGTATATCCAATACTGTAATCACTGAATTCCTAATTGTCTTTTATGGGTAGCCACCACTTTTTTTTCACACTTATCAGCAGTGCAAACAGAGCCTACACTAGTGCTCATATGTTATTACTGCCTGCTCTGCTAGGATATGCTGGTGTGCCAGTACCCCAACAATACCCTGCTCCTCAGCAATGTACTTCCGTTGTACAATCTTGATACAATTAAGCAGCTCCTGAGTGTCTTATTACCCCTGTAATATCTTATCTTATTACAGTAACCCAGCTCCTGAGTGTCTTATTACCCCTGTAATATCTTATTACAGTAACCCGGCTCCTGAGTGTCTTATTCCCCCTGTAACATCTTATTACAGTAAACCGGCTCCTGAGTGTCTTATTACCCCTGTAATATCTTATTACAGTAACCCAGCTCCTGAGTGTCTTATTACCCCTGTAATATCTTATTACAGTAACCCAGCTCCTGAGTGTCTTACCTCTGTAATATCTTATTACAGTAACTCAGCTCCCGAGTGTCGTATTACCCCTGTAATATCTTATTACAGTAACCCAGCTCCTGGGTGTCCTATTACCCCTGTAATATCTTATTACAGTAACCCAGCTCCTGAGTGTCTTATTCCCCCTGTAACATCTTATTACAGTAAACCGGCTCCTGATTGTCTTATTACCCCTGTAATATCTTATTACAGTAACCCAGCTCCTGAGTGTCTTATTACCCCTGTAATATGTTGTTACAGTAACCCAGCTTCTGAGTGTCTTATTACCCCTGTAATATCATATTACAGCAACCCAACTCCCGAGTGTCTTCTTACCCCTGTAATATTTTATTACAGTAACCCAGCTCCTGAGTGTCTTATTACCCCTGTAACATCTTATTACAGAAACCCAGCTCCTGAGTGTCTTAATACCCCTGTAATATCTTATTACCATAACCCAGCTGCTGAGTGTCTTATTACCGTGTAACATCTTATTACAGTAACCCAGCTCCTGAGTGTCTTATTACCCGTGTAACATCTTATTACAGAAACCCAGCTTCTGAGTGTACTATTACACATGTAAAATCTATTGCAGAAACCCAGCTCTTGAATATCATTTTACCCTTGTATTATATTATTACAGTACCCAACTCCTAAGTGTCATATTGCCTCTGAAAGATAAAAACTTTAACCCTGTGTCATCGAGACTTAAACTGGCCAGTGCTGTATTGCCTACTTCACATTTGCTTTTAGCTGCCTGGCTTCCTCTCTTGCTTATACCAGCTTTTTCGCCTATGCCAGTAAAGCTGCTGGACTTTAAAAATGGCTACAGTCCAGCTGGGCAGTGGAGAGAGACGGGCACATCATTCAAATGGTAATGACCAGTATGGCATAAAGCCCTCATCCCCTTTATGCAAAAATTGTACACTCCCTGGCACGGCCATTTGTCTGCAGACCAAAGTCTTCAGCTCCAGACTATGGCCGTTCAATGCTTGTGAGGGAGCCTGGTCATGCAGATTGCAGTTGTCTGTTTACGTAGCCTGGCATATCAGGGGAAGGCTGGCAACGCTGTTCCTAAGTTATGTACACATGTTGTGGTGCAGATGCGCGTGTGTGTGAAGGGGAGGCTGGCACTGCCACTGTCCAAGGCCTTTTCCAAGAAAGCTCTCTCCTCACCATGAATTATTCAGGCTCGATTCCTTCCAATTCCTTGCTGGTCCTCTTGTCCCCTCTTCCCCATATCAATAATTAATGGGCTTTTAATTAGCTTGAAACAAGCCCCCTGTCCCTCTAGGGAGGCACCCATTCCTTCCCAGCACCTCAAAATGACTTGTTTTACTGCACACAGCATACAGATGACAAGAGAAGTGATAAATCATGTACACTATGTCATGTGATTTGCTAAATTGTCATGTGACACTCAATACAGACACTTTCAGAATTATGTTTTTTTTCGATGCCTGTGTCATGAGTTTGTGCTTATGCATCTATTGTAAATGTCTAAATCTGTGATATCCATGCATTCTGCATCATCAACATCATTTTTAGACTGTGTGAACCTGGGAGAGACTAGGAAAAACAGACTGGGTAGATCAGTTTATACTTCAGTTTTCATGGTCAAGGACTCCAGGTCTTCTTGGGTGATTTCAGGGTTTCCAGATCAGCTAGGTTTTGGGTGTGGACAGGCAACTCCTTTAAGTTGAATTTATGTAGCATAGTTAGCAGGGGAGCATCCCTGGAGGCAATCGTGTAAAATGCCTAACCTAAATGGCACCATACAAATTGAAGAAGCAGTGGCTTTATTTAAAGGTGCTTCAAACCTGTCACACTCCTAATCCATGGAAGATATACTCAGCAATCCAAGGAGGAACTTAATTTTCAATTCTTGCACCAGTAGCCTTGCTCTTTCTCTGTCATTACCCAAAGGTTGAGGTAGAATTGGGGTTCCCTCTCCTGCTCTATATGCAGGCTTTTTTTTACAAGTCTATAAGCTTTAAATAACCATTCTTTTATGTTATTAAACTTCCAGAGAAGTCTTCATATTATAGTTCTGAAATGTATTTTCTTGTTTCAACATTTTGTACATCCAGATATGCAACTCATATGTTTGTTATAAGCAGACACACAATCGGGGCGAATGCCCACTGTTCATCTGCCATAACAGTTTTTGACTATAAAATGTCTGTAACATTGATTCTGTATGTGCTGTCTTGTTACTAAAACTTGTTTGGATAAAAAAAAATAAAGTAACGGGGTAGAGATAAAATGCCCGATGCGCTTAAGCCACATTCCCACTTCAGACCTAAGTCTTTAATATACATTTAGGTCTAAAATCCTAATAGTTCATGGATTTTGTCTTGGTTGGTGACACCAGACCTCACTTATTTACTAAATCTCCAGAAAGTTAGTGATCTGGTGTTTAAACACCACCTAATCTCAAAACTAAATCTGCAGTGTGGTCATTCCTAATTTGTGGACATCTGTCTGCACACTTTGTCATTTCCCAGATCTTGGTGCCCATTTAGAAAGAAAATGTGTACAACCCCCATAGACATCCCCTGGCCACGTTGCTTAGGAGGGAACTAGCTAAGCACAGTTAGTGACAAGGGGGTCACATGCATAATGAAAGTTATCAAATTCAGATAAATTTGGTGGATTGTGGTCAACTTGCGGACTCTGTAGTCTACACTTTTTTTTAGCAAATTGATGGTTAGCTCTATCCCCTTCCCCCCAGCAAAAAATCTTCCCCTTTCCTGGAACTGATGTAGAACAGTAGAATACAAGTGTTTCATAGATTAGGATGATGAGTAGGGGGGTTTAGAACTTCTGGTAAGATACATAGACCAGGCATTAGACCTGGTATTCTCCAGACTCCAGTGATAATAAATATAAATGTTACCAACTCCAACAAAATACACCGTAACAATTGCCTCTAACAGGAATTGTCTCTAGTATGCATATACTTGCAGAGTCATTTGCCTAACTGCTCATCAGTTCTAAGACTGGGCCCTCACCACTCCACCAGAAAGTGTTACATCTCCCAGTTTTTTTGCAATCAGCAACCACCCTCATTTCAACACCAAGTTACCCACTGGTGTTCCTAGGCTGCTAAATGGCACACTTGCCATCCTACCATGAGAATTAGAAGGAGGGTGTAGACCCTTGAACCCACAGAGACTTCTGCTCAGAGCCGACAAAACTCATTCAGGCTTTTTAGTGGTTCTGGTATGCTCACCCTCACACCCTTTGTAGAGACAGTTGTAGGGGTTCTCTGCATCCCTTATACCAGAGGTGTCCAAACTTTTTAAACAAAGGGTCAGTTTACCATCCTTCAAACTTTAGAGGGGCCAGACTGTGGCCAGTGGGAGTAGAACATTTCCTGGCATCTGTAACAATGCCCCATAATTGGCGTTACTGGGAGGAATAGTTCCCCGTCATTAAAATCAGTGGGAGGAATAGTTACTCATTATTGGTGTCAGTGGAAGCAATAGTGCCCAATCATTGGCATAAGTGGAAAGAATAGTTCCCCAAGGGCCAGATAAAGGCAAGCAAAGAGCCGCATTCACCACCCCATCCCCCACCCACCGGGCCGCAGTTTGGAGAGCACTGCCTTATACTGTACATACTATACTTGCAGTATACTATAGGTGGTGGACAACTTTCAAAGGGGACACAGCACTTCGCTCTATGATGCTCTATGGTGAGGATGCAAAAAGCATTGGTTAAGAATTTTCAGATTTGATACTATCCTTGTATAATGTACAGGTCTGGAATTTTGTTTTCTTCAGGCAAAATAGTCTGATTTGTAAAGCCCCCAAAATGCCCTCTTTTTCTGAAATGTTTAACGTGTTGACTTTGCAGCTTTTCCACTCTTAGTTGATATAAAG